>JANBXA010000103.1:7557500-8075000 GCA_030556225.1 Cricetiscus sungorus
GTGATCCTTGGGCTGGTGGTCCTCGACTCTGTAAGAAAGCAGGCTGAGAAAGCCATGGGAACGAAGCCAGGAAGCAGCATTTCTCCAAGGCATCTGAATCAAATCCTGCCTCCAGGTTCCTGCCCTCCTGGAGTCCCTGCCCTTCCTGTTTTTAATGATGAATTGTTACATGGAACTGTGAATAAAACAAACCCCTGTCTCAAGTTGCTTTTGGTCATGTTGTTTTTATCAAAGCAATAGTAACCTCAACTAAGACATGATGGTGCTGGAAGTGGGTATTGCTTTGAAGGACCTAACCATGCTGGTTTTGGGAGGATCGTGGAAGCAGTTTGGAATTTGGGGAAAAGCCATTGAGTGTTGAGAGCTCACTGAGCTGGTTTGGAGGAGCTTGAAAAATAAGAATTTCCAGAGTCGTGCAGACAACGGAGGCCTGGCTTGTGACATTTCAGAGGGAAATTTGAAGATTCCACCAGGTCTTTGTGTGTCGAATCTGCGGTGTCTGGTTAGCTGGAACGAAGGAATCAGCTGTGATGAACAGGATACTAGAACTCCTAAAGTAACTCTTTGTCTTACTGGGACAATGGATGTTGGTCAACTGGAGCTGAGAAGTTAGCAGTAATTAATAAGAGACCAGCATCACTGAGGTGAAGTCGTTTGAAAAGTGTCTCCTGAGAACCAGCACACAAGCTGTGTTATAGAGACTGCCAAGGTTGTACCTCATCCTGGCAGCCAAACTCGGTAGTATTAAGAGTCACCCAAGTGGTACTGGTTTTGAAGGCATGAATTGCTTCTAGAGGGCATCTGAGGTTTGGTGCTGTGAGAGTCTGGGAGGGAGAGGCCATTGTTGCGGGTACAACTAGAGAGGCAGTGGAAATCCCAGGACTGAAGGGGTCATAGAGTAAAGTTGGGCTTGGCAACACGAAGAGAGCTCAGGAGTTTATTGGTGAAAGTGCAGCCCAGTTGTAGCAGAGGACCCCAGCGTTTTGGAGATGCCAGTACCGTGGGGTGCCCAACAGTAAAGGCCACTGCAGTGGAGTGGAAGCGCCTGACCTTAAAAGATAAACTGTGTGTGTTGCAGACAACAGAGTTGGGGAAATGACCCAGTCTCTTTGGAGGAACCCAGAAGATTTTGAGTAAATCCCAGATAATTGAACACTGAGTTGCTTACATTTGTGATGTTTGGTTTAGTTTTGTTCAGATTGTGACTGTGCCCTGGCTCCTCTGTCTTGAAGTAAGAAAGTATTCAACTATTTTTGTTTTGTTTTGTTTTATGGAAGACCACAGTAGAGAGACCGAATTTTTAAAGAGGTTTTTAGGTTTTAAAAGAGACTTTGGATTTTTAAAGAGACTGAATTTTAAAGTGTTTGAATTTGTAAAGACTGTGGGACTTTCAAAGTTTGTAAAATGTTTTATATTGTGATGTTGATGCTAATGTGTGATCTTGGGAATAAACAAGAAAGAAACGGTTATGGCTTAACAGTGATATACTTATACATCAAGTTGATAAGGGGTCAATTGTCCTGATGGTCCTGGGTTCTATAAGGAAACATGTTAAGCAAAGCCATGAGATAAGTCCAGTAAACAACATCCCTCCATGCCCTCTGCATCAGCTCCTGCCTCCAGATCTCTGCCCTGTTTGAATTCTTGTCCTGACTTCCTTTGATCATAAACACCAATATGGAAGTGTAAGCCAAATGAATTATTTCCTCCCCAGCTTGCTTTTGATCATGGTGTTTTATCACAGCAATAGTAACCCCAACTAAGACAACTTTATTTCTAGTTAGTATACATGATTAAAATGCAAAGGTATCAATGCTAACTAAAATGTATTTTGGAATCACAGTATAAAAATGTACATACTATGGTATCAATAGCCTAAAAATTGAGTTGGAATTAAAAGTGAGTTCCAGGCCAGCCAGGTATACATAATGAGAAGCTGTCTAAAACACAAAACAACTGCCTCCACCCCTGTGTGTTGCAAAACTAACAAACAACAACACCCAGCTCCCCCCAAGAACCCCAGTGTAGTTAACTAAAGTTAAATTAACTCGACTATAACAACTGTGAGATATTTCTAAGGGCTCATAGTTAAATATCAAGCAAAATGCCTATAGAGATTAGAGAGTGCACAGATAAAAGATGAAGGGCCCAGTCCCTCACCCAGCACCCTGCTTTGGCAGCCATGACAGGCTTCAGAAAAGACCCAGCAAGATGTAGGCCCTTGACTCAGCAGGATGTGCCGACACCCCCAACCTTGCCCGACCTGGCCCTAATTACTGGTAAGAAACTGCCAGATACCCTCCATGTGATAAGGAACCAAACAGAAGTTAGCTGGTGGGCTTTGAATGGGCTTTACTGATAATAGTGGAATGCAGTAGGTAGCAATGGCCCTTGGATGATCCCCAGGCATAGCAGCCTTTCTGTAGCTGCCGCTGACCAATCGACTTAGGATAGGTTCCCCCAGCCCAGAGGTGCATCAATCCTGAGACTGTTGCTATGCAACTAGCAGATCCCTAGAAACTCCTTTTGCCTTGCCCTGCTGCTGCTCAGGGTTCCTACAACTCCATCCACTGTGTCAGACAGAAAGGGGACCCAAGTTAACTAGTAATTAAAAAGACTCTTTTGCATTGGATCTTATCTCTTGATGGTTTTGGGGATTCAGACTTTGGATACAACAAAAAGCAGCAAGTGACAAAATTATTTCAATAGCCAGGAAACGCAAAGTTAAGAGCAAGAAAAGCAAAAAAAAAAAAAAAAAAAAAAAAAACCAAAACAAACAAACAAACAAACAAAACCCCAAAGCTAATGGAAAGCCATCAATAGCCACTTAAATATAGTTAACTTCCCATCCCCATCAAATGATATACATATATATATATATATATATATATATATATGTATATCTATCTCAAGGTCCAACAATATATTGTCTAAAAGAGGCTCATTGAAGATTAAAGAATGCATATAAGCTGAAAGTGAATGTTCACAGAGAGTCCATGCAGACAGAGTAGTTAAAGATGATGATTACACTCAGACAGACAAAGCAGATTTCCACGAAGTCTTCATTCCAGGGCCTTGGAGATGACTCAGCAGGAAATAGAGCTTGCTGGTAAGCCTGATGACTTGAGTTTGATTCCCAGAACCTGCCTGGTTCAATGAGAGAACTGACTCCCACAACTTGTCCACTAACTCCACATGTACATCATGGCATATGTGCCCCTACTGCTCAACTAAATAAATATATTAGAAAAACCAAACAAACAGACCTCACTCAAGACAAACAAAAACATTATATAATCACAAGCAGTAATTCACCGAGACAATGTGACAACTGTAAGTATATTCTCTTAATTCTCCAGCCTGGGCACAGTGACAAACCTGAAAGTAGGAGGATTGATACCATCAACGTGAACTTTTAATTAATGGACAAAACAAACCATCAGAAAAATCAACAGGTAGAGTATAACTGAATAGCACCACAGGTCAAATGGCTCTAACACCCACACAGAAGAGACAGTAAGACACTTCCGCATTGTGCATGGAGCATTCTCTAGGAAAGGTGGTCACATGTTAAGTCTTAACAAATGCAAGATGACCAGATCACATCAAATATCAAGCATAATGAAATAAAAATAGATGCCAATAGCATAGGAAAAGCCAGAAAGCTCAGAAATAGGTGAAAACTAAACCACACACCTTTGAACAACCAGGAGATAAAAGAAGTCAGAGGGGATATTAGAACATGCATTGCCATGAGCCCCTCCCCAGCAAAAGACGATACAACAAAACTGGTGGAACACGGTACTGGCAGCAAACACTAAGAGTGAGGTTTATGACATTAAATATCTAAATTTAAAACAATCTTAAATGTTTTCTCACTTTATATTTCAAGGAACATAGATGTAATTAAAAACCAAGGCCAAAAACAGCAGAATGAAAGATATAATACAGATCAGAGCAGAGATTAACCAAAGAGAGAGTAGCAAATTACTTGAAAAAAAAACCAGTGAAAAAGTTGATTTTTCAAAATAACTTTTATTGGATTTCTCCTTTGGCAATGTGATACAATGTCATACATGTATGAAAGAAACTCTTACCTTCTGCACTCTTCCTTCTACCTCCCACCATCCCAATTCCATCTACAAGTCCTTTCCCATCTTCTTATCTGTTTTGTTTGTTTTTTGTTTTTAAAAACCGAAGTTGATAGCAGTTAGACTAAGAAGTCAGAAAATGAAGGACATGGGAGGAGTTGGGGGGGAGGAAAGGGGAGATATGATTTAATTATACTTTAACTTCAAAATAAGCAATAATAGTAAATAAGGAAAAATAAGTGATGTCATATGAGAATAGTAAGGATAAAGACTATTATAAATAATTACAGGCCCACCAGAAATTCAGATAGGCTGCCTGTAGACCTCCTCTTTTTGTTCCCCCAGACCCAATCTCTCCCCCTCCATCCTAGCACTTCCACAGAACATCAGCTGCTGCCTTCCTTCCCCACTGAACACTCTCTCATGGCTCCTATGGACCAGTTCTCAACTTTCTTAATGCTGTAACCCTCCACAGTTCCTCATGTTTCAGTGACTCTCAACTGTAAAATTGTTTTGTTTCTACTTCATCACTGTAACTTTGTGACTGCTATGAATCATAACATAAACGTCTGATATGAGACTCCCAAAGGAGTCAAGACCCACAGGTTGAGATGCACTGCCACAGACCATCCTCTTCTAACCTCTCTCCCCACCACTGGTTGCTTTGTCCTAGACCCCAATTCTGGAAGGCACATCCTGCTAAACCACAGGCCATACCTGCTAGAAAACCAGGTAAGTTGCACATAGACCTTCTTCTCTGTCCCCCCAGACCCAGTCCCCCACTCTTGCCCCCAAATCTTCAGTATAACACCTGTGGCAGCTTTCCCTGCCTGTCCTGCTCCCATCTCTAGTGGATCTTACAGATCCTCCCCTTTTCACCTTCCTCCCCACATTTGTTGCTTTGTCCTAGACCCCAACTCCAGCAGGCAACTCCTGCTAACCCAAAGGCTGCTGCTCCTTCCAGGCCGACAGATAGGCTGAAGGCAGACATATACCTCTCCCACTGCCTGAGATCCACCTTCCCCTTTGACCATTCCACCACACTCTTATTTCCTGCTGTGGTCTCCCCTTCTCTGATTCCAACTGTAGATCACAAAGGCCTCATCCAACATTCCCTCCACCAACCCATCCTGTATTCCAACCCCCAACATGAGCAGGAAACCCTTGCAAACACACCAGCTGAGCAGGCCAGGAAAACAGGCAACACACAACCATCACACTTTCTGAAAATCCAGAGACAAAACAGAAACCAAGGGACAAAACACCCACCCAACAAAGACAAGTCTGGAAATCAGCACCTATATAATCATATCAAGCCCTGATGCCTAAACACTAGTGAAAACACAACAATAACATCCAGTGCAATATGTCTTCACTACAGCCTTGCTATCCTACCATGGCAGGCCTGAATATTCCAAACTAGCTGAAGCACGAGCAGAAGACTTTCAAACCAATGGTATAAAGATGGGAGAGGTCCTTAAATTGAAAATGAATACATCCCTTAAAGGAATCCAGAAAAATAAAAAAAATACTGGAGGAAATTAATAAATCTCTTAAAGAAATATAAGAAAACACAAAACAGTGAAAAGAAACAATTAAAACTATTCAAGACCTGAAAAAATGTAAATAGAATCAATAAAAAAAACACAAACTGAGGGAATTATGTGAATGAAAAATTTAGGAATGTGAACAGGAACTACATAGGCAAGTTTCACCAAAAGAATACAAGAGATAAAGAGAGAATCCCAGGTGTTGAGGATATGATAGAAGAAATGGATACATCATTCAAAGAAAATGTTAAGTACAAAACAAAACAAAACAAAACAAGACAACAACAACAACAAAACATCAACAACAAAAACAAAAAAAGCCCTCCTAAAACAAGACACCAAAACACCTGGGTCACTATGAAAAGACTAAACCTAAGAATAATAGGAATAGAGGAAGGAGAAGAAACCCAGCTCAAAGGTTCAGAAAAAGTCTTCAATAAAATCATAGAAGAAAACATTTCCTAACCTATAGAGATATGTATAGAGGTAGAAGAAGTATATGGAACACCAAATAGATTGGACCAGAAAAGATAGACCTCCCCTTCACATAATAATCCAAATGCTAAACATAAATAATGAAGAAAGAGCTGGGAGGTAGTGGTGTATGTCTTTAATCCCAGCACTTGGGAGGCAGAGACAGTTGAATCTCTGTAAGTTCAAGGCCAGACTGATCTACAGGGCAAGTTCCAGGTCAGTCAAGACTGCACAAAGAGACCCTGTCTTAAAAAGAAAAAAAGACCCCTCAAACAAAAACCAAACAAACAGAGTATTAAAAGATGTAAGGATAAAATACCAAGTAACATAAAGACACACATATTTCACCTGATTTCTCAATGAAGACTCTAAAAGCAAGAAGGGCCTGGACAGATGTGCTGTCAACATCAAGGGACCACAGATGCCAGACTAGACTAGTATACTTAGCAAAACTTTCAATCATGGTAGGTTGAGAAAATAAGACATTTCATGGTAAAGTCAAATTTAAACAAAATCTATCCACAAATCAAACCTAAAGAGGTTAACTACACTCATGAAAACACAAGAAATAAATAATCTCACACCAACAAAACAAAAAGAAGGGAAACACACAGACACACACACACACACACACACACACACACCAACGCAACCAACACAACCACCACTACCACCACCACTACCACCACTCTCAACAACAACAAAATGATAGGAATCAACAATCATTGGTCATTGATATCTCTCACTATCAGTGGTCTCCATTGCCCAATAAAAATAAAGACTAATAATGCTCATGAAAATAATACTCATACTCTGCCACATACTAGAAACACACCTCAGCATCAAGGGTAGACATTACCTTAGGGTAAAGGGTTGAGAAAAATATTCCAAGCAAATGGATTTAAGAAGCAAGTGGGCATAGCCATTTTAATATCTAATAAAGTAGACTTCAAACCAAAACTAATCAAATGATATGGGGAAGGACACCAAATACTCATAAAAGGAAAAATCCACCAAGATGACATTTCAATTCTTAACATTCATGCCCCTAAAACAAGGGCACAAAAATTTGTAAAAGAATTAGCACATCACTCAAATCACATATTAACCCTTATACATGATACTGAGAGACTTCAACAATCCACTCTCACCAATAAAAAATGCATCCAGACAAAATCGAAACAGAGAAATACTGGAACTAACAGACATTATAAACTAAATGGACCTAACAGATATTTACAGAACATTTCACCCCAAACCAAAAGAATATACTTTACTCTCAGCACCTCACAGAACTTTATCCAAAATTGATCACATATTTGGACACAAAGCAAGTCTCAACAGATACAAGAAAATTGAAATAACTCCCTGTATCCCAACACACCACAGATTAAAGCTGGATAACAACACCAGAAACAACAGAAAGTCGACAAACTCATGGAAACAGAACAACTCTCTACTGAAGGAAATGTGGATCAAACAGAAATGAGGCTTCTAAAAGAAGAAATAAGTAAACAGAGAAACATGGACACCAACTCAGCCACAAAACCTTTGACCTACGATCTGTCCTGTCTGTAAAATCTGCTAGGGCAATGGTGGCAAAGAATTTGTGGGAGTGACCAACCATTGTCTGATCTGACCTAAGGCCCACTCTACAAGAGGGAATCAATATCCAACACTGTTTAGGTAACTAAGAACCAGAGAAAAGATAGTTCAGAAACCTAGGTTAAAACCAAACTCTATATACTTTAAAAAAGCAATAAAATGATTCATAATGATATACTGCTATACTCATAGATCAGTGCCTTGTCCAGTCATTATCAGAGAAGCTTCTGAGCTTGGAGGAGAGAGATTTGATAGAACAGATGCAGAGACTCATATATGGGAATAGATGTAGAGGCCCATAGCCAGGCATTATATGAGGGGAGAGGGAGAGGGAGAGGGAGAGGGAGAGGGACAGGGACAGGGACAGGGACAGGGAGAGGGACAGGGACAGGGAGAGGGACAGGGACAGGGACAGGGAGAGGGAGAGGGACAGGGACAGGGACAGGGACAGGGAGAGGGAGAGGGAGAGGGAGAGGGAGAGGGAGAGGGAGAGGGAGAGGGAGAGGGAGAGGGAGAGGGAGAGGGAGTGTAAATTGGAGTTCTCCATCAAATCCCTCCCTCTCAGAGCTCAGATAATCCCTCTGAAGAGGAGGTGGACTGATTGTTAAGAGCCAGAGGGGATGGAGGACACCAGGAGAACAAGGCCCTCGGAATCAACTAAGCAAGGCCTGTATGAGCTCACAGAGACTGAAGCAGCAAGCACAAGGCTTTCAAGGGTCTACACCAAGTCCTCCATGCATAAATTATAGCTATTAGCTTAGTATTTATGGGGCTCCTGACTGTGAGAGCAAGCAGATCATGAGACTCTTCCACCTGTTGGGTTGCCATTTCCAACTTCTATATGATAATTTTTCTTCATCTTATTGTATTTTATTTTGTCATGTTTGGGTGTTATATTTTAGAAGTCTCTCCTTTTCTAATGAGAGACAGAAAGGGAATGGATCCAGAGAGGAGAGGAGGTGGGGATATATTACATGAGAAAAGAGTCTATTTTCAATAAAAGAAAAATAAATTAGTATATGTAGCAATAAAAATAAATAATTATATGTCAACAAACCTAGATAATTTAGAAGAAATGGATAAATTCCTAGAAGCACACAACCTACCAGGACTAGTGATACATAGATGAAAGTATACTTAAACATATTAAGGGTGTTGAATTGGTAATCAAAACATCTCTGATAAATAATCAAGACAAAAGAGCTTCATGATAAATTACATTGAACATTTAAAGAATTATCATTAATCACACAAATGCTTCTGAAAAACTGAAGAGAGAGGGATAATTCCCTACTCACTTTACAAGTCTGACATTAACCATATATGAATATGAAATGAGGATACTACAAGGAGGAGGAAAGAAAAAAAGGGGCAGGACAAGGAGGAGGAGGGAAGAAGATGCGGGAGAATAAGGGGTAGAAAAGAGGAGAAAATAGGAGGAGGATTTGATTTATACCAATATTCCTCGGAATCATAGATGTTAAAGTCTTCAACAAAATAGCAGCAAACTAAATTCAACATCATTAAAAGATGCTGCCTAGTGTTCAGATGAGATTTGTCTTTGTATTGCAAGGATGGTAGAAATAAGAAAATCAATTACTATGAAATAGTATGTTGATACAATGATGACACTAGTAAAATACAAGCAGCAAAGAAACAGAAGAAGCATTTGACAAAATCAAAACCCTCTGTAAACTAGCAGTGGAGGTAAATTACCTCTGTGAGTTTAACAGTCCTGAAGAGAAAAGTTTCCCTAATACAAGAGTTACAACTATTAAAGGAAAGGTATCCTGGCAGCTTTGAGCCAAAGAATATCACAAAGTTATACTCAACAAACTTTAAACAAGAGATTTATTGGGAAAAACACAAGAGGGTGTTGCCTCTGCTTGGGTAAGAAGTCGCAGAGAACTGGGTGAGTATATAGGGTTTCTAGGGAGTGGAGTTTTCCAGGATGGGGATTTGTGGGATTTCAAGTCCTGAGCATGAGGTAAGTTCAGGAATTGATGGGATTTTGAGCTCAGAGAATGGTAAAATTTTGAGCTCAGGAATCGGTGGGTGTTTAAAACCTGAAAGTGAGATTGGATGTTTTACCTTACAACCTTAGGGAATAACATGATATAAGCTTACATATACCATGGTGAAAAACTGAAAAAACTTCCTGTAAGACCAGAAAAAGACAAGGATGTTATTCTCAGAAGTCCTGCTTAATATAGTAATAGAAATCCTAGCCAAGCTAATAGATAATAAAAATAACAGACTTCTAGGTCAGAATGAAGAAAATTATCCCATTTGCTGATAGTGAGGTCATATACTTGCATATTTTTATATATCTACATAGCAATATTTCCACAACCATATGTATATATCTATATGCATACATATGCATATATAATTTACTTCTAAAGACTCTAGCAAAATACTGTTAGAATTCAGTAAAATTTCAATACATAAAACTATAAAACTAACATGAAATAAATGGTGTGTTTATAAGCTAATAGTTCTGGGACAAACTTTTTCTGGGGAGACAGAACACACACATCTATTCATTCCAGATAGGAAACCCATAACCAAACAGAATACAGATACCACCGAAGTCTGAACCAATGTTTTATTGGGTTTACTTGTAGGCGCATGGGTGAGTGGTTACTTACAGGAGTATGGGTAAGGGGGTTACTTACAGAAGCAGAAATGTCTCAAAGACAGCTGTATCACCAAGGCTCATCCTAGCGTGGGTAAGAGCTGACAAAAGCAGGGAAATCTAGAGCACACTGCACAGCCTGCAAGCAGCTAAAAAGGTTGGAGTGTTTTTTCAGTGTCTCAACTCTAAACTTTCCTGGCAGCTGGGCTGGTCTCAGAGTCTCCAGCTTTTCTCTCTGGGAGTCTTCTTTGAAGCTCAGCTTCCTTCAGTGTGACTCTTGGCATTTATTGTTTACAGGAGTTGCCCAGAAAAATCTGGTCAATTTTAGGAACTTCCTGAAGCTATCTTGAGTTGTTCACCTTACTGCTCAAGGAGCTTCTCTGAAGGATAGAGTGTTTTAATATCAGAGGAAAGTTAAATAAAAATAGATCCTCAAAATAAAAACAGGAAAAATAATTTCATCTAAAACTTCGTAACAGCCGGTCAAGATGGTGCACACCTTTAATCCCAGCACTTGAGAGGCAGAGGCAGGAGGATCTCCATGCTCGAGGCCAACAAGTTCCAGGATATCCAGAGCTACAGAAAGGCTCTCTCTCTCTCTCTCTCTCTCTCTCTCTCTCTCTCTCTCTCTCTCTCTCTCTCTCTCTCTCTCTCTCTCTCACACACACACACACACACACACACACACACACACACACACACACACACACACACAAAGAACAAACAGCCAGGATTGTTACACAGACAGACTCTCTTAAAAAAAAAAAAAAAAAAACCAAATAAATAAGAATAAAATTTTGTACTGAAGATGTGGTTAGTCTGTAGAGGTTGAAGGTTGATCCCCAGCACCATATAAATTGACTGGGAATTCCAGCATGAGAGAAATATGATCAGTAGCATCAAAACTAAAGTTCAGTTTTGTTCCACAGTGAGTCTGAAGCCAGGAAGGAAGGAAGCAAGCAGAACCAAGGCTTAAGAAAGTTGCAGTTGGGCAGATAGCTCTATTGGTACAACAAGGACTTGAGTTTGAACCCAGCACCTATGTAAAAAAATAGGTATGTTGGCAGCTGCTTGTGATCCCAGCACTGTGCTGGTAGAAACAGGAGAATTTCAGTGGCCAACTATCCTGTGAATTCTACTTGGTGTGTTCTTGATCCCTCTCTCTGAAAACAGGATAGATGGCTCCCAAGGAATGACAATGGCCTTTTACATGTACAAACACAAGTGTACACACATGCACACACACATACACACACATGAAAACTGTCGAGTATAGCAGAATGATACAAAAATCTATAGTTATTTGAGAAAAAGTGTGCGAGTTAAAAGCAGTTGTAATTGTTAGAGACTAGTATGACTACAGAGAAGCCTTGTGTAGGATTAGAAGTGCCCAGAAGGCAAGAACCCATTTATTGAAGGCTCCCACTTGGGGAAATGCAAATCAATATAAAGGAGATGCCATTAACTGATAATGTCACTACAGAGGTTCCCTACTCTAAACTGGTCATCCAGAGAAGTGTTTCCCTGGTGTCAGTGTCAGGCACACAGAAGCCACTGGAACTGTCTTCTAACCTGGCCCACATAGCAGATCTTGACAGCAATATCCACATGATACTGGTTTTTTATAAGAGTAAAGATACAAGAATGGAGACATTGTAAAGCCTTGCTAAAGCTACTGAGAGCAGGCAACGTATTGGATTCCTTGCTCCTTGACCCTAAGAAACCATTGCATGACACTCAAAAGGTAAAGGCTAAATTGTATTGGAGACTCCAGAACTTTGGAGTTGCTGGAACTATAGACTTCAGTAGAGGAAAGTTGCTGGCCCAATGAGGAGGCCACATGTGCTGTGTGTTGCTATTTGCTGCAGCTGTGTGTGATGAAACACGAACCACAAAACCCAACAAAACTCACATGGAGGTCACTGCAGAAAGGAAGCAAAGGGAGGGGTAGGTGTTGGCCAACCAGGAAGAGATAGAAGGCGAAGGAGATGGGGGAAGAAGGAGTGAACAGGTGGGAGGTGCTCACTTAAAAGTGAAAGCTGGCACATGTGTACAGAGTCCTTACATAGCCGTGTAACACATGGCACAGCCAAGCAACACAGGGCCCTTTGAGCTGTCTAAGAATCTGCCTGAATGTCAGTTGTCAGGGGGCAGGGTCAGCATAATGTCAGGATATCAACACTGAGTTTCACAACTGGAGGATGAGGGTGGCCATGGCCACTGGAGCCCACATGATTCCATTATGAGTCTTAGATACTTGACATGGAGCCATAGACATTGGTGTTTCCTTGACTAGGTTTAGTCTTGCTTTGGTGCAATCTTTTCATGTTATGCTCCCTCCTTCCCTAGCAAAGCCAGAATGTTTAGCCTGTGTTATTATGTTTTGGAAGTGTTAGATTACAGACCCTCTAGCTGCCTCTTTCTCTGTTCCACATCAGCCCACACTTCCATATAGTCTGCCTCTTAGGACAGTTGATAGGCACATTCTGTGACTGTTACGGCACTGAGGACTAGCTGGGAAAGCAAACTCAGCCTCTTCCACCTGCTGCCTTGGTTCAAGGCAACCTTGAACTATACCCAAGTGCCTTTCTTCTTTGTGACTTTGTAAGCTAGCCAGACTAGGTTATGTAATGTGGAGTTACTCTCCCCCTCACCCCGAATCTTATAAGAGCCAGAATCCCCTTCCGTGGGATTTAAATGGAAAGTACTTGTTCCCTTCAAGGCCCCCTTATGGCTGCCCATGACTATGAGACCCTTTAATACATTAAGAACTTCAGTGGACATAACTCCAAAGAAAAAATACAATGGCCAATAGATTTATGAAATGATGTCTAATGTGACATGCAGAAACATGCAAACAGAAGTCCTATGGAATATTATCTGTAACATGGGATGATATAAGTGAACTTTGAAGACCCTGGGCTTAGTAAAACAAGCCAATTATGAAAGACAAGTCTTAAATCATACAACTTATATGAGATGTCTAAAATGGTTAAATTTTGGGCTGGAGAGATGTGTCAGCAGTTAAGAGAGCTTACTGCTCTTGCAGAGGACCTGAGTTCAATTGGCATCAATCACATTGTGGCTCACAATTACAGTTCTAGGGTCTGGCCTCTGTGGGTACCAGGCATGTACATGATGCACAAACACACAATCAGGCAAGCAAATATACATATGAAATAAAGTAAAGAAACCTTTTAAATTACTCTATTCATAGGAACACATAGTAGGATGGTGATTGTCTTGAGTTGAATGAAGGGAGACATGACAAATAGCTAAATAATGGTTAAAACATTTCAAATCCACAGGATGAAGAAATTTGAGAGTTGGGTTGTACAGCATCTTCTCATGGTCAACAATCTGCTTCACACACAGGTATGGCCAGGATAAGTCTCATGTTATATACACAGAAAGGTCTGTTACAGGTAGGCTTAATGTTATATCGCAATAGCAACAACAATTTTAAAGTCACAGTTGACCAGTTTTTTCTTCTTATATTTGGCCTGGCACTTAACAAACTACTGAGTCTCTGCTTTTAGTTACTAATTATATTTTTCATTATTAGAAAGTACATATTCAAAACAGGATAGTCAATGTTGACAGAATCTGTCTCTTCAATGTATGCATCATATATCCCAGTATTAATAATACATTCAGATCCGATGAAGCAGGGTTTTTCTCCTTTCTTGACCCTGCACATGGTCACTGATGTCCTTATCAAATGTTTACTGTGTGTGCATCTCTTTCGACTTCCATCTGTGGGAATTCTTAGATGCCACCTAAAGTAAATTCTCTCAGAGATGACTTATATTTTCTGCTTCTAAGCAGTTTTGGACAATGCCAATTGGGAGTATTAGGCACCATTTTTGGCACTTGGCTTTTGGCTTTTATACATCTACCCTTCCACAATACAGTTTTAGTCCCTGCAGCAGTAGAAGTTGCCTACTTTTTCATTATTGTGACAAAATACTGATAGGGCACTACGTAATGGGGGAAGAATTTATTTTGCTCAATATAGTATGTTCAGCACATCATGATGGGGAGTCAGGGCAGCAGGCATCACACTGTAGTCTAAGAGTAGCGATATGAATGCAGTGCTCAGCTAGCCTTCTTCTTTCTGGTTTTCACTTATTTTATTTGTGGGCATCTTCACATGTGTGTTCAGGTGCAGATGTGCATGTGCATGTGAAGGTCAGAGAGAAACTCAGGTGTCACTCCTCAGGAGCCTTAGTTTTTGAGCTAGGTCTCTCATTAGGACATAGGGCTAGTGAATTAGGCTAGGCTAGCTGGCCAATGCATCCTGGGAATCTGTCTGACTCCTAGACTTGGGATTACAGGCATGCACCACCATGCCTGGCTTGTTATGAAATTCTGGTATCATACTCAGGTCCTTGGAATCTTGAACAGCAACCACTTCATCCACGGAGCCTGTCTTCCTTTTATTAAGTCAATCTGGGGCCACGGACCCCAGAATAAATGCTACCCACATTGTGGCTGGATTACCCCTCTGGAAACACCCTTAGGACATACACAGAGGTATGTTTCCATGGGATACCAGTTGTTACCCCAACGTTGAAGATTAGCTACCATGCTGTGTGAATATAGATGGTGGCTGGCGATTCTCCATATATTCCTTTCTCCTAGTCTTCTGTGCTTTTAGCTGAGGCTAAATCAATGATTTTCTTCAACGTCTACCTCTGCAGGGCAGGGTTTTTATTCTTCCTCTGATTGTGCCATGCTCCTGCTATGCCTCAGTAGACATTTCTTACCTTCCAAATGTACCTATTAAATTTCTCTGGGCTGCAAAACTTGACAGAGACCACTATTAAGATGCCAGTGACAGTTCTGGGTTTTGCTTAATTTCCCCACATTGACGCTTTCTTATATTTGCCTCAGAGGACTGTGTTTCTTTCTTGCCAGAACAAGCAGGCATCACAAAAAGTATTTGTGGTATTTTTAAGATATTCAGTGTTTTTAGCTTTGGTCCTCTGGGAAGGCATTCTCTATTATGTACAATTTCCATTATGATTTGTTGATGATTCTTCTGGTTATAGCTATTCAAAAACCTTTGCAAAATAACTTTACTAAGTAGGGCATAAATAGAACAGAGATTTTCCTAGTGTAGCATCTTTAAATATTCAAGATGCCTCTTCACAATTCACTACAATGTAAACAGAGGTCTCATAATAAAAAAAAAAAGATGGCATTGTATTGTGCTAGAAAGTGAAGCAGCAAATCAGTCCTCAGCTTAAAAACAAGTTCAAAATCAAAATCAGAAAATGACTCTCAGGAAGATATGAAGGTAAATAAACACTAGCAAATGATATGAAGTAATTATGTGGTGCAATTATGAAATCACAAAGGAGGTTAGAAGGAAGGCAAATATTTCATAATAGCTCCCCTTTGCTGGGTCTCTGTGTAGAAAGGGGACCTCTAGCAATAAATGAGGTTTTTGTTGTTGTTGATACCTGAAGCTATACTTTGAAAATGGTGGGAGATGTTATGAATTGTGATGGCCTTTGGTTAAAAATGACTTCAGATTAAATAACAACACATCAACATCATAGGCCAGATGACAAGACTTACATCACCTAAAATTTAAAAAAATATTTTGGGGCTGGAGAGATGGCTCAGCAGTTAAGCGTGAATACTGTTCTTCCAGACGACCCAACTTCCATTCCCAGCACCCATGTGGGACAGCTCACAGCCACCTGTAACTGCAGTTTCAGGGTATCTAACTCTCTTCTGGCCTCCATAGGCGCCACATGCAGGTGGCAGAGACACAGAAACATATACACATAATTTTAAACATTAAAAAAATCCTTCTGTAGAGTATTTGTTTGCAACTGAGGGGTATGGACGAATCTATTTGTGATGGGATGCTTGGAATACTTGGCCTTAGTTTTAAATGAAAATTCTCAGGTTGGTGTACATGAAGTTTAATATTTAAGTTTTATCTGTGCTTTGACCCTTGTATATGGGGATGCCCCAGAATATTAGATCACTTAATCGCCTCCACAGGCCATGTTCTCTTTTTTATATTTTCTGTCCCTCCAGGTGTCCATCCAACCCCATGATTTCATCAATGATCCATGTACTTCTCACTACAAATCCTGCCATGATCACTGGATTTCACTTCATATCTGACACTTCCTGCAAATCCTTACAAGCCACACCGCATGAATTTTACAAACAGAACTTTTTTACTCTCTCGGTTCCTCTATCATTTTTCCTCATTTAGTTTTTGTCACTGAGCATGGTGGTGGTAGTTAATTTTCATGATTAACTTGAGTGGATGTAGAGTTACCATGGAAACACACTTCTGGGTGTGTCTATGAGGCTGTGTCCAGAAAAAATTTAAAAGAGGAGGAGTAAAGTGTCATCTTGGATTTGTGCAGTATCATCAAAGAGGCTGGCACCAGCATTCATTGCCCTCTGATTCCTGACTGAGAGGTAACGTGACATCTCCTTCACCCTCCTGTTCACATAACTGTCCAGCCATGATGGACAATATCCCTTCTTAAACTGTAAATGCAAATAAGCCCTTCCTTCCTTAAGTTGTTTCTTGTCAGGCATCTGGTCACAACAGTGAGAAAAGTAACTCTCCCACTGGCTATGCCATGTGGGATCCCAGCCTCCATGGCCTGCATCTTAAAGCCTGGAAGAGTCCATGTTCCACAGAAGCAAGCCAGTAAATATTTACTGATGCAATGAAAAGCTCAGCAATTTTCTCTTGAAATCATTTTAGAAAATTTTGTCCTCTCCTCCACGGTTTTTCATGGTATCTTTCTCTCTTGCTTCTGCCATCCGGGTCCACTTTGCATTTCCTTAATGCAGCTTCCTCTTTGCTGATGCTCCCATTCTCCTCCAACCTGGCAGATTCTTGTCATCTGGGGGACAAAGCCTGCTCTCTGTCTTTCAGAATTCATTATTTTGCACATAAAACCAGTGCAAGATTTTATTTCAGTATCTGGATAACAGATGATTCAGACGTCATATGACTTGAATGTGAAACACCCCCACAGGCTCATGAGCCTGTGGGCAAGTGGTGGGAACTTTTAGGAGGTGTGCCCATGTAGTGTATGCAGATGGATGGTCCCACCACCACAGCTGGGAGCTGCCCATGCAGCCATGCAGCAGACTGTATCTCACCAAATCACAATACAAATAAACTTCCTTCCTTACGTTGCTTTTGTCAGATATCCTGTCCCAGCAAGGAGGAAAGGATGGAATTCATGCTTCCAGAACAAACACAATATTGTACTTACTTTAAGCTTCCAGAATTCAGCACAATACCAGATATAAAGTAGATTTTCAGTTGTGGGTTTGTTCTTGAATGGGTAAAGGCCTTACAGGAATTATATTTTTAAAAAACAACTAGTATTAAATATTTTAAGATTATCTTGAGAAATGTCTAGCAAATGTGCATCAAGCATATACATTAATATACATTAAGCATATTTCCACACAATGGATATGTCAAATACCATATGCCTGTATATTACATATTCATATCACATTTAAGCTATCAGTCAGTTATAGCATCTTTGTAATTTGAATGTCTCAGGAACTCACTTCCCTTAAAATCTATGTTTGTAATATGAATTACCAATAAATATAAAACACAAAAATATGTATTCCTAACAGACACATTAACCAAACTTTTTCTATATAAGAAAAGAATCCCTACTTACTTATTCACGTGATGATATAATTTTACATTTTGGAAACATGAAAAATAAAATAAACCGAACTCATGTGAAGCTCCTATTGCCTTCTCATTAAAATAGGGTAAGAGAGCCACACAGGCGGGCTTCTGACCAGACTAGAGATGATTAACTCAGGGAAGCTAATAGTTAACCTGGTGGCTCAGCGCCATTAGAAGAGGGCTGTTGCTTTCTCCATCTTTCTACATTCCCAGACACTTCCTCTGCCCACACCTGGCATGAACTAAGAATGGCCTTATGCAGTTACGGAAAGGAAGGTTCTGATAGGCAGACAGACAGGCTGAGGCACAACCGTCTGCTCCTG
Source organism: Cricetiscus sungorus (assembly GCA_030556225.1). Lineage (NCBI taxonomy): Eukaryota > Metazoa > Chordata > Mammalia > Rodentia > Cricetidae > Cricetiscus > Cricetiscus sungorus. The sequence goes on from JANBXA010000103.1 coordinate 7,575,890, forward strand.
AGTCACCAAGTTAGATGAAAGTATTTTCAAGTACATAGACAGTGAGTGCATCATGTTAGAAGGATGCTTAGAAGAATCTTTATAAATATATGCCCAAATAAAGTGACAACATCTGTCTTTTCATCTATATTAATTCTGATTACTTTTTCAGGTCGCCATGTTGTGGTTGCTTAAATGAATCTAATAAAATAAAAGTATTTTGAAGGTAAAGTGGCTCATTAGAATTGAAAACGTGCGATTGAATTAATATGTAATACATGCAAAATTAAAACATTATAAGGAATCAAGGAGAAAATGTACCTTGGGTAATGAGATATTTTATTAGAATTGGAAAAGAAACCTATTTGTGTTTCTATGCAAACTCTTAAAGACATCACTGTACCAATGACCCATGGTTTGGGGTTAGTGACTAATATAGACTAAGTTAAAAAATGGAATTTATTTTATGTGTATGGGTGTTTTGGCTGCATGTGTGTATATGAAGCAATGTGGGCCTGGTGCCTGAGGAAGCCAGAAAAAGGTATCAAATGCCCTGGGACTGGAGCTGCAGAAAGTTTGAGTCTTACTGAGAACTGAACCCAGATCCACTGGAAGAACAGACCGCGCTTTTAACTGCTGAGCTATTTTTCCAGCCCCGAATAACACAGGTTTTTAAAAAGAGTGTCTTTTAAAGTTTTTAGTTTGTTGATTTTGTTCAAAACTCTAGTTAAAACAGAAACAGAAAGTCATATTTCCTTTTCAGTTTTTTTGAGGGGAGAAACATATTTATTTCGTCTCCCAGGAGTAACCAAGAGCAAAGCTCTGTTTATAAACACAATAGGAGACACTGGTTGTAATTTTTCGGCATTGAATTGGCCAAGGATCAGCACAGTCATGGTTTGATCAATATCCATTCTCCTTGGACTTAAGATAAGCAAGTAAAAACAGAGAGCTAATAGATCGCAAGCACAAGAGACAGTATATATCCTAGATCAACTGGACTCCTGGGAAGGAAGAGAAGATCTGAGAGGCCAGCTGGAGGCATCTAGCAGGTTTTGTCTTTCTCACTGAGGATGTATGGACAGATGGAAACACTAACTTAGAAGACAAAAAAGAAGCAACTCTAGCCTTTTCTGAATTATTTCTAAAGGGAAAGATTAATTCTTTCATTGTGAAGGTATTCTACCTGTGATTTATTGATCTTTGTACACCAAGTGGTCTGGCCTACATTAAACAAAGACAATCCCAGATTAACTTTAAAATGTGATTTCAAACTCCCATAGTGAATGTTAACAGAATAAAGGAGGCAAGTGTGTGTGTGTGTGTGTGTGTGTGTGTACTCAGTACAACCTCACTCTTGCTTTTTACAGGTCCTAAAAGCACATGCATGGCTGGTTGAGGAAAATAAAGAGAACTCCAGATGTAAGAGTTATTTTAAATATTCACACAGTCATATCTTATGCTATATTTAGTTAGAGAAAAGTTGGCTCGAAGTAACTGGAAAGAAGCACTCAAAAGGTTGAATTTTCTTTTGTGAAATAACCATGCAGAGGAAGTCATGCACATTTTAATAGGATGAAGAGAAAGTTATTGGCCTGCACAGACGCTGGATGCAGGAATCTGAGCTCACTGGCATTGGTGACAAGCCAAAACTATGAATGAGTGGGTTGGAGCGTGAGTTACCACTGTTTTGTTGAATTAGAAACAGTCCTCTTGATATCAGCTCTTCTCAAATATTGGGTAAAATTGATCCCAGAGGCAATGGACCTGCTGAGTACAAATTCAGTACAAATGCGTCATTTCTACATAATACTTGACAAAGTACAGGTCCTACCAATGGATAACTGCTTATTATTAACATGTAATCAAAAAACACAGTACAACCAGTGTACCCATCTGAGAGTCTGCCTTCATGAAGCAAGGACTGCCTTCTCCACTATTCCATTGTGCCAGGGTCTAACATCATCACAACCAGAAGCTGAATTCAGAATGGATTCTGTAACCTGCTAGAGAAAATGAAGTCAATTTTTTTGTGCTCTGGCTGCTAATATTTTTGTCTAATAGTGGACAACACTAGGCTCCTGGCTTCCACAGGCAATTAAAATCACTAGGCCCTCTGGTAAATAAGAGCATGTGAGGTTATCCCTTGGTCATAAATAACAGTATAGTAGGGCATGTGACCCAGGGATCATAGTGGTGTTTTTCTGGCATGGGTACATGCATAATACTGTGAGAGTGTGAGCCTTTACCTTCTTCTACATTCAGAGATAAACAGAGACCTCATTGTACTTCACTACAATTACTTATGTGGGGCACAGACTCTTGAGAACACCAGACACACATTAACTAAGTCATTAATCCACACCAACCCTCTTCCCAGAAACCACATATTATTATTCTTTAATGGCTGACGAAACTCAGTCAGGAGGGATAATTGCCTTGCTCAAGGCCACAGAGGGGGTCTTGTGTCAGAGCAGAATTACAGTTGAGTGATTTGGGGCCTACAGGCTTGTATTTGGTACATTAGGTCATGTGTGATGGAAAAAGCCTTTTTTGACTTGAGAGAAAGGGATGGAGAGAGAGAGAGAGAATTTGTGTGTCCTTCTATGAACATGAATGTAGGCATTAGGATAGTGTTGTTCATGCGAACAACAGCATTTTCCACGTTAGGATAGCATTCCCAGATTGTTGCCACACTTAGTCACACTGAAACTTGCTTGCTTCCTTTCCCATTCCTTGATTTTGTTTAAGAAAGAGATATGCTAGATAAGAAATAAAAAGGGCTCAATCCAGCGGCCCATGTCCTTTCTTGTCTATTTCTCTGTCTTGGAGCCAGCCCCTAAGTTGCAACTCTCCCTCCTTAGCCTTTGGCAAAGATGCCTTCTGGGAGTGCACCTCCATACCTGCCTCAAAAGAGCTTGTGTTGAGTTGTGGAATGTCACCAAATGTTTTTCTTTTTCAGAGACCAGACTGAACAGTTACTAAGTTTTGCTACCTTTCTTCAATGAGCAGATGTGGACGCTTTAGAACAGGGGTCAGCAGTAAAAGATTAGGAGACAAAACTTATGGAATTAGTTCCTGACCGCATCCTTAAATACATATGTTATCTACTGATAAATGCAGCTCTCACCCTTCAGCACAGAAGTGCCTCTTGGCAGTAGGTAAAGACCAATACCAAAAGCCACAGCTGGTTCAAATACAGAGAACAGCTGGTTGTGACCAGATCCCAGTTGATAGATCTATAACACAACCTTCACACCTAAGACTCAGGCAACAGTTTAGAAGAGGGTGATAGAAACATTGTAAGAGCCAGAGGTCCTGGAAGACTGCTAGGCAATTATATCATTTCATCCTAGAAATGACAGGGAAGTTACACTCATAATGCCTCAACATTATAGCTGCCTAAACAAGACATGAACAATGACAGCACCAATACACATGTTATTGTACAGAAGAAAAATATTATGGGACCTGGTCCCTAAATAAAAACTATAGGCAACCAATGAATGATGAGAGAGGGAGACTTAGTCATCCACAGTTATGATCCCCATAACTGGTTAGCCAATACCAACTGGATTGCCATGAAATCATATATAGACAAGCAACAGTAAATAAACTCAGCCTGATATCTATCTATCTATCTATCTATCTATCTATCTATCTATCTATCTATCTATCTACATACATACATACATACATACATACATACATACATACATACATTTAGGGATATATACATACATGTTCAACAATAACAACTAAATAAAAGGAAACCATGAATTGGAGGGGTAGTAAGGGATGACACATATGAAGAACTGGAGAGAGGAGAAGGAGGGGGAAATAATGTAAAATAATGTAATTATATTTTAATTAAAAAATATGGAATTAGAATTCTGGTTCTATGACTTCCTGGTTAATAGCCTTGAGAAACCACCTCAAACTTTTTGTTTCAATTTCCCAGTCTGGAAATAAGTGCGGTAATAGCACTAAGACTCCCTGAGGCTGCTTATAATTGTGCTGGCCACACTGGTAGAACTCAAGAGATTAGATGACACCATGACCACTTTTTTTTTTTTTTTAATCACAGCAAATGTATGAGGGGAGGAAGGCTATTTCTTCAAACCAGCCTTGTTATCCATGTCTATTTTTAAGAATGGTTTTCTTTATTTTGAATAGGGAAAAACACATTCAAAAGTCAAGAGTTGGACCTAATGAGATGGCCCAGTGGGTAGGTGTGCTTGCTGCAGGAATCTGATAACAATGACTTTATCCTTGGAACCCATGTGATGGTTAATGGGAGAACTGATTCCAGAGTGTAGTCCTCTGACTTTAACACATGTGCCATGACATATATGCCCTCATCATACTGCATACATATATATTAGTAAAGGATAATTGTAATAAGATAATAAATCAAGCACAGCAGTGCAGCTCAGCACTTATGTAGTTTTATCTGGCCTTGGGCTCAATTTTGAGAACCATACAAGTGAATATGAATCAATTAATTAATGAAACCAGAATACTTCTATCTAGGGAAATGCATCTGAGTAGAAGAAGCGAACACATTTCAGGAGGAGACTCCACAGTCTCAGACACTCATATCCTGAACTGGAAAAACATAGCCTGCATCAGGGCACACCAACAGTGGCCTTCTATGTGGTGGATATTCACCATGGCAGAAGTTCTTCTTGGGAAACTCTTATATATTCTATGGTCCTAAGGATCACTGGTGGCCTGGCTCTTCTTTCCCAGTGATCAACCTGGATCATTAATTAGAAATGATGTTAATCATTTCATAGTACCCTCAAAATAGAATAGGCAATGATAACTACGTTAAGTATATACACCACAGGCACACAGATTATACACATAAAGTAATGTCATGTATTGTCTTAAAATTAGAATGACAAAAATTCTTGAGGAATTCACAGCATGATGATCATAATTATATAGCAGAGGAGTTGGAAAATAAAATCAAGAAGATCCAAAAGATAAAATGTGAATTAAAAGTTTAAGTTGAGACAAACACCACAAGCCCGGAGTTGGTGGTGCAAACCTTTAATCCCAGCACTCAGGAGGCAGAGGCAGGCAGATCTCTGTGAGTTTGAGGCCAGCCTAGTCTACAAGAGCTAGTTCCAGGCAGCCTCTAAAGCCACAGAGAAACCCTGTTTCACGGGGAAAAAAGACAAAAAGACAAACATCACAGAGCAGCAGCAGACTCTTAGAGGTTCCTTCACACAGAGAAAAAGAGAGCAAAAACAGATAGAATAAAGCATCTAAGAATTATCAGGTTAGTCCGAGCTGAGAGCATCCTTGAACTTGAAGGAACCCACTAAAGATCCAGCCAAAGTGGACAAAAAGCCCGATACCTTCAAATATTTGAGAAAAGTTCTGAAACATCAAGGATAAAGAGGAAATCCTGAAAGCTTTGAAAGAAAGAGAGTGAAAACATTACCTACAAAGGAAGCTATGAATGTGTGCATGGCACAGGGCTATTGATTCGATCTAGAAATCCATACCCACTCAAAATATCATAAGGGCATTAAAAAAGAAAAGAGATACTTAGGACATGCAAACACACTTGATGTTTTCTTCTCATTAGACTTTTCTCCTGTTTCTGGGCATTGTGATTCAGCAAAATAGAGCAGAGAGTTACCTGCTCAATGTTCTAGAAATTGGATAGGAAAAAGCAGGCGAAATGGCTGAAGGAAACTGAGAAACATGTGAAACAGACAGGTATTTCTTTCCTTGGAGAAATTGGAAATGCCCTGCAAAGAAGACTAAAATTTTAAAGCCAACAGAGGCAATAACATCAGGTGTCTTTCATTAGCCATGACAATATTTATGAGATCATCTTAGTTATGTATTTAGTTAATTTTCAATGTTTAGAACTAGTTAACGAATTAAACTATGGAAAACCTAGTTATGATAACAACGTGTGACATCAGTATATCAACGTGAAATAAAAGCAAAGATTGTAACACCAAAGAGGAGGGAAAAGGACCTTGGAAGCAGATGAAAGTGAAATCCTGCTGTAATTTGTGAAATACATGAAATGAGACACAGACTTCAAACAAAACAGAAAAATGCACTTGGTTAACAAGTAATTGGACATGTGATAAAGACCAAGGCATAATCATAGCACACATGCGTTTAACTTTCTAAATTGTAAAAACCAAGATCTCTGTGAGGACAAGAAGACCATAGCTCAACTCAAACTCAAAACCAATGGCATGTCTGGCATTGCTGGGATTGTTGTTCATTACTTTGAGACAGGGTCTTACTAGACTGCTTCAAAATTGAGCCAATCCTTCTGCATCCCAAGTGCTAGAATGACAGGCATGTCTGGCTTGGGTTTTTTTGTTTGTCTGTTTTGTTTTTCCTTTAGTAGTGCCTCACATGCCAGGTCAATGCCTTATCACTGAGCTGTGCTTCCAGTCCCAGGATCTCTTTTTTTGTTGTCTGTCTGTCTGTCTATCTATCCACATATCATTCATATATCTATTTATGGTGTGTGTGTGTGTGTGTGTGTGTGTGTGTGTGTGTGTGTGTGTGTGTGTGTGGTATGATATCATGGTAGAAGTGTGGAGGTCAGAGGAAAACTCACATGAATTTAAGTCTTTCTTTCCACCATGTGGGTCAGGGGTAAGGGCAGAACTGAAGATGGCAGACTTGGCAGGAAGCACCTTTACCTATGAGCCATTTCTCTGGCTCTGGATTTCATTTATTTATTTGCATCTCTGTTGAAGTTTCTCTTCTCTTCTCTCCTTCCAGTAAGTACTCTTTCCCAACCCCCCTCTCCCTCCTTGCCTTGGATTTCTTAATCACACACTTTAATTAAAACCTAACATAGTCCTGTTACAATACAGAATTTCTGTTGCTCTCCAACAACTAGAGGTCCCTGTGAAAACTACACAATATGAAGGTGTGCTGGCTAATTTTATGTCAACATGACACAAGGAATAGTCATTGTAGAGGAGGGAGTCTTAAGTCAGAAACTGCTTCTATAAGATGGGGCTGTAGGCAAATATTTTCTTAATTAGTGATTGGTGGGGTAGGGACCTGCCCTTTGTGGGTGAGGCCATTCCTATACTGGTACCACTGTATTCTATAAGAAGCAGGCTGAACAAGCCATAGGCAGCAAGCCAGCAAGTAGCACCTTCCATGGTCATGTGTCAGCTCCTAGCTGCAGGTTCTTCAATGACGGTTTCCTTCAATGAGTGTAAGCCGAATAAACACTTTCTTCCCCAACTTTCTTTTGGTCATGGTGTTTCATTGCAACAATTAATAACATTAATTAGGATGAAGGAGTTGCTTTTGAAAAGAATTCTAATTTAAAATAAAGAAAAATGTATATTTTAACAACGTCTTTATGTCCTGCTGTCAACTTCAAAATTTCTTCTCTTCCCCCACTCCATTTTCCAAGACTGAGTTCTTCTGTGTAATAGTCTTGGCTATCCTGGAACTAGCTTTGTATACCAGGCTGGTCTTGAACTCACAGAGATCCTCCTGCCTCTGCCTCCTGAGAACTGGGATTAAAGGCATGTGTTACCTACCATGCCTGGCTAACTTCAAAATTCTTATGTGTTAGCTTTCCTTTTTCTCCCAGACAGGGACAAAAGAAATTTTATTAAATTATATTTTCCCTCTAGTTTATTTATCTATTTTATGAATGTGTCATTATATATAATGATCTTGTACTGTGATAAAAATTTCTTGGTTTTTAACCCCCCCCCCAACAACTGCTATCAAACATTATTTTCACCCACAAAGTCTTTTCAGGTACACTCTCAAATTGTTCAAAAGAGGATCAGCATGATCAATAATCTTTGGACTAAGCACATGGCATAGAATCTATGGAAAGGTCTTCCTGCCTAAGTTGAATAGACTATAAATGCATGAATGTTCAATAGGCGGGGAAGGTTGGCATTATTTATAGGTATTGTCACAGCAAAGTTTCCTTTTTAGGCAGCCAAAATTCAACCTCTTCAACAACTTCTATCGATACTTCTAAAGTTTGCATGACTTTTCACAAAGTCTTTTGGCTCCAGTTTTTTTTTTTATATATAAACACTTTATTGCTCAAATAGATAAAACAATAACAAAGGTAAGGAAAACAAAATTATTCCCAGAAAGGTGTTTTCATCTTTGAAATAGCATACAGCACAAGAATGTATCATTGTATATTTTTTCTAATAGTTTTTAAACAGAAGAGGCCAGGATTGAAATTATAAAATGAATTTGTTCTTTTGCATAAAATATAAACTTTTTTTTCCAGGACGAAGTCATTATATTGTTAGATAAGAGCTCAAAATGTATTAAAATAAACACTATAAAATACTTCTTTGAAATTTATGGTTCTTGGGTAAAGTGGGAGAAATTGGTACTAGATTTTAAAAAATACAACTTAATTGCCTTCTGTGATTGTCCACACCAAAATAAAAGTTCTCAGTAGTTTAACATTTTTCAATTCCTGGTCAAATATCCAACAGTATTCTTGCTGAGGGACACATTCTAAAATACACCTGAGAAGTCATATCAAGGTAACAAGGCTAGCGGGAAGTTTTGCCTCACTTGGCAAAGAAATCCATTGTTAGATTAGCATTTCAGAGACACATCATTTTAAACAGAGACTACCAATAATTAAGCATGCAAAAACTTCCTCTGCTAATTATTAACATGGCTTTAGGAGACTTTTTTCCTTTGTATGCAGATAAAACAACAGTAAGAAACTTCATGCAAACATGATCAGATTATCAAGGATGAAAAATGAAACTCTAATTGCAAGAGAGAGGGCAATCCCCAGTTATTCTCACACCATTCTTTCATTAATTAAAGTACTACAACTCCCACCGTTCTAGTGATTGGTGCCCACGAACACAAACTAACACTGAAGCTGTGTCCAGGCCGTCCAGGCCGTTTCTTGTTACCTGGCCGGGTCGGGAAGCAGCAAGTCTCTAGGCACACTGACGACTGCAGCCTTACCTTTGTGAGCCGCAGCCTTTCGCTGAGCTGGAATCGCCACTGCCTGCACCTGCTGATGCTTCACCAAGTTTCCTTCACTTCCAGCTCTCTCTGGCTTCTCGCCTAGGCTCGTTTTCTTCGGCTTGCTGCTTAGATCATCCTTCTTACAGGACGGCAGCTTAGAAGCTGCGTTAGTAAAGAAGGATCTAGCCGAGCGGGAGGATTTGGACATTTTAAACAGCGGGGGTGGTGGTGGGGAACAAACCCCTGCTCCCGAACAAAACAAAACAAAAACAAACAAACAAACAAACAAACAAAAAAGACCACCTCTTGAATGGTACCTGCCGGGGCAGCAAATTCTAAAAATTATCCGGTGAGTTTTACTTCTCAGCAGCCAGTGGCAGTGCGAAATTCAGCTGGATAGAAAGTACTGGCCTGGGCTGAGCAGGCACTTGTTTTTTGTTTGTTTGTTTTTGGTTTTTAAACAAAGGCATCCTGCTGCCACAAGGCCCATTCACTGGATCTGTGGAATGGAAACTGTTTCAAAGACAAAGGTGGCAGTTGCAGTGGTAAATGCTCTTAACTCCAGGAACCTGCAGATTCTGGAACAGGGAATGTGAAATATGCATAACAGTCACGCTCACCCGGAGAAGTCCCCAGCACGTTCAGACTAGACACTGGATAGCTAGAAATGGAAAATGAATGTAAATACAGCCCCACCCACTCAGGTACAATATGTGAAAATGAGCCAGATGTGAGGTTTACAGGACTATGAAGCTCATGCCATGTTGAGTTTCCAGGCATTTGTTCAAGAAAATATTTCCTTGCCTTAGCACATTCCTAGATTATATATAGTCCAAGGGTGGACCTTGCAATGAATGCCCACCTACAGAAACACTTCTACTGGTTACAGAACACGAATAGCACCGTGGAAAAGAGAGAAGCCAGAAGACTGCATTTTCCATACCTCTCGGGGCTGCTATGCGGCACCCAGTAATTGATGAAAGGAGAGCTGTACGCCTGTATAAGGGAGTGTGGGGTATATGTGTATACATGTCTCTCTCTCTCTCTCTCTCTCTCTCTCTCTCTCTCTCTCTCTCTCTCTCTCTCTCTCTCTCTCTCTCTCTCTCTCTCTCTCTCTCTCTCTCTCTCTCTCTCTCTCTGTGTGTGTGTGTGTGTGTGTGTGTGTGTGTAGAGAGGTGTGTGTGAGCATCTGTGTGAGCACGAAAATCTGCGACTGTGTTATTTTACTGTTTAAAAGCCCGGAGTTACTCAGTTCTCTGAAAGGCTGATGGTAAGATGTAAAACTCAGGTGTGTTCACAGGTCAGGTTTTCCTTAGGCTGAAATCAGTCCTTTTGCTAACTGAACACACAGAGTCCACTAGAAGCATGCAACCCCTTCCCCACTAAGGGTAGCCCTTCCCCTCTTCATTTCCCATGTTAGTGATTTTTACTACTTGGGGTTAAGCTGTTTCCAACCTCAATTATTCTGTGTTTCCTCAGGGAGAACCTGCACAAACACTCAAAGAACTATAAAAGGGTTCTGGGAATCTGTGATCATATAATGGCCCTTACCACACAAATGTCTTGACAAATGCACAGCTATTTAGCACTGTATCCGGTGAGAACTAGAAGCCAGGAAGAGTATACATTTTAGGATCAACTGGAACACAACGTAGCCCGGAATTTTACTTGTGGGCCTGCCCCAGAGAAACAACCATTTCCATCATTTAATTGATAAAGCTGGGACAATTTTGATCTACCAGGGAGGCAACACAGACGGCCTCAGATAACAAACCTGTCCTTCATTTGGTAAATGGTAGACACGCGCACACACACACACACACACACACACACACACACACCTCCTCACCCCATCTGTCCCCCAAATTCCCACCTTTAACACTACTTAGCAAACCTAGCACAGTCCTAAAAGCAACCCTCACAAGCTTACATCCTGGCTCAGAATTGAAGGTCTACAGTGAGATCCCATTCATGATTTTAGACCAATAAAACCCAGAGGAGCTAGGAGTAACCCTTAATGAGAAAAACAACCTGTGAAGACAATGAGCCAGTGCCTTCCCAAATTCCCCAGCATCATCAAATTAGAAAGTACAAAATGTAAGTCTTAAAATCCCTGTCTGAATCAGGCGGGCCAGGCTTCATTGCAGTTGCGTGACACTTTTCCATCTTTCCCAAAGCCACAACTCCTCCAGCTTCCTCAGGCCCCTCCCTTTCTGGGATCTTCGTAGCAGTTTCTTTCAGGAATAAATTTGACAAAAAACAAACAAACAAACAAACAAACAAACAAACAAACAAAAAACAAACAAACAAACAAAAAAACCCAAAAAACAACTTTGGCTACTCTGTAGACTGCTGAGCACAGTGTGTCAGAGGCTAGCCATGCTGTAGCTCACCAACTGAGTGAATGAACACATTGAAGGTTCACCATCCAGGTTTCCATCTCAAAGGGATGAAAACCAGCAGTACAGCTTGGTCCCAAGTGGGTACAGACTCCACGACTGCTGAGCCTGTGGCACTTGGCAATACATAGAAGCCTGGCAAGCCAGTGAGAGAACCATGCCAGGAAAGAGGTGTAACTGAATCCTGATGCTGTCTAAAACAGGTGGTTTTCCTACCCAGTGGGTGAGGCATTTAGCAGGGATCACATTGTATATGGGTGTAGCATGCGTGTCTCCCGCAACAGGGCCTGGGATAACCAGGCGAGCTTATAAAAGATGGAAAAAATATCAACAATGATTACAAAACAGGCCACTGGAAGAAATGTGGACTATATCAGTGTCCTCCAGAGAAACAACCAATGAGAGACTTCTGCATTTTATATACATACATGTACATATATACACACACATATATAAATGAATATATACATATATGTATAGAAATTAGATACACATATAACTATATATATGTGCTTACATATGTATATACAGACTATGGGTCTATGAATGTACATATAAGAGATATCACTCATTAGGAGATACAAATATATACATATGCACATATATAACTTATTATGATCAGCCAATAATTAGGTACCCAATAGACTATGCATAATATATTTAGTAATATATATTATAGATCCACAAGTCAACTATATAATATACATTCATGTAGACTAAATAATACATATATGTTCATTTATATAAAATGTACACAATATATAAAATATGAGCTGAATGTTGGGATACCTGGGGTCACTGCTGTTGCCCTGAGAGGTTATAGAATTATCTGGAAACCTCAAACATGGAAAATTTCTGAGCTTTACCTGAGAACAATGTCTTAAAATTTCAGGTGAGGCCCAAGCTAGGTTTCCAGACCCTTACAAAAGCAATTTTCAGGCATGTCTCTTACTCAGGGGTCCTCCGGGAGATGCTCTAGACTGCATCCCTGTGTGAAGGCCCCCAAAGGACCACTCCTGCCACTGCTGCTGCTGCGCCTTGGTTGCTCTGCTTGTAAGACACTATCTGCCCTTCACAAGCTGTGTAGTGAATCTGTCTGAGAACATCAAACTCATGTCACTCATCACCTTGTCCATTTGCTTCTTGGCCATGCTTGGTTTGAGCTGTAATACTGGAGGTAAACACATTCCCCCATCACTCAATAAATAGACACCTTGTCTGCGCTGGTGTCTGTGTATCTCTTTGAAGGAAGCTGGCAGAAGGTGGAGGTCTTGAAAGCATCACATGGTTCATTAAGTTTCCGCTCCACTCTCTGGAAGTTCCCTGAGACACTTTGCCACTCAGTGCATATCAAACCCTTAGGCCACCATACAGCCAGAGTCCACGTGGCATGGTACATTTTTGTTTTAGACAAAGAAAAAAGAGCTGACCTAGAAGCATTTGCTTGGTCAGCTAGCACCAAAATGTGCCTGAAACCATCATACAAAAGGAAGGCAGGATACAAAAGGTTTGACTCACTTAAAGGAAACAAAAACAGAAACTAACTTTATTTCTAAAAATACCTAAATTGGTTAGCAAAATAATACACTATTAGGATTAGTTGTGTGAAATTAAAATAAGGAATAATTAATAAAAGAAATCAGAGACATGGAAGCTTGTTTCTGAGCTTCCTAGCACTCAAACAAAATAGGAAAGGGGCAAGTTTGTAGAGAGAGTCTATGCTACCTTATCATTAGTTCTAGTCTAAAGATAACAAAGCTGCCACTGGATCATAAAGAGAACCTTGAGTTGTGAGAGACTCAGGAGGAAAGACAACTTTCTAGAACAAACACTGTCACATCACATTCCAGGAGTCACCACACTCCTGTGAACCTGTTCTGGAAACACTTCTTTTATCTACACCATCAGTTTTTCTCCTATGTCCAATAGGTAAGGTGCTATCTGCCCCCAAATCTAACAACCATAGTGGTATCCACTTCCCAGCCAACCAGGCCTAGATGACCCTTCTTCTCAACTTGTGGGCTTTGCTTTTGCCTGTGGTGGTATAGTGTCTCCCCACAATGGTTCAAACCCATCCTTTCCTTTAAGATGAGACCAAGTCTGCATGTGATGGGGACAACCTCTGCCCTCCAGAGCTCTCTTATCTCCAACTCAATGTCACTACCTCTGCTCACCAGTGGCCTGGTCAGCAAAGTAGGCAAAGGTTTTTCCTCTTTTGAAATGCCAAGTTTACCCAAGCCCATCACTGCTGCATTTGCCTGCATGGGGTCATCTTCCCAAGCTACTTTTGTCATTGTTATTATTGGGTTTTAATTTATTCTGAGACAGGGTCTTATTAATATAGCAAGCTGACATGAACTCCAAACTTCCTGCCTCCTCTCCTGAGTTTAAAAATTACAGGCTTGTGCCACCATACCCAGTTACTATGAAATGGCTCTTTGCCATTCCTTCCCTCCTTCTTCCTCGAACCAATGAGTACCTCGAGTTCATCATAAATAAATGTCCCAGCCTCACATACTATCTTGGGAATTTCATTGTTCGATATGATTCCTAATGGAAAGAAAGAACATGACATTCAATACTGTAGCTTGAGTAAATCCAGTAATTGCTCCCGTTAACTCTCTTCCTCACCTCTGACCTCCGTGACAGCACCTGGATTTGGTCTGTGAGACACCATGAATGATAGGGCTCCTGTGTGTTTGGGATCCACTCCAGCCTTGTTCAGGGTTGCTCTATGCCGGTCTGATCTAGTCTGTTTTCCAAATCCAGAAGGCACACGTTGCCTTGTTTGTTTGGTTTGGTTGGTTCTGTGTTTACTGGTCTGTTTATCTAGCTAACTTGAATTCCTCTGACCGACTTCAATCAACTTTCTCTTGTTCCAAGCATGGAAGTTAAGATCATTTACAAGCAGACACTTCCTCTTATTTCTTCAAGGAAACATCACATGACTGAACTGGCTGAGAGCTGCCTTTCTGGGGCATTGTCATGTGCCTCTAAAGCTGAGACCACTAGTGTCTTCCAAGCTGTGTGTGTGCTACTCAGGTCTACCGAATGGACTTTCTTGAATTCTCCTTTTTTTCCCAACCCCGAAGGTGTCCTCTGGGTGGGAAATGACAGGTAACAACTCATACATCTCCTTAGATGTGAAGACATCAGCTTCTCTGTGAAAGTGCACACAGATGCCTCCCAGATGCAAATGCCACACACAAGCCACAGTAGGTGTGGACAGTGGTGAACACTAGTAACAACTGCTGACACCAATTTTGTTCTATGTCATTTACCCCTATCCTGAGAGGTAGTACTATTATTAGACTCATTTTATAGTAGAGTCCATTGAAGCTTTCGTAGGTCTAGAAACTCACAAAAAATTCATAGATAATATATATTAGAGTTGGGATTTGAACTCAGGCCATCTGTGTATTTCAAAATATCTGTCTTTACCATACTATATACTTAGGACAGACATCAAGCACCTGTTAGTCATAGCAGTGATCTGAGAAGTGTCTTCCATCTTGAATACTGTGTCCCCAGATAGGACATGGGTTGTGACAGATGAAGCCAGAAGCCCCTGTATGGAATAAAATCTCCAGTACACAGAGTATATGGCAGAACAGCCATGTAGAAGGCAGCTTCCTATGGTGGCTACTATGCCCCCCAAGCTGCACAAGGAACACACATAAGCATCTCTGGAGCTTGTTGACCTTTGACCTTCCCTGATCTCCTGACCTTGTTTGCCGAGCAGCTGTCAAGGGAAAGAAATAGGCGTCATGTATATAAACTCATCCTGCCAAAAGAACATTTAGACTTCTCAAGGTGCTCTTGAGAAGTCACTTCAGCATTCAGAGCTGGATCATGGGGAAGAAGGCTCTGGAGCATTCCCCTTACTTATCAGGATTGTTTCAACATTCAAATGAGATAATACATACGAAGACCTTTAAGATTACAAAATTTCAATTTCACAATGAAATATCAAAGGGCATAATTATAATGGCTATAAAATACTGATTTCCTATTTTGTCTTAGTCTAATATTAGTTTTTTTTTTCATTAGTTGATCATACTTTAGCAAGACTAAGCAAATCTTTGCTATAAAGGGACATAAAGTACATATTTAAATCGTTCTGAGCAGATTGACCACTACTCAACAACTGAGCTTTGGCACATGGAGATAGTCACAGACAAAATGTAAACCAATAAGCAAGGCTGTGTCCCAATAAAACTTCATTTACGAAAACACAGCTGGACAGAGAGACATCTGTTTTTTGCTGAGTTCCATTCCGTAATAGCCATTTAAAACCATTCATGGATTTCATTCAGATTCCTGTCTCTATGAACACTGCAATATGGATTCTTTGCCTCAATCTTTTGATGGATGAACTTTTGTGTCCTCACTCTCAGCCTAAAATTTGGATATGGTATCATTCAGTTGTTTGAAGTGAGACTCGGTTCTTCAAACAGCCAATGCTGAGTCTAACTTAACTATACAAAATAGTGGGCAATGAGAGAAATGTTACGTGAATTACAGCATGCGTTGGCAACCTATTAATATATAATTATTCAATTCTCCAGGGAAGCCTTTTGGAGTGCTGGCTATTGATCTATGGGTTGAGGTTATCTGGCAACATTTCTTCTTTCTTAAGTAAAAGACAAAGGCTAGTGCGTTCAGATTCCTCAACTTCCAAGTTAAATGTGGCATGAAGACTTCTTGATTTAACCACTCCAATTTCTAAGAATCCTTTCAAAAACACTTTCAATGATTTCAATAAAAGTTGCCTTGCACCATGATGTCACCCATCTGTGCTTCTATATATTGTAAAGGAATCTTGAAATGATTTAGGATGTGCTTCATTATGCTATAAAATTGTCAATGCCAAGAAGGTTTTTTCTTCCTTTTATTGCAAAACCTTCCCATACATAGAAGATGGAATGACTTATCTGAACCAACAAGTAGAACTGGAAGCCATCTAGAAAGTTGGACAGAAATGTGTTAGACGGCCAAGTTGTGATGGGGGCTGAAACTCTATAATCACAGTCAGCTTTCCACATGTCACTTTAAGCATTCTGTTAGCTTTGAGTGCAAGTCAAAACTGTATGTTTTCAATGGAGGATCCTAAAGTAATGATACATGATTTCTTCTTAGGCTAGTGTGTACAGCTGACAATACAAATTAAACACAGCCACCTAAAAACAATGCCTTGAGTTACCATTGCTTGTTAATAGTGATACTGTACACGGGTGAAGTTTAAATAAATCTCTGAGCCTAACCAAGTGGTATGACCTGTTAACCACTTTAAAATGCAAAAGAAGCAAAGATGATGAAATTTTGCCCTTGCTTTAAATTCTCCTAATAAGAAACACAATAAAGGGGCTTAAAGGGAGCAAGCAACCCTCCAACCCTCCAAAAGCAAGCTTACTTCTTTTCTCACTGTAACATAGAAACATGACAGTCACTTGTTTTTTAACTATAAGGCATCGAACAAACTGAAATTTCCAGGACAGTAAGAGCCCAATCTTAAAATAGAAGAGGCTGTTTCCTAACTCACAGACACTTGTTGAAATGCAGGTGACATTTAATTTAAGGACATGTCACAAGAGAGCAAATAACCTGCTGCTTTCTGTAGCTGTAGCAGGACTCCTGCTGTGGTTCCCACAGGTTTTTAGATGCTCTAATTTAATGATGGTAAAGAAAACAGTAAATCAAGGAGTGAGAGGGGAAAATTGAATAAAGCCAGGAATGTGTCGAGCTTCTGAGGAATGCCTGTGTATTCAATGACTGGGAAGAAGGAGAAGTATGTCCACTAAACACCTTGAAAATTGTGCACCTGCTCCATCATCAAGCTCAATGTGACTCTTTGAAACATGGCTAAGGGTCACATTTTCCCTGTGTCCTATTGAAACTACATACATGCTGTACATAAGTGAAGCCAAATACACAGGGAAAGACAGAAATTAAGAAACAGCTCTATTCTTGAAATATGAAATCATGCCTGTTTACAATCGTCCAAGGCTCATAAACACATAATAAGCCACTCAATATCATTATTATTAAGGAATCACAACTCAACATCATCATGAGGGCCACTTCACTCACACTAGGATTCATGATTGAAAAAAGTGCCAAAACAACACAAAAAAAGACAGGCAGACCAATGGAATGGAATTGAAAATCCTGATATTAACCCACATACCTACAAACATCTGGTTTTTGACAAAACAGCTAAAAGTATACAATGGGAGGAGGAAAGCATCTTCAACAAATGCTGGCACAACTGGATGATGGTGTGTATAAGACTGCAGATAGACCCATGCCTATTGCCATGCACAAAACTCAAGTCCAAATGAATCAAAGACCTCAACATAAATCCAGTCACACTGAACCTTTTAGAAGAGAAAGTGGGAGATACCCTTGAACAAATTGGTACAGGATACCTCTTCCTGAATATAACTCCAGTAACACAGACACTGAGATCAACAATTAATAAATAAGACCTCCTCAAACTGAGAAGCTTCTGTAAGACAAAGGACACAGTTGACAAGACCAAAAGACAGCCCACAGACTGGGTAAAGATCTTCACCAACCCTACATCTGACAGAGGGCTGATCTCCAAAATATACAAAGAACTCAAGAAACTAGTCAACTAAACACCAAATAACCCTATTAAAAATGGGGTACAGAACTGAAGAGAGGAAATCAAATAGAGGAAATCAAAAAGGCTGGAAGACACTTAAGAAAATGCTCAACATCCTTAGCTATCAGAGAAATGCAAATCAAAACAACTCTGAGATACCATTTTAGCCAGAATGGCTAAAATCAGAAACACCAATGACAACTTATGCTAGAGAGGATGTGGAGAAAGGGGAACACTCCTCCACTGCTGGTGGGTGTGCAAACTTGTACAGCCATTTTGTACAAGATCAGTATGGCTGTTCCTCAGGAAAAATGGGAATCAGTCTACCACAGGACCCGGCAATCTCCCTCTTAGGCATATACCCAAATGATCCACATCCATGCAACAAAGACATGTGTTCAACTATGTTCATAGCAGCATTATTTGTAATAACAAGAACCTGGAAGCAACCTAGATGCCCCTCAACTGAAGAAAGGATAAAGAAGATGTGGCACATTTTACACAATGGAATACTACTCTGTGGAAAAAAAACAATGGAACCTTGAAATTCATAGGCAAATGGATGGAAATTGAAGAAACCATCCTGAATGAGGTAACCCAGTCACAAAAAGAGAACATGGTATGTACTCGCTTGTATATGGATTTTAGACATAGAGCAAAGGATCACCAGCCTATAGTTCACACTGCCAGAGAAACTAGGATACAAGGAGGAATCTAAGAGATTCATACAAGGTCCCTCACAGAAGGGGAAAGGAACAAGATCTCCTGAACATATTGGGAGGGGGGGCAGTGAGTGGAGAGGGAGCTAGGAGAAAGAGAAGGGGAGGAGAGGAAAGCACATGGGACTAGGAAGATGAGTCAGGGGAGGAATAAACGAGATAGATAGATAGATAGATAGATAGATAGATAGATAGATAGATAGATAGATACCATAAAAGGGGGAGCCATGATAGGTTTGAAGAGAAAACTGACTCTAGAGAAATGTCCAGAAACCTACAAGACTGACTCCAACTAACAATTTGAGCAACAGTGGAAAGGTTATCTTAAATGTCCTTCCCTGATAATGAGATTGATGACTACCACCATAATAGAGCCTTCATCTAGTAGCTTATGGAAACAGAAACAGACACCCACAGCTAAACACTGAGCCAAACTGGAATCCAGATGCAGAGAGGGAGGACAAGACCAGGTTACAGAAACCCACAGAGACAGCTGACCTGAACAAGGGGGAGCTAATGGGACCCCAGAGTGATAGCTAGGAAACCAGCATTGGACTGACTCAGACCCCCTTGAACATGGGTCTCAGTTAGAAAGCCTGAGTAGTCTAAGGGACCTCTGACAGTGGAACCAGGATGTATTCCTGATGCATAAAAGGACTTTGGAAGCACATTCCCCGTGGAGGGATACTCCCTTAACCTAGAGACAGGAGGGAGGGCCTAGTCCCTACTCCAAATGCATTGACAGATTTTGTTGACCCCTCCTGGAAGGCATCACCCTACCTGTGGAGTGGGGGGAGGGATGGAATGGGAGCATGGTTAGGGGGCATGGGAGAGTGGAAGAGAGGGAGGGAGAGGGAACTGGGTTTGATATGTAAAATAAATAAATAAATAAATAAATAAATAAATAAATAAATAAATAAATAAATAAGAAAGATAGTATCCAAGGGGGAAAAAAAGAAAAAAGAAAAAAGTGCCAAAACAAAACCAAACATAATGAAAATTAGTATACTTGTATGTTGATGGGAGGACTGTGAAAGGGCACAGCTGCCAAGAAAAGTAATGTGGCAGTTACCCAATGAATTAAGCATAAAACTGATGTCATTTAGGAGTTCCATTTCTGGATCTATGCTCAAGAAAAAGCAGGGACTAGAATAGACAGTTGGGCATGCATATACACAGTAATGTTATTAAAATATCCAAAATGTATGTAGACTCCAAAAATTCAATGAGAGGTAATTGGATAAAGAAAATGTGTATATGTATATATCCCATGCATGTAATGAAATATTATTTACTTTAAGATGAAACTTCTGACATATGTTAAAATCAGAATGGTCTTGAGGGCGATATTCCAAATGGGCTGATTAAGCCAACAAAAGACAAAATATTGTGTGGTTCTGTGCAATTTCGGGTAGCTAAAATAGTCAAACTCACAGGGAAGAAAGTGTAGTGGGTTTCCAGGAACAGGAGGAAAACCAAAGAGTGGTTTAGTTGAAGAAAATGAAACATACTGGAGATAGATGGAAGACAGTGATGGTTGCACAATCTGAAGCCTTAATGCCATGGAACTGTGTACTTTAGGATGAACAAAACAATGAGTTTAACATTATGTGTAATTTAATAATAATATAAAATCTGATGGCTAGAGAGATGGCTCAGTTGACAAAGATGCTTGTTGCCAAACTTGATAATGTTGCTTTAATCCCTGGGACCCTTATAGAAGGAGAAAACCAACTACTACAAGTTTTCTTCCAATTTGCATATCTGTGTGTACATGTACATGCACACAAACACAGACACACAGATAGATATACATACATAAAGGGAAAAGTGTTTTCAGACATGGGGTGTAGCTCAGTGGCAGAGCATATGTGTAGTTAACTGGTTATTTTATTGAAATAACTCTCCTTCTTCATGTGGGTTCTGGGAATTGAGCTCAGGTCATCAGGCTTGGCTATCAGTACCATATCACGATGTCTGTCACTATACCACCAGGAACATGATGTGACTCTCCTCCTGAGGCCTTACTATGGCTCCTGGGGCATCTCAGCATAACTTCTTGCCTTGTCATATTTCTACAATGCTGCAGAGTTGATGCCAATCTATTTTGGTTTGGGAACGGACTTCCCTCTCTCCCTAACTTTAAAAAGCATCACACACACACACACACACACACACACACACACATTAACCCTATAATGGTCATGGGTTTGCTAAAGATCAAACAGACTCATGGAGACTTTGAAAATAACTTTCTGGGGCCTGTAGCTTGAAGATTCAATTATAGGCATGCTCATTAGTAGTCACTTTCCTCTCTATGCCACAAGGGACAAAGCCCTTGAAATCATGATCCAAAATAAATGTCTTTCTTTAAATTATTTCTCTTACTTATTCTGTCAATTGTGCTAGTCATGGCCTACTTGTGGGACAGGATATCTGGGGGAAATGTCTTAAGGAAGAAAGATTTGCTTATATTCACAATTTTAGAAGTTTCTGTCCCTCATGGTAGGAAGCATATGGTAGAGAAGATTGTCTCACATGTGGAGGAGAAGTAAAGAGGGGCAGGTGAGCAGTAATGCGCTCTTTCTTTTTATTCCACACAGGGCCTCATCCTATGGGATGGTGCCACTCTACTTAGGGGAGTTCTTCCCTTCTTAGTCATGACTCCTGGAAACACCCAGAGGCACACTCTCACGATCTCCCATGGCTACCAATCCAGTCAAGCCAACTGTAGAAGTAACCACCACTCATGCTCTACAGATGAGCTGGGCTAACTTCCACCCCTGAAAATGACTTTCCAGAACTCATTTCCTAGTACCTTAATTCCCTGGTCCTGGCATGGCATTTTGTGGAGACATCTGTCTCTTGGGAGATTTAATAAATTCTTTTTGAAAGGAGGAAGAGATTTCCCCATCACCTCAGAATGCCTGGCAGCAGATCCTTTAGATTCCAACTTTCCAAAATTTGCCCTGACTTATGTTCTAGTGTTCCATATTTCCTGAGAAACTAAAGATCCAATGAGCATCTTGCACTTATCTCTATGAACAAAAGGAAGTTCATTCCAGTCCCTGGATGCTCTTCAGGGACCATGTAATAGTTCATACTACATGTTAGTTGAGTACACAGCCCTGTTTTCTCTGCAAACTCATGTCCACAAACGAAATGATGTTTTGCTAGGGAACAAGCAGTGTGCATTTCAGTTTGACATTCCCCTTTCCACACATTTTTAAGTTGCTGAAGTAGCAGAGGACCCGAAGATCTTCCTTTGAGAGGTCTGCATCTTTGATTTGAGGTGATAGGATTTGAACTGTTAGATTCTTTGTTTCCTTACAAGAATTCATAGACAACACCCCTCCCCAAAGTAACCATTGCAAGCAACTAGGAAAATTCTAAAGTAGAAGCTTATTCTCCATTATATTTTAATGCCATTTAACACCCTCAGCTCACTATATCTTCCTGTTTCCTGGGCATGTCTTCATGTCCTTAGGAGACCCCCTGATTCAAATCCACTAAAACTTGCTTTCTGAAAAGGACCTTCATGGAGGTATTTATAACTTGAAATATTTCTTAGGTGAAAACAAGAAGTTCATTTCACAGCACTAAATTTTAAAATGTAAAACACAACGCTTATTTATGGAAGTAGAAAACTACTAATAGACCATAAATAATAATGATGTGATGTAGATTTGGGGGCTCTCCTCAGAAACTTTTAAAAAGATTTCACACACACACACACACACACACACACACACACACACACACACACACACGGAGTTGTAAGGAAAACATAAACATAAAAACAACACAAAGGATACACTTGTGCTCCCTACCCTACAGCCAGCCACATCACCCAGAATGCACCTGACAGCATCTGAAATAACACTGAAATTCTGAGATTGCCTAGAAATTTCCACCTGAATGGCAATGTGCCAGTACTTCTAGATGTGCTGCCAGTCACTCTCTTAATTTCTTCATAGTTCTACAAGTGTGTATTTGTACTTTACTTTTCCTTCAAGAATCTTTAGTAAGGCCATGAAATGATAAGAGTTATATTAATTCTTTTGTGACTTATACTCTGGGCTTAAGCAAGCCTGGGATTCATTGTACTATTGCAATTCCTAGATGGGAGAGTCTGACAAGATAAGGGAAAACTCATTTTCACTTTGCTGGTGTACACAAGACACCAAGATTTCACAATGAATATGTGTAAGTACATCACAGTCTCCACTTGATGGACATATGGACTCTTCCCCAGAGATCTAAAGTGTTAGCACCACTATTTATTAGTATTGTTTTTTGAAATATTTTCTTGGTTCTCCTTTATTTATCTATTTTTCTACTCATATGATATACCTTCTTATGTCAATAAGTAAGGACAAATGAAACTAAAAATAGCTAATATGTGTTCACATGTATGAGATGCCAACTGTATTAGTTACTCTAGTCATTACTGTGACATAATATCTGATAGAAGCAACTTAATGGAGAAAGGCTTACTTGTTTCAGGGTTTTAGGGGATTTCAGAAAGGATGCTCTGGAGCAGTAGGAGCCTGTGGGGAAGTTCCTCAGATGGCCGGTGAGTCACAACAGAGTGAATGACAGGAAGGAGCAAGGGACAATAACCTTCAAAGACATATACTCTGTGACCAACACTGTTCCTGAAGCTAGATGTTCCCTAGGCTCCCCAAACACAGTTACCAGCTTGGGACTAACGTTCAAACAAATGAGTCTATGGGGGGGGGAAGGGTACATTTCATGTTCAAATCACTGCACCAGCCACAGTCTTGGATACTTTTTACATGTTAAATCATTTCCTATATTAAGTGGGCACTATAATTGTATGGATAAGAAATCTGAGATCAGAGAATGACAGTATAACCAACTCAGTACTATTAGAAACTCAAGTAATCTAGTCACAGAGATTGTGCGACTTGACAAATCATACCTCTGTTATGTACAATATTTTGTGTTACATCAGATGTGTATTAGGGGCCAGCAAGATGATTAAGTGGCTAAAGGCATTTGCTGCATAAGCCTGGTGTCTTGAGATCATTCCTCCAAACACATATAAAAGTAGGAGAGAACAGACTCCAACTTGAGTCCTCTGACCTCACACATGTGCAATGGAATATGTCCTACTCAAGTAATAATACATAAAACTTATGGTGATATATTATTTATCATTTATTAAAGGTTGCCTGAGGGTACAGAAAGCAAAGCCAACCACAAGCTGCAGAGGTCAGGCAGTGGTGATGCATATCTTTAATCCCAGAAGCCATAGAGCTAGGCAGTGGTGGTACACCTTTAATCTCAGGACTCAGGATTAAGAGGTAGATGGGTGTCTGTTAGTTCAAGGCAACAGTGATTACATGAACTTGATCCACTCCTAAAAGAAACAGCTCATACAAAGGTGATCACAGCACCTGGGATCACATGCCTTTAATCCCAGCACCTGGGAAGTGGAGACAGGAGTTATAAGGCTGGATAGAGAGAAGAATAAAAAGCAGGCGGAGACAGGAACTGAGAGCTTTTGCCTCTGAGGATTCATGAAGACAGGATTGCCAATTCAGCTGGGTAGAGGCAAGATCTACTGGTTTGGCTGCTTTGCTTCTCTGATCTTCAACTTGAAGCTTGAACCCCAATAACTGTCTGTGTCTTTTATTTTTATGTTACAAAACTATTTATTTATATTGAATATCCTTAGGCCCTTACTGTCACAAACAGACATTATGCCCATTTTTAAGTTCTGTGAACAATACAAACTATTAAAATTTTTATTAGATCTGCAAATAAATGTATGCCATCTAGTGTAAAATTCATTAGCATCATATTTTCTTTCACTTTTTTGTATTAAATGATTTATTTTTAAATCATGTTTCATGATATCATATATATATACTGTACATCTTTTATAAAATATAGAAAATATGTTTATGGGTACTTTATATTACTTTTATTCACTACAGAAAATGGCATGTTTTAATGTATTTTATGTTCCTTGCTATTTGAGGTAACACAATTGACTTAGATAGTTCTCGACTTGCTTGCGGGCAATGGTTGAGTAAAAGCAAGGGCAATTATTCTTCCCTCTTATGTACTATGAAAAGCATGTGAAACAACTGTACTCAGACATTGTATGATATGCAGGACAATGATTGCTTGGAGGATTAAAAAATATGAATTAAGCTCAATGATAGCTCCAGGTTACTGACTGGAGTTTTCAGGTCATAGTGGGGGGGGGTGAGTACATCAGAGCAGAGCTTGGTGACCATTCACAGGTAAGAAGACAGAACTCAGAGTTCTAAGAGGTGATGGTGTAGCTTACAGGATAAATGAAGAGCAACTGCTTACAGATAGGAAGACACAAGGAGATTTTTCTGTGGTTAATGGAATTACACCAGAAATCAATAGCAGACAGATGCTTGAATGATGTACAAATACTTGGAAGTTAAGCAACAATTGCCTAAATACCACCCTACCCCGATCCCTGCCTGGTAAACACACGAAATCATTAAGTGTTTTGAATTGAATGAAAATAAAAACATGGTATATAGAAATCACATGGATGCTTCTGAAACTTAATGGTAAAACACAGCGTAGATGAGGTGACACTATATAAAGTATCTAGTTCAGACAATACCTAGATCTCACATCATAATATAAGCTTCAACTTTAAAAAGAATTAAGTCTAAACTATGCATAAACTGGGTAAGGATGGGACTGAGGCAGAAGGACTGCAGATTTGAGGTCTGCCTTGGGCTCAAAATAAAACAGGAAAGGGCTGAGAATACAGTTCAGAGGTAAAGTATTTGCTTGTCACAGGAGAGACCTGGAATTTGATTCACTAGTGTTACAGAGAGCCATAGAAACCCTGAGTGAGTGAAGTCCTGAGTGAGTGTCTGTTTGGAAATAATCATGGCCTGTTGAAGATTCCAAGACCAATAGGCTCAGGGTAAGTTAGCAAAGCCACTATCCATGTGGGCCAGGCTCAAGAGGGATGGCAAAGCTTTCCTTAGGAGTCTATGTATGAGTGCTTATGGATGATTGACAGAACGTGAAAAGACTAGCAACTGGGACTTCTTCCTTTCAGATGTTTACATCCTGAGAAACTGCTCATCTACAGAGATCTCCCCAGACTAGCTAATTACCCTCTTTCCCACAGACCTTTGGATGTGCCTATTGAGCATGCTCAGGTTCCAGGTTGTGGAGGTGGTATAGAGAACCTCACCTGATCCCAGATTCATTGTATGTGTATTTGTGTGTCTGTCTTTTCTTCATTCCCTTGCTTGGGTTCTGGAACCCAAGGTGATCATATGCTGTACAGTGCCAAAACAAACAAACAAACAAACAAACAAACAAACAAAAACAAGCATTAAGTAATACAGAACAGAAACCAATGAAATAGAAAAGAGAAAGCAATGGAGAAAAACATCAGTGCAGCCTAATTTTAGTTGCATGGATGAATCAATAAAATGTACAAGACTCAAGTAAGATAACTAAGAAAAAAGAGTAACAGCACAGTTTACTAACACTGGAGATGAACAAAGATAACACAACATAAAGGAACTATTATGAACAGCTTTTTATTAATAAACCTAACAACATAGTGAAAGTATACAAATTGGATTGAAGATAGAAACTGCCAGGTTGTTATAGAAGGTACAGGAATTAGCTATAAAATGAGCTGAGTCTTTCTTCTGGCTTGGAGTGGGGCTGCATGCCTGTGATCCTGGTACTTACGAGACAGACAGAAGGATCAAAGGTTCCAAGCCAGTCTGAGCTACATCTTATGGAGGCAATCCCTTAATTGAAGTTTCCTCTCTGCGAGTGACTATGGGTTGTGTCAAGTTGACAGCTGAAACTAACCATGACACATAAACAAACAAACAAACAAACAAACAAATAAATTGAAGAGATTGAATTAACGATCAAAAACATTACAAAGATGAACCCTCCAGGCTGGAGTAGCTTCAGTGGTGAATCCATCTCAATCTGGAAAATGTCACACAAACCCTACCAATGTTCTTTCAGGGCAGAAGGAGGGGAACATTTTAACTCATTCTATGAAGCCAGATTACTTAGTAATGAAACCCCATGATTTGAGGCAACATGGAACCTGACAACACTATAGTAAGTGTAATATCCAGCAAAGACAAAAGCTAGGCAAGTAGTTGATTCCAGTAGAAAGTAGGATAGGGCTCACTTGGTAAGGAAGGGTAGCTGAAAGTTAGGAGACAAGTATCAAAATAATGAGGAGTAAAATTCCTATGTTCCATAGCAGTGACTGTAGTTTACAAATCTATTTACATCAATTCTATTAGGACACAGTTCAGTTTCTCAACACAAATAAATGACAAATGGATAAGGGGATGCTAATTGCCTAAATTTGACTTTTACACACTGTGCACCCAACTGTAATCCCACCCAGCCAGAAAGAGAATTTTAGAAACCAGAAAGAGAATTCTAAAATGTAAAATGAAAAAGATCTAGAATGGTTATTTTTTTTTTTCTGAAAGGAGCCAGTCTCCATGGTTTTAAGTCTTCACGTAATGTTATTGCCATCTAGAAAACATATTTGAATGAGAATAGCAAAAATTCAACAGACCACAATATAGATTCCAGATATCAGCCTGGACCCTTACCTGACAGCAAACACAAGTACCTGTTCAAAATAGATTAAAAATAAAAATGTAGCACCTAAAGCTTAAAACATCTGGAGGAAATTTTATGACTTGGGTTAAACCATTATTTCTTAGGCCATGCATGGAGTAGAGGCATATGCCTTCAGGTAGACCTTTGTGGGTTCGAGGTCACCCTGGTGTACATAGTGAGCTCCAGGGCAGCTAGGGAGACTATGTCTCAAAAATATTTCTTAGGTCATAAAATTATGAACCAAATTATGAACAAAGAGTTTTAAAACGGTTACACTTTATTAAACACCTATGCTCTTCAAAGGTCACACTTCTGAAAATGCATATGCAAGGAGGTACAGATTTAGACATATTTCCTAAAACATGTAACTCGTCATGGACTTACCGCTATATTATATTGTTGTGTGACATTTTGATCACATTCTGACAATAAAGTTTGCTTTGAATCAGAGGGTGGAACCAGCAACTAGTTGACAAAAATTAACCAGAGGATTGGAGGATTAAGAACAGATAGAGAGATAGGAAGCAGTAAGGTAGAGCTTAGAGATGATTTCAGTCCTGGTTGCTACTCCATTGCTTCTGATAATTCAGGTCCTTACCTCATAGCTGTAATTTCTAATTTTTCATTTATAAAGAATAATTAGATAACCATTAATGTACAAGTAATCCTTATGAAGCATTATAAACAGGTAAAACATTTGGCAGCCAATTTATTAACTGAGACTTAGAAATTCAAATAAATACAGGCTATTCTTCATTAAGAGAATGCAAATTGAAGTCCCATAAGAATGGCTGAAGTCGCTTTTTCACCAAGATGGCGCCAAAAGTGAAGAAGGAAGCTCCTGCCCCGCTCAAAGCCTAAGCCAAAGTGAAGGCCTTGAAAGCCAAGAAGGCAGTGCTGAAAGGCGTCCACAGCCACAAAAAGAAGATCAGAACCTTCTGGCAGCAGAAGACCCTGCGGCTCGGGAGGCAACCCTAACACACTCGGAAGAGCGCACGGGAGAAACAAGCTTGACCACTATGCCATCATCAAATTCCCCCTGACCACTGAGTCAGCCATGAAGAAGATAGAAGACAGCAACACACTTATGTTCATTGTGGACATCAAGGCCAACAAGCACCAGATCAAACAGGTTGTGAATAAACTCTATGACATTGATGTGGCCAAAGTCAACACCCTCAGAAGGCCTGACGGAGAGAAGAAGGCGTATGATCGGTTGGCTCCAGATTATGATGCTCTGGATGTTGCCAACAAAATTGGGATCATTTAAACTTAGTCCAGCTGGCTAATTCCAAATACACATTTCTTTCACCATAAAAAAATGGCTGAAGTCATAAATACAGCACCAAGTGCTATGAAAACATTGAGCAAATAGATTGTTCATATATTACTGATGGAAGACAATACAACCGCCTTGGAAAGAGTGTCACATTCTCTTGAACAATTTTATATAGTTACCTTATGATGCCGCAATTCTACTTCTAGAATTTTGCTTAAGAGAAATGAAAATTAGGTACACATTTAGATGCACCCAAATATTCACCTATATTCATTCAGGTTAGTTAATACATATTTAGTACATTCATTAATAGATTTACATTTATGCCTGGCATTATTTGTTTTCTAAAGGTTTAAATTTTTTCTATTTTCCTTTATGATTTTGTTAGACATTAATAAATATATATCACTATTAATTCCTTTATTATGTTTTAGTTATTTCCTTACTGCTTATTCCAGAGTCTGCACTATTTGCTTTGTTGTTGTTGTTATTCTGTTTTGATTGATTTTTCCAGACAAGGATTGTGTGTGTGTGTGTGTGTGTGTGTGTGTGTGTGTGTGTGTGTGTGTGTGTGTGTGTGCGCTGTCCTGGAACTTGCTCTGTAGACCAGGCTGGCATCTAACTCACAGAGATCCACCTGCCTCTGCCTCTCAAGTGCTGAGATTAAAGGCGTGCACCTCTACCACCTGGCCCCCAGGGTCTGCACTATTAAACTTAATTTTATACCATCTACTTAGTTTCAATTCTGAGTTAGTTCCACTTTTACTTTAATACAGCTTCATTTGCTCCCACTCTGTTAGTATTCTTATATCTTGTCCATAAAAAAAATCAATGTATCATATAAAACATATATACATGTAACAAGTATATGACATTATATACACAAATATACAAGTATGAACATAGCACTATAGTGTTCATTTAACACTTCTGTATTTTTATGATTTTTATTGAAATTAAGAAAAATTCTAAAGCCTTAAATTTCTGCATATATTTATCATTTTAAAACTTTCCATTCCCTCCCTTGAATGCACATTTCAGTTGGTGTCAATTACTTTAGAATAAAGTACTTTCTTTTTACTGATACTGCTTTCTTGACAGTATCAAAGTCTTCCTTACAGCATTTTCATATATACTTTGTATGTTCATTTTTTTTAATCTTCCTCTCCCCATCCTCCTCTTTATCTCACTCCAACAGGACCCTTCTGTTTTCATGTCATGTGTCTTCTCTTGCCCATCCACATTCTGCTTTCAGATTTTCCTTCCCCTGTCATAGTCATACCCACACACATAAAAAATTAAGGTATAGGATCTGCATGAGAGAGAATACTATGGATCATATCTGTCTCTCTGAGTCTAGCTTATTTTATTTAACATAATGACTTTTAGTTCTATCCGAGTTGCTGCAAATGCTGTTTCATTTTTCATTATGGTTGAACAAAATCTTACTGTGTATCTCTCACACATTTTGTTTACCGTTCATCTATTGATGGCCATCTTAGGCTGGCTGATTCCATGTCTTAGCTATTCAGATTAGTGCAGGAAAAAAATCACGGCTATGCAGCATTGTGTGATAGGACTCAATTCTAAGTATATTCCAAGGAGTGGTGTAGCTCCATCTTATGGTAAGTTGCACTTTTGGTTTAATGAGAAGTCTCCATGGTGATGTCCATAAGGGCTGCATCCATTTACATCTCACCAGTGGTGAACATGTTCCTCTTTCTCCACACCCCGGGCACTATGTGTGTCAATTTTATCTCTTGCTGCTAATCTTTCTGACAGGTGAGCTGGAACTCCAAAGTAGTTTCAATTTGCATTTTTATGATGAATACATTTCAACTATTTATTGGCCATTTGCTTTTTTCCTTCTGAGAATCATTTACTCATTTCAATAGCCCATTTATTGATCAGAAGATCTGGGGTTTCTTTGTGTGTGAACTCAATTTGCATAGGTCTTTATTTGCTCTAGACATTAACTATCAAGTACAGCTGACAAAGATTTTCTCTCCCGTTCTATAGGCTTTCTCTTTACTGTGCTGACAATTTCTTTTGCTGTGCAGAAGTTGATAACACACACACACACACACACACACACACACACACACACACACACACACACATATCCATCTTTTAGTCTCATTTGTCAACTCTTGGAGTTATTTTCCAAACTACTGGAGTCATTTTCAGATAGCTCTTATCCATGTTTGTATCTTGAAGTGTTTTCTCTGTTTCCTATTAGCAGTTTCATCATTTTAGGCCCTATATTAAGTTTCCTTTTGCACTGATTTCTGTTTAAGCTGAGAGATGTGGATCAAATTTCTAACCTCGGAATGTGAAAACCCAGCACTACATAGTTGTCAATTCTCTTGGTCACCTTGGGCGCATTTGGAAACACCTTGGAAACAAGCCCCTCCCCCACAGGGGCCAGCCTGTGAGGTGTTTCCAACAGGGTCTAACCGAAGTAGGACGGCTTAACTCTGGGTGTGGGCAGGTGGGTGACTGGGGCCCCAGACTGAATAGAAGGAGTACTGATTTTTATGGACGCGGTGTGACTGACACAAATTACCAGCTGCCTCATGCTTCTGCTGTCATGGCTTCCCAGCTATGATAGATTGTACTCTCAAACCGTGAGCCAAAATAATTCTTAATTTCTTACATTGACTTTGTGAAGTATTTCAAAGTAATGAGAAAAGTAATTAAGAAAATATCTTTGTTGAAAAGTAGGTGGCTTTTGCTGTGCAGGTTTATTTCCGGGCCCTTTGTTCCATTCAATTGTTCTGTCATGTCTGTGTTCATGCCAACATCACCCTCTTTGCCACTGTAGTCTTGTAGTATAGTTTGAGGCCAGCTATTGCGATGCCTTCAACATTGTTCTCTCTTCTTGGGATTGCTTGGGCTATTCAAGGTCTTTTATGCTTTCAAATAAATTTTAGGGTGTGATTTTAGTTTTCATAAGAATTTCATTGGAATTTTGATGAGGATTATGTTGATTTAACCTGCAGACCACTTGCAGTAATATGTCATTTTCTAGACATCAATTCTTTCAATCTTAGAGCATGGAATAGACCAAATACTTTCTTTTACTTTTGTTTTCTATGTTTTATTTATGTTTTTATTTTGTAAATATTGGTGTCCTGTCTGCTTGTATGTTTGTGTACCCCAGGCATGCCTGGTACCTATGGAGGCCAGAAGAGGGCATCAATGGAAACATCGGGACCACAGTTACAGACAATTGTGAATTGTTGTGCTGGGATTCCCCTAGCACAAACCTGGATCCTTTATGGAAGTAGCCAGTGTGCTCAACCACTGAACCATCTCTCCACCCCCCACACACACTTTCTTACTGTTTTTTATGAAGAATATTTGTGAGAAACTATTTTTAACAGTGTTTCCTCTTTAGAACAATTTTTGGGTTAGAGAAAAATTAGGCAGAAAGTGCAGAGACTCACATGCTTCCTGTCCTCCCTCAAATACCCCTCTTATAATTAATATTGTGAGTTAGAATGACTTGCTTATTAAAATTGATGGACCAAGACTAACATGTTACTGTCGGTATCAGTTGAAACCCATAGTCTATGTTCAGGTTTGCTCTCTGTGTTGTGTATAATGTCATGTGTACCACCAGGGTGCAGAGCATAACAATGTCACTGTGCTAAAACTCTTCATGCTACACTACTCATTTTTCTCCTTCCTTTCTCCTATCTGGAAGCCACTGGACTTGTTAGTATTTTTCTGTTTAATATATTATAGAATAATTTATATTCTATATACTACATAGCCTTTTCACACTGTCTTCTTTTGCTGGGCATTGTGGAATATGTGTATAATTACAGAACTTGGGAACCTGAAGCAGGAGGCCTGTTATGAGTTTGAAGATATCCTGGACAATAAAGTGAGACCCTGTCTCAAAATAATTGAAACAAGCCCAAGAACACACACACACACACACACACACACACACACACACACACACACACACACACATTCTCACACATACTCTTACACCTTTCATATTTCACACTGAAATATACATTTAGGTTTTCTCATGTCTTTCTATGGCTTGGTAGTTATTTCTTTTTCACTTTGAATAATATCTCAGTATATGGACATAGTGAGTTTTCTTATCGGTTTAACTATTAAAGGACATCATGTTTCCTCCCAATTTTTGACAACTTTGAAAAAGCTTTATAAGCCTTTATGGGCAGGTTTTTGTGTGGGCATACATCACCAATCTGGTTGGGAAAAAACTGTGCAGTGTGAGTACTGGATTGCATGGTGTATAAATTTGTGAATAATTGCTGAGCCACCTTCAGAAATTGTTTACTATTTTTGTGTTCATTTCAACAGTGAATGAGAGTTTCTGCCACATCCCCTTCCTGCTAGCATTTGTTCTTGTTAGTGCATTTGGATCTTAGGCATTCTAGTAGGTATAGAATAATTTCTTGTTTTGATTTGAAATTTCCTAATGAGTGCTGGAAATTGAACTCAGGTCCTCTAGAAGAGAAGCAAGTGCTCTTAACCCCTGAGACATCTCTTCAGCCTTAAACTCATTTTAAATCAGGACAGTTGCTTTGCTTTTATGAGTTTTAAGTTAGCTCCTTCCTTCCTTCCTTCCTTCCTTCCTTCCTTCCTTCCTTCCTTCCTTCCTTCCTTCCTTCCTTTCCTTCCTTCCTTCCTCCCTTTCTCTCTCCCTCCCTCCCTCCCTTCCTCTTTTCTTCCCTTCTCTTCCTTCCGTCTCTCTTTCTATCTTTTTAAAATAATTCTGGGTGTGGGGCCATGGTGGCATAGTTGGATAGGATAAGTTCCTGGGTAATAGATAACATGCATTTACAACAGCTGAGTCAGACAGGAAGTTGGAGTCCAATTGTCCTGGTTTCAGGTTTTGGGAGATGTTGGGGTATGGTTAGCAGCTCATAGTGGGCAGGGAGATAGAGGTTAGCCTGACAGTTGAAGCTGCAGTGGATATGGGTTTTCTTTTCTTCCATGACTCACACCTGCCCCCAAATCCAGGCCCCATCAGGCCAGGGAAGAAGGATAGGTAACTGGATACGTTCTCTAGAGCTGGGAAGGTTGGGGCACTGACTGCCTCCTGGGTCCATGTCTTTACCCTAGCCAGAAAGGCAGGGCTGGCTGCACACCTGTAATCCAAGCATTAATAAGGTGAAGGCAGGAAGATTGTGTGTTTGAAGTTGGTTTGAGATATGGAGAGAGTTGCAGGCTAGCCTGGACCACATAGTGAGGCCTTATCTCAAAATAAAAACCAAACAACAAAAGGTTAAACTAAATATCACATCCCCGTCTTTCTAGCTATTCGTACCCCTCTATGTCCTAAATGACTTAGGGTCACATTCTAGAGTTTTCCAAACTGGAGAGATTGCTTAGATTATTTAACACTCGCTAAGTGTGAGTCTTCCAAGCTAAGTGTCTTCCATTATTTTCTCCTAGTATGGGACTCACCTTCTCATTCTCCTGACAGAGTCTTTCATAGACCAGACATCTTCACCAGTACTGAAATCCAATTGATAGTTTCCTGTTCTTACATCTTACATGACTATAATTTCTTAAGATTAAATATTAAATGATTCAAATTTTTTTCTTTTTTGTGATATTGTAGCAATTTTATCGTTTGGTGTTTTACATGTAATTCTAAATTCCATTTTGAATTAATTATGTGAAAAGTTTAAGGTCTCTGTATAAGAGAGAGGCAAGAGAGAGAGAGAGAGACAGAGAGAGAGAGACAGAGAGAGAGAGAGAGACAGAGAGAGAGAGAGAATATCTGCATGTTGGAAACACTAGCCTTTCTCTCACTGAGTCACCTGTGTTCCTTTGACAAAAATCAGTTGATCCTATCTGGACAGTTTTATGCTACCCACTCTATTCTGCTGGTTAGCCATTCTTCCCTCAATCCACACTGTCTTGTTTTCCATAGCTTCAAGGGTCAAAGTTACCAAAGCTGAGCAGTATCAGTCTTCTGGTTTTGCTTTGCTCCTTTCTTTCCTTGTGTTGTTGATTATGTGGGTCCTCTGCCTTTTTTGTAAACTTTATAATGAATCTATCACCACTAAATGACTTGTTGGATTCTGATTGTGAGTGCACTGAATCTGTAGATAAACTTGTGAAAAACTTACCTTGTCACTATTTAGTCTCCAACCCATGAACATGGTATTACTTTTTGCTTATCAGATCTTTTGTTAAAGTTATCAGTCCTTCCATATATACATTTTTATTCATAACCGAAACATCGCTGTTTTGATGTTAATGTGATGTGTTCTTAATGACAAAATTTAATTATTTATTGCTGATATATCTGTAGATAATTGGCTTCTCTGTATTAACCTCATATTTGTTTATACTTTCATAACAATATTTTGTATGCATTATGTATTGAAACTGTCTGCATAGATCATTGATCCTTTTGATGTAGTTTCCATTTTTTTTTGATGTAGTTTCTGTTTTTCTATTAACAAACCTTCATGATTGGTTCATTCCTTCTTATGTACTTTATTTTATTCATTATACATTTTTCATTGTCTTTTGGGGAACATCCTTCTAACAGAAGGATTGATGCTCTAAAAATCTGTCCCCATCTGTGAGCCAGCTGGTATGGACCACTCATTTTCCTTGAACATAGGTATGAGGTATATTTTTCAGGTTTTGTTTTGATTTTTTTTTGTAGTGTTTTGTTGAAAACTGGCATGTTACATAATAAAATGTTGCAATTGTGAACTGGCTTCTCAAAAGAAAATCTGTTGGAGTTAATCTTCAGAAACTGTCTCCTTGCTTTGTGCAGCTACTAAAATCTGTGTGCAATTTTTGTGTCTTAAATTATGCTTCCAGTCTGGCTTGCTAGGTGATCACTCCTGTGACAGCTTGGCTCAGTGGTCAACCAATGCCTGGGCAGAGTGCGTCCTCAAATACCTCAAGCTGTGGTGCATACATCTTCTGTGTGTTTGCTGGGGAGCATGGCCAAGTTCTTTCATTCACAGCTCCGTTCTGAGTTTTCTACCTTCTGTCATTCTGGTACATGTACATTGTTTTCTAGAAGTCTCTCCCAAATTCAAAGCTCCTTTTTGGTACTTCTTGCTTGTCCAGTGCTTATCTAACTAAACAGGACCACGCTGCAGAATATCGCCATTCTCCATGCCTTCCTGTAGCTCTTACTGGCAAGACTCTTGGTGTGGCTTTCACCTTCCATTCCACAGTTAGCTGCTCCTGACTGTTTATCAGCCCCTTGAAACCGCACCACTGTTGTGGGAAAAGAGTAACAACTAAGCTGCTGCTCATGGTGAGACAGTGGGAGTCACTAACCTATGATCACACAAATGGCCCTCGCTAAACACAATGGTTCACAAAACAACATGAGGAGACGTGAACTTAAGAATGGAGTTTGAAGGGAAGTGGGTTGTCAGGTGCAGAAGGGAAGTTGAAATGGATGGCAAGCAAGAGTGGTCCGTACCTGTCAATAGCTAATTTAATTAAAAATTGCAAAAACATCAATGGAGCATCCTGAGAAGTTTCAGCCTTTATCTTTGAGAAGTAAGACAGCATACAGTTTGTTTTTGTTTCTCCATGTAAACAGGTAGACAACATTGTGTAGCATACTTTCCATGATAGGATGACTTCAATGCTAGATTCTGGTCTGAAGATGGGAGTGGAAGTCATGTTGCTATTTCCAGACTGCAAACATCCTTGATAGCCATACAAGCTCTTTTTGCCATGAAAACTATCAAGCCTCTGATGGGGGGGTGTCCTTCTGTATATATGTTTCTCTTATTAGTTGATGAATAAAACAGTTTGGCTAATAGAGGCCGGAAGATAGGCAGGACTAGAAGATGAGGAGAATTTTGGGAAAGGTAGGCAGAGAGAGACCATGGGAGATGCCACACAAAGACCGGGAGGGTAGAATGTGCCAGGTGTTCTCTGGTAAGATAAGGCCATGTAGAAATATATAGATTAGTAGTTATGGGTTAACAATTAAGACAGAGCTAGCCAATAAGAAGCCTTAGCCATTGGCCAATAGTTTAATAATTAATATGGTATCTGTGTGTTTATTTTGGGGCTGAAGCAGCAGCAGGACCTGGTGGAACAATAAACTCAAACAACAAGAAACTATTAATAATCCCAAAAGACCACCAAACTGTGATCCAACTTCTTTATCAGCAATAAATTCATCTTTGTTGTTCTTAGTTACTGATTTCTTCAGGCTGATTATTATAGCAATTAACTTTAATTACTGACTAATGACATGGAGATGTCCAAGCAGATTCATTCACTTATGAATATAGTTTGGAGAAACTAGAAAATTATACTCTTCCCTCTAAAAAGTTTCCTTTTGTATCACTTTTGTCTTTTACTTTCCTGGCTGTAAGAATTTTTAAATTGGGACTGGAGAGATGGCTCAGTGGTTAAGAACACTGGCTGCTCTATCTATCTATATATCTATATTTGATCTCCAGTGCTCACAACTGTCTAGAATTCCAGAAGAGCCAGTGCCCTTTATTGGCTTCCACAGACACTGTTTGTAGAAGGTACATAGACATACATGCAGAAAAAAACACCCATAGGGGGAAAAAAAACCAACAAAGAAGTTTCTGAGTAAAAACTAAATGAAGACTTGGTTCAGGACAACTTTGATAAATGCTAATATATGCTATTTCAGGGTCACTATTCATTGTAATAGGGATGTCATTACAATAGCCAATACTAATAAAGTTTATGAACTTCTGTTTTATACTCCGTATTTGCTTTATTTTGAGGGGCTTAAAGGAGAATCGGTGGTTAAAGGCCTTGCTGTTTCTCCAGAGACCAGTGTTCAGTTTGTAGCACCTGCATCCCAAGCACCTGGAACTTTAGCTCTAGGTACATAGCTCTCTCCTCATACTTCACAGGCAGTGTGCTCACCTGTGTGCCACCTTCATAGGTGAGTAAACATCACATTAAGCAACTATTTGGTCTAATTAAATACCCTGCACAAATTGGCATGGTTGTTACTTTTCAGCAGCTATTCAACATGGTTTTAACATTGCTCTTCGAAATCCCAACTTCACAAAATGAATTTACCTCCTAGGAAGATATAGAACATTTTTCATGTGTGAAGAGATAACTTGGCCATATTTCACAAACACTTATTTTTCGTAAAGTTTTCAGAATCTTTCCTGAGATACTAAAAATGCTTTCCCACCAGATTTGAGGTTTCTAAATGAAGCTTATGAGTTAGAGTCTATATTGATCTCATATACCATTAAGTGGCAAAATGGTACAATTTATCATGTCCACATGGCATTATGGGAAATTCTTTCCACTGCTTGGGTTCTCTGTTTATACTTTCTAATTTCCTCACATCACAGGCTAATGACAGAGGAGCTTCCTTTTCAGGTTATTGTTTCCAACAAGCAACTGCATAGAAGCAAGCAATTATTTCTGAAGTTGCATCCCTTTCCCTATGCCATTTAGAGCAATGATTTGTTTATTTCAAGCTTCAAATTCTATTTTCTACCTATAAAACAAATTACCGCATGCATGAATATGAGAAACACATAGCCATATGCATGAATATGAGAAACACATTGGCCAGTAAAAAAAAAAAAAAAAACAACTCTGTGCATAGCATACTAAACAAGTTGTTAAATTCTACCAACTTAAGTGTATGCAAGTGCTTCCAGTTGAAGAGCATGTATATAAAGTCACACACACACACACACACACACACACACACACACACACCAGAAAAGACTTAATCTACATAAAAAGAATGTCACTCAACTCATTGGAATATATTGGTATCTTTTCAGCCAACTCAAGAAAGTACAATACGTGGAGTTTTGCACGTGTTAGTCAGCACCAGATCCTACTGTCTTGACTCCTGACATTGTTAACAAACACTTATTTCCCTCCACTTCTGGCTTCCTTTCCCCAGGTTCTTCCTATAGCTCCATCTTCCATCCCACACAGTGGATCCCTCAGGGATTATGGGCAAGTGTCCTCTCTCTACTTTTCAGAACATCTTCCTTTTTGTGTAAGACCCATGTGATTCAGATCCAGACCACCTAACACCTCATTATTTAAAATCTGGTCCTCTGCATATCAGGTTGCTTCTGAGTTGCTTGTCAGAGGGTGGGTGAAAACTACATACAAATGCCCTCGACACAATCAAACAGCACAGAGCCGTTAGACAAACAGTGCATTTTCATTAGCTACTCTAGTTATGTTTTGTTTCAGGAATAGGAAGATCGAGTTACTGAATCTTGAATGATTGCCTTCAGAAGAGATATAGTTCCTAAAGCTTGATATTCTTGACTAGTAATCAATACATAACTTTGTGTCTATGTCTTTTTAAAGATATCTTACTTACTATGTGTAGCTGATTCATTAAAGTTGACCACACAGCTAAAAGCACTTTATGTTTCATCAAACCTCAACAAACCCATAGGCCTTCCCCATAGGACCTGTCACTGTTCCCTTTCACACAGGTACACCTGGGCCTGTTGAGCAGTGCTTCAGAACTTAATCTGGGCTCCATTTTACACTATCAAAACATCAAAAGATATAGGAAAGTGCAGAAAAAAAGAACAAAAGAAAAAGCATGGGACTACACGGACCATGAAAAGAACACATGTTAATAGTATGCTTTGTGTAATTCAAATTTATTGCAGCCCTGTGCTAGTTATTGAGTGTCTGTAAAAGCACCATTGCTACTGACTTTGAGACTGCAAATATATTTTAATGAGAATGTGACTTTGTAAATGGAGAGTCCAAAGGTAATGAAGAACACTATTATTTAAATAATAAAAATATTACAGAGTAAGGATGTAATATGTGATCAAAAAAAGATGTTTTTGTTTGTTTGTTTTGCTTTTTTTGTTGTTGTTGTTCCAGCTTAATCCAGGTGACACTGAGCT
Organism: Cricetiscus sungorus; assembly: GCA_030556225.1. Lineage (NCBI taxonomy): Eukaryota > Metazoa > Chordata > Mammalia > Rodentia > Cricetidae > Cricetiscus > Cricetiscus sungorus. Next base: position 7,615,432 of record JANBXA010000103.1, read on the forward strand.
TTTGTTAAAGCTCTGTTTAAAACCTTGACTTCTCGTGTCTCTACAGGATGCTTCTGCACTACGTTTTATCATAATAGGCATTATAGCCCAGCTTCCCTTGAAAGCCCTGGCTTATCTTTAATCACTGGTTTCCAGGGCTGCAACTAAACTTAGGTCATCAACATTGTATTCAAGGGAAATCCTTCATTCAAAAGCACAAGAGAGAGTTTTACCCAGTAATCCCCAAGGAAGAGACTTCTATCTTACCATCAAGCAGTGTGGTTTTCTGGGACTGGGGAATTCCTTCCTCATTGCCTTCCCTTCATTCTGTACAATAGTTTTATGCAAAAAGGTACTTGTTTGGTATTTGCTTCTGGGCTGTTACAGCAGGATCAGGGCAGGGCTGTGGCTACCCTGAACAAGATCACAGAGGTGAATGTCAGGGGTCTGTGGAGGAATAACTTGGGATTTCAACTTGTAAGGTTTGACATAGAGCCAAAATCTGAGGTTAATTGTGCTTGCTTTTCTCTCTGGGTTTTGTATAGTGATATCCAACACCCCCTCTCCCCGCCATCTGTCTGTATGTCTGTGTCTGTGTGTCTGTCTGTGTGTGTCTGTGTGCCTGTCTGTGTGAGAGAGAGAGACTTTACAAATTATGCTTTCAAGTCCTCCATGACAGAGCATCCTGAAATATCCTCAGTGAGTCAACAGAATTCATTTGACAAGAACTCATGGCAAGGTGTGACTGGTAAATCTGTCTGTAGACATTCCTTAGGTCTTTGTGAGATCATAGAATGGAAGTTAGCTTTCAAAGTGGTTTTCAGTTTGACTTTGGTTCTGGTAAATGTTAGATCTTCTTTTATTTTTTTTTTATATCTTTGGATGAATTAAATATCATCATCAATTCCCCCTGAGTGTAGAATTGCACCATTGGATATTTGAGGAAAGAAAACCTACAGGAAACATGTTATTGGGTAAGTGGGTAGGGAATAGTGGGTTATAAAGCTTTTGTTTTGTAGTTGAGTTCTATCATAGCTATTCTAACACATCAATTTTACCTATAACATTTAATGAAGAAAAAAAATCCAGACTGACAGTCCAATGCAGCAGCCAAACAGAACTCATCAAGAGGCAAAGAAGCACAAAGCATCATGGGATACTCCTCTGCACAACACCAAGTTGAGTTGCATTTTGCTCACAATGTAATTGATTTCTTTTGCTTTAAGCGAGACCCAAGCCTTATTTGAACCTTGTTTCCACAATGTTAACATGGAGACAACAGTAATTCCCAGCGGTCCATTCCTTTAGGACTCCATGGTTTGTTGAAGACAATTCTCCAGATGAAATCACCCTTATAACATTCCAGAGGTCTCATATATTGCATGAAATTATGCATATAAGGGCAACACTAATTTCTGGCTTTGTTATATAGCTTAACTTACTAGAGGCCATGTCTCCACAGCTGCACACCAGTTTCTAATTGCAGTGGAAATGCCAGGCCTTCATGAAGTGAATGGAACCATAACCTCTAGACTTTCCCTTTAAGGACTGGTTGCTTAATGATTTCTGTATCGGAATGCTACCTGTTAGTCAGGTGGCACTTCCCCTCTGTCACCACTCAGAGTTGCTAACCCCTGGGAGAGTACTTGTCTAGGACCAGAAAAATTCTCCAGGCACCAGAGAAGAAAAGAAGTTAGCAAAGTGCAGCTGGTTTTTAAAGCTCCCATTGCTTTTCAGCAAATGTGTTTTCTTCCTGTCACAGAGCTGAGAACATATGCAGCACCTGGCAGATGATTTCTTCGAAGCTTAGAGTTAGGAGAGGGGAAGGCTGACTCACAGTCTCTTCCACTGCATGTGTGAAACCCTTTGAGAAAATCAGGAGGCGGAAGATCCACAGGATTTTGATAACACTCTCAATTGCTATTAAATGAGGAGAGAGAGAGAGAGACAGCAGAGAGAGAGAGAGAGAGAGAGAGAGAGAGAGAGAGAGAGAGAGAGAGAGAGAATCTATTGCTTCTCTGCTTCGATTTCTGACCTTTACAAACTTAAAAAAGGAAAACAAAAATTATCGTGGAGGGGTGTTAAATGCCAAAAGAAGGCGACAGTTTTAGTTAGCTGTGGTTTTCTGATCATCTTAAACATTTGATCTCATGGCATCCTTTGGGTTCAACTTTTATCTATGACAAGGACAAAAACTCAGGGGGAACACACAGCCATCCACAGGGCACTGACTCTGATCACTGGGTCCTTCTCACTACACTTGTTGCTGTCTTTAAAAGGCTCTCATCATTCAGATTGTTACTAAAATGAAGATACTGTAAGGAACGGGGAGCTAAAACATGATTCTCATTAACATAGTATAGTTCAGGAAATGGTTTTTGGCTGTTGTTGCTAAGTGTGTGCAGACATCCCTCACAGACATTAGTTTCTAACCCCATGCAAAGAACACCAGATCAAGCACCTACTTAAGTACTTACTGTGCTGTACAGGAGATGAGCGATTAGGTCTGACTGCCCAAGATGGCCACAAGAACAGGCCGCCCACACAAACATACATGTTTGGTGTTTTGAGTGTTCAGTGAAAGGATTTCACATGTCTCATTCAAATTTCACAGTGTCTGACAAAGGTCCTTTCAGATATAATAGTCTTGTCAAACATTTACCTTAACATGCTTTCTTTACTTAAATTTAAAATTTATTTTATGTGTATGAATGCTTGCCTGCATGTATGTCTGTGCACCATGTGCATGCCTGGTGCCCATAGAGCCAGAAGAGGGCATCAAATTCCCTAGGACTGGAGTTATAGATGTTATGATGCTAGGAATTGAACTTGAGACCTCCAGAGTAGTAGACAGTACTTTTAACCACTGAGCTATCTCTCCAGCACCCCTACCATGGTTTCTTTATCACATGTTTAGGACATATTTCCCACTGGAAATCCTGCTTGGGGCATGAAGCAGTTTACCAGCCACAGCATGTCCATATGAGCCAGGGCAATGAGAAGTCAGGCGTGCTGGACTTGGGGCCATCGTGTCCAGCCTGAACTTTGGCAGTCCCAGACTTCTGCAAAACTCTCAAGCTCAGAAGGCAAAAGGGTTCTATTATTGGCTGGAAACTGCAGCGGAAGCCAGAAGGACTAAATCCAGGCTAAGTGGGAGCTACATCTACTTCATTCCAGACTGTTCAAATACTGGACTTTCTATTTCATGACAGTGTGGCCTTGAGTCAAGCATTTCAACTGCGTGGAGTCTGTCATCCTATGTGTAGGACAGGGTAACAACACCCCCACCCCACGCACAACTGTGACGACTAAAGATACCACGTGACAGCATGGCATATGACACACTGCAGGGACAAGAGAACAGCTATTATTTTATGCATTGTGATTATCCACAATCCTGAGATTTGAAACACACTTTTTGTTTTCATACCCTAGCAAACTAGTTCAAAGTCTGTTTTTCAAATGCATTATCTAGTTTGGGGTTAAAAAAAAATCCCTGTATATGTTCTGCTCTGTTTATCAAAGGCTGCCTCTAATGCCTTCCCACCAGTGAGGAAATTACACAGGTTATTGTTCTACCCCCAGTTAGTCTTGAACCACATTCCATGCAGTAATGGGTCAATTTCTTTACTCCCTTCTCCCTCCTACCACATTCCATACCCCTGAAGATGCCAGTTTTCACTTGCCTTTGAAAGTGAATTTTCATCTGTAGTTTTCAAAAAGTCCTTTAAAGTAGTTGTAAGTTCTTTGAGCACCCTCCAACCCTAGCCATCAGCAAATAGTCACCAGAGGGAATGACTGGTGCTTTAGCCAGAACCCTCCCACAGAGAGAGCAGGGGCTTTGCAACGAGCAGCACATCCAGAAATGCTTGACTCTTTGATCTTTGATACTTGTACAAGTCTAAAGGGAAAGGCATTCCAGCCCCAACCACACACAGAGAGGGACATGGGTTATTTATGGAAGCCCCCTGACTCTGAGCTTAGCCTGGCTCTTTAAAGACTCAAATACACACATCACTTTGACTGGCCAAATTGCTCCCACCCCTTGCAGTGGTGTCTAATAGGAAGGGGGTAGGACATAGGGTGGGAATGTCTGGTCTTTGGCTTCTCCCTGGGGTGAGAAAGGTAGCTTGGCAGAGGCAGTCACAACAATATTTATAAAGACAGGAGAAAATAGAGTCCATATGTGTACAAAGGGAAATCAGAGTAAATCACAGGGGTGAAGAAACCTCTTGACTCCATTTCTGAGGTCTGGCGGCTTCTGGTGGAGCAAACAGAGCCAGCCACTCTACGCTTCACTACACAGAGGCCAGGGTTCACGTGTGGCCTCTTCTGATCAAGTCCACCAGCCCTGCAGCTTCTCAGATGAGATGAAGTGGACTCTGCTTCCCTCCGTTCAGATACTGTTTTGTAAGCCTCATCACCCAGGGAACTGCCTATCTCAGAGCTCATACTGATCTGGAAGCTGAAGTTCTTGCTTCTGCAATTGCTGAAGGGCAGGTTTACAGCTTCCTCCCAAAGATCCTCAAAACTTCATACCTAGGTCCTGCCTTCTCTCACGTGTGCTGGCTCTATGATGTGTCTGACTCTTGGTCCAGGTTTCAACATGAAATGTCCCCTACAGGCTATTGTTTGAAACTTTTGGCTCCCAGCTGGTGGTGCTGTTTGGGGAGATTTGGCAAGCCTTAGGAGGTCGGGCCTGCCTAGGGGAAATAGGTCACTGAAACCAGGTTGTTGAAGAGTCTTGTCCCTGGCTCTTTCCTGTTTTTCCCTGCTCCCTGTCCACTGTGAGGTGAACATGTATCTTCCACCATGCATCCTGCTGCCATGATGCTCTGCACTAGTAAACAAAGCTAGGTGAGCAGGGAATAAACTCTGTGACACTGTGAGCCCCTCAAAACTTTTCCTCTTGTAAGCTGTTCTCTCAAGGATTTGGAGGCCATAATGCAAAAGTAACTAAGATAAACACTAAACCAAGAACCAAGCTAAATAAAAATGGTACCACCATTAATTAGATCTATTCTCTTTGCTATCTTCCTCTGGGTCCAATATATTGAACTGGTGGATTTATGGTGAGAATTGAGCCTGAATGAATCTGCACATAGTTGGAACATCACCAGGGCTATTTCTTATCTAGATATCCAAAGCCATGCATACAGTCCAATTTGGACAAAGAAGACATTGTCTTTGAGTATTTTCTTATTCTGTAGTGGTTATAATGGCTTCAAGCCAGAATCTAAACACAGAGACAGACATATCAATGTCAATGAACATGATACCCATCCTGGAAAATAGCACATCTGCTCATGTCACTGTCTATACGACCAATAAATAACACATAAAGTAGTATACAGCTGCATCTCAGAAGGAACACATATGGGAAAGCTGCATGGGTCAACACAGACATTTAGTTCCTGCATTCAGGAAAGAATTAGAGAAGCCACATAATTCATCCACTCATTTCATGATTTGGCAAAAAGACAGGACTTACCTAAGAAGAAAACAGGCTAGGGGAGGAGTCGACAGATGAGCAGCATAACCCTTTGAGGGCAACTTTCAGGAGTTCTAGGCTACAGTCCCACCTTTGTCTCTGGGATGCAGTATAATCAAACTTAGGATACCAGTGTTTCCATCTGTAAAACACAAACAATAGTGTCACTGTTTACCCTATCAAATAATTAGAGTCCCAGACTGAGTGGGAAAAAGGAAGAACAAAGAATAAAATGCTGTTATGTAGACTAGGACATACTGAAGTCACATACAGACCTCCACACAGCTATTCAAACGTGGTGCTCTTAACTGGCAGTTTTTCATCACTTGCTTTTTAACTAAACCATGAGCTGAATACCACAAGGCAAGGCAAACCCACTAAACTAGACAACCAAGAAAACAATAGCAGACTTCTATCGTCGAGGACAAGAGTAAATGGAAAAGGCTGATTGGGAGTCAGAAAGGCCAGAGAGAAGCTGGTTTCCCTGTGACTTACTGCCATGTACTGTCCCGCAGAGAGTCCACACACAGAGATACTGTATCCTATGACCCAGGCGAAGTGGGAAATGGCATGAGATTGTAGGCAGATTCAATGGGTGGACCACTGGTGAACATGACTTTCCCAGAATAAAGAATTCAGCCTAAAGACAATTGCCCAGGTTCAAACATTTTGAAATTATGTCTGAGGATGGCAGGCACATCTGTGTAGGGAGAATCCAGGATCACTGAGAAGTCCCAGAAAACTGAAGTTGACATCTATTCTCCCCTCCATCAGTAAGCTCCAAGTGAGTAGAAGCTGGGGTGATTTAGCTGATGGCAGCGAACCTGGCGCACACAGAAGAGGCCAGCTGTTTCGAAAAGCAGTGTTTTCCCAATGGATGTTTGTTGCTATAAATCCCTCTCAGGGTCTAGAAAAACACACTTCAAGTGGAAAGAAATGGTGGATGAGAATATGAAAGATGCCACTGACCATAATTTAAAATATATTGCAAAACACCTTTGGGTTTTGACTCAAGCTTCTAAAACATGAGTTAGTTCATGGAATTCAAATTAGTTTTGCAGTGAGTTGAACTAACTATTAATTAAACATGAAATTCATATTTAGTTTTTTTTATGACTTTGGAATCAAAATTGTCCTCTATATACTATGCCTAACCCAGGAGAGATGAATGATTGAGATGCCAGGGAGCATGAAGTCTGTGTCGCTGAGCCACTAACCCCTGGCCTTTGCTTCATTATCAATAAATAAAGCACAGAGATGCTGGAGGGTCAAGAATAAACCTCACAGCTTTGCCAGTTTACATTCAAGTTTCTACTATGGTTTCTATGACCACTTCATTTTGGGATTGTATGCATATGATTTTTTGCTTGTTTGTTTCTTTTTAAGCTTTTTTAATTTTGCAAATTTCCTATGTGCATACAATGTATTCTTTTTTGTACACAATGTATTTTGATCAGATCCACTCTTAACATTTTCTTTTGTGTATTCTTACCTATTTTGATTCTGTCTTTGTTCAGTTTTCCATTAATGTGAGAAAATACCCAAAGTAATCAACTTATGAAAGATTTAAATTGGATTATGGTTTCAGTTTATAGCTGCTTGCTTTGGGTTTGTGGTAGCACTGTGTGGCATAGGGGGAGAGCATGGCAGAAGGAGCTTGTTAACTTCATGGTAGTCAGGAAATAAGAGAGAGAAAGGAAGGAGGTGAGGGAATCCGTTCCCTTCAAGGCAACCAGCTCCCAGTAGTGTCATTGGCTGGAAACCAACCTTTAACATATGGGCCTTTGGAGGACTCTCCAGATCCAAACTACAGTGCAGTTATCTAGGTTCAACAAACTGTATTCTCAATGAATCATGGACCCAGGATATGAAGTTGATCTGGTTTCAAATTCTGACATCTTTTCATTTATATGGAAGTGCAACCACTGGCTATATCAATAAATGACATTTAATAAAAAATATCCAAAATGGCTTCAAATTAGTGTTGAATAATACCAATATATTTCTTGGGTATCTTTGTAGAAAATTTCATGAGGGTCAAAACTGATGACTCCTAACTAACTGGGGGTAGGTAGGTAATTGAAAACTACATGTCAAGGCTAGAGAGATGGCTCAATGTGCAGAGCACTGGCTATGCAATCATGAGGACCTGAGTTCAGATCTGCAGAACCTACATAAAGTAGGGCACGTCTCTAATCCTAGTGCTTTTATAATGAGATAGGAACCAATTGACAGGAGAATCTCTGGAAGCTTACAGGCCAGTTCAGCTGTCTTTTGAAGCAGTGACTGTCTCAAACAATGCAGAGGGCAAGAATGAACATCTGGTGTTGTCTTTTGATTTTCAGACATGCCTTGTGGCACACAAGCTCCACACTCAAACACATGGACATTTATTCACAGAAGAAAAACACAGAAACATATGCACATACATAGACTTAGAAAGAAAAAATACACATCAATAAAAAGACAGTAACTATATGATTCTCCAGGCATTGCTTCCTACCTATTGTATTAGACAATACTTGCTGTAACCCTACTGGTTAAGCAACATTAGGGTCACTTTGCTGCTGCGCCTGCTGAACTCATAGAGATTAAATACATTATTCAAAGACACATCGTAAGTGCAGAAACTGATCTCAAATCCAAATCTCTCAGCAGCTACTGTGTTTGTGTAGAAATTATGTTTAAGTCTGTTGCTTGAGGGAAGTTATTCTCAAGTTGTGTCTACCCTTTCTCCCGTGCTCCTCTTAAGTTTGTCATCAGCTCTGCCCACTCCCACTTCCCATGATTCCACACAAGGCTCTATGTTGCACTGATCCCCAGTTTACAGCTCTACCTGCCTCCTCACTGGACTGCAACAATTCCGTTCTGTTTCAAAGATTGGCATGAGTGTCTTTTGATCCCCCTTGACATTATATTCCTCTTTTCTCCTCTTGCTTAAGCCACTGTGTGAGAGAAAGGAGAAGAACAATATGAAAATGTAACATGTGAGGAAGCAGATGAACTGTGTGTGTTCATAGCAGGGACTGTGGGACAGGACAGGGAAATACATGCTTTAATTATTTTCTCGTTACTGGGCCTTATTGGGAAGTAATTAATAATAATAATCCATTGCTTAATTATCTTTTTAATACAATTCTGTAGGTTAATTCTGGAGAATTCAGACCCACTGGGGCATGGAATTGAAAAGCACAATAATTTTCTAATATAGTTTTATTCCTCTTACACAAGGGGTAACTTTAGTTACTTTACTGAAAATGGCCAAGTAGAAGCCCATTAAATGTGTGTTATAATGAATGGATAAGAACTTGCACAATGAGTCGAGTCTACAGCTGTTTAAAATAGTGACTTAATGTAAAGTACTTGGTTTAAACTGCAAAATCTTTCTCTTAATAAAATTAAAGGGCCCTGAATTAGTTTGGATGCTGTTACCCAGTTTCTAAGATTGAGGGAGAGAATGTTTACTTGGTACATATTAACAAGTCATCTGAACTCCAAATTGATACTGACAAACCAGACAACCTTGAAATAAAAAGACTATGCAACTAACCAAGTATGAATGAGTGAAATTTTTTATTGAAAATTACTGTATCGGCAGAATTACTGCAAAAGCTGGTGATTCTGAGTGATAAACTGGCCATCAGAGGATTATCCCATGACAGCAAAATCTTTATGGGAAAAGCAATTATAAAAATCACCTTTAAAATTTTTATTAATATGTGTTAATTATACAATTAATGGGCTACATAATCTATTCATTCAAGCACATCATATACTTCAGCTATCCATTACCCTGTTCTTTCCCTGTCCTTTCACTACTCCCCTTCTCTTATCTAACATTCCCAGTTCTACTTTCTTGTCGGACACTTATCTGATGGGCTCTAGTTCCATTCATTGTCTTGAAACTGGCATAATTTCATTCATCTGTACAGATGAATAAAACTCTATCATGAATATAGGCAACATTTCCTGTATTCTTAGATGGACATTTAAGCTCATCTATTTTTACAACATAATCTTTCCTCTCCCATTGGCTATTGATACAATTTTTTTCCTTTGAGGAATATAACTTTGTTCCACAAAGCAGATAGAAGTACAAGAAGAGAACACAAGAGTTATCCCAAGTGTGAAATAGCAAATACTATTCAGAGTAAAATAAGCTCTATTTAAATCCAAATGTGGCTATAATCCCAGGCTGGAGGATAAGGAGTTTAAGGTCATCTTCAGCTACATATCGAGTTTGAGGTCAGTCTTGAGCTCTGAAATACTGTTCCAGAAAAACAAAACAACCAAACAAATACCACCACCCACCCAAATTGTCAAAAGAGACTAAAAATGAGAGGATTTTAAAAACATACTTCCTACTAAATAAATCACTTTATGCTTTTGCTAGTCATTGCTGGTTTGATGAAGGCAAGGAGAGTGTTCAGAGTTGGCAATGCTGGAGGTCCCCCATTTTAGATCAGCAGGTTTGTTCACTAGGGAGGCCCGGAGCAGCAAGAACACTCCTGCCTGGGAGATGGACATGCTCTCTAGGATGGCTCAATAGTATGCCCCAGTGGCCACAGGTGATGCAATCTAGAAAACCATGTGACCTAGAGCTGATTGTGCTGAGTTCCAGGTACAAGTGATGTTAAGAATGAAGGGAGAGGAAAATGTGAGTGAATATGAGACTGTCTCAAAGTCAGTGGGAGGAGCACTGAGGACCATAGAAATAAGGGCTAAATCCCAAATCTGCTCATCTCTATGTCTTCCATCATGCAGAAATCAATGTTCACTCCCTTGAAAGGACCATGGAAAGCCCCTTCATTTATATTTTTGGCCTGCTTAGCCAACTCATCATCTTAAATGTCCAGTGCATGAAAAATCTCTACATAGCTCAAAGCAACAGGGTTTCTTCTGCAAAACCCACAGCCAATTCCTCCTTGCTAAAGAACAGGGGAATGTAGTGACTAAGAATGTCTGTCTGAGACAAACAGATTTGAATTTAGACATCATCTGTCTGGGCTAAGTTTAGCTGTCAACTCGACACAGCACAGAGTCAGCAAAGGGAGTCCCAACTGGGGGATTTCCCAGATCATATTGGCCCATGGTCATGTCTACAAGAGATTGTCTTGACTGGCAATTGATGTGAGAGGTCCCAGTTCACTGGGGGGCTGCAACATCCCTAGATAGAGGGCTCTAGGCTGTGTAAGAAAGCTAGCAAAGCACACTCCAAAGAGCAAGCCAGAGAGCAGGCAAGGAAGCAGATATCCTTCCTCGGTCTTGCTCAGACTTCCTTCAGGGATAGACTGCTACCTGGAACCCTTGCCTCTCTGAAATTACTGTTGGTCAGAGTATTTTATCACAGCAAGAGAATGAAGTTAGAACAACATCCTAGCAAAGGTCAATTTGTGTTTCTTATACCCAGGAGCTTTTCTCCAAGACAAACACAGCCTTCACCTCGTCCTTGAGGATCCTTGTATTTAGATTACCACATTGTCTGGGTCTGAGCAAGCCAGCTGACCAGGCAAAGACTCGATTTCCTCTCCTGCAAAGTGGTACAGATAATGATGGCCACGACAATGTACCATGCCATTTAGTTGTCTTGCTCACTAAATAAATGTTTGTGACCCATGTGGTAAACTGCTCACTGTATGGTAATGATTCTAAATATCAGAATCTATTCATGTCACTTATGGCATATTTGTATTACCAAAGCACCTGCTTTCTTCTACCTTCTTCACTAGAATATGAATTCTGTTGGTGAGAACCAATGTTGTAGTCACTTTTTTTTTAAAAAAATATTTTTTTAAATTTAAATTGAAAACAAGCTTGTTTTACATATCAATCCCAGTTCCCGAACCCTCCCATCCTCCCCTGTTTTCCCCACCAATCGCCATCCCATGCCATTTCTGCTCCCCAGGGAAGGTGAGGCCTTCCATGTGGAGTCTTCAAAGTCTGTCATTCCCACACCAAAAGCAAAACTTGTTATATAGTTATAGCTTCCATTGAATGACTTCTCTCTGACAGACATTACTTCGCTAAGCATGCCAAACATATAACGGACAGGGGCTCAAGAAAACAAGGACAGTTTAAAAGTATTGTGAATGACTCCATTTGTTACCCAGAAATGACTGGTAACAACTATATTCTATCAACTGACCTATATTACTTAAATTATACATAAGGTAAAGTTTGAATTCAAATATTTTTTACCTTGACAGCAAAAGCAGTATTATACTGTAGGCTTCTGGTGTCTGAGATATAGCTAAGGCCCCACGATACTACATAGCATATGTGTAACTAGTTGTTATTGTCAACTAGACACAACCTAGAGTCACCTAGGAAGAAGGAACCTCCGTTGAGGAACTTCCAGATGAGACTGGTCTGTGGCCATCTCTGTGAGAGATTGTCTTCACTGATAACTGATGTGGGAAGGCCCAGGCCACTGTAGATGCTGTTCCTACACTGTTCCTACATGCTTCTGGGTTGAGCATGAGCTATACAGCAAGCCAGAAAGTAGCATTTCTCTCAATAGCATCATTCTTCAAAGATGGTTTGTGACCAAAAAGTTAAAGTCAAATAAACCCCGTTCTTTTCAAGTTGCTCTTGGTTAGAGCACCGGTTCTCAACTAGTGGGTCAAATAATCATTTAACAGGAATCACATATCAGATATTTACATTGTGATTCATAACAGTAGCAATATTTTAAGTTATGAAGTAGTAATGAACATAATTTTATGTTTGGGGATCACTACAGCATGAGGAACTCAGCATAAAGGCTCACAGCATTAGGGAGGTTGAGAACCACTGGCCTAGAGAAACACTCTACACACAGCTACAGAAAGCAAACTAGAACAGACACCAACCTACATGTTGTATTCCTTGACACTTGCCATTAGATGCATTAACAGTACACTGTGATAGTGTTCATTGCCAACTTGACAGAGTTTACAACCAACCGGAAATGGGCCTCTGAGCACTCCAGTGTGGGGGGGAGGGAATTATGTTGATTATGCTAATTAAGGTGGGAGAAACCTGCCTACTGTGGATGGTACCATTTCTCCACTGGGATCCTGGACTCTATGAATGGAGAGAGGAACTGGGTGGCAGGATGCTTTTACTGCTCTCATCTTCTCACTGTGGCCATCATAGAACCAGCTGCTTTGAGCTCCCCCTGCCCTGACTTGGCCTGCATGATGGACTGAACTGTGAGCAAAATAAACCCCTTCTCCCTGAAGTTTCTTTTGTCAGATAATTTTATCACAGCAACAGGAAAAATGACTGGGACATGTACTTTTACTGAACTGAGTTTTAAAAATGCAAAACACTAGAGATTATTAGAAGATATTATCTATGCCTACAGTGATGCTGTGAGCTCTGAAGTTTTTTTTTTTTTCCAGCAGTAATCTTAATAAGTCTACAGAGAGCACATGAATTTCCATTACCAGGGTATCCTAATATTTCCCCCTCTACAATGAATATGGGGGTGGATCCACCATTCAAAATTACTTTCCATTAGTAGGAAATTGTCTCCATTGTCTGAGAGCGACCTATGACAGGCTCCCCAAGTGGGAGGAAGCTGAGAGGGTACAACTCTGGTTCCCTCCGTGTCCCACACATAGCTGCTCGGCATCTTTGGTGGGCAGGGTCCAGGTAGTTAACCTGGCTCTACTCTAAATACCAAGGGGATGATGCAAAAACTTGGGGACTGGAATGGTGGCAATAATGTGAGAGTGTTGCAGTGTGCACCGCAGAGGAAAGTGCTCTGGTCCACACTGTGCCTGCTCCTTCATTGTCACAGCCAGACTAGTTCTGTTGGTGGCCCAAGGCTACACTCAGTTATGGGCAGTTTGTGAGCCCACAGTCTCCTAGGCCGAGACAGCTTATGCTTCTCAAAATTAGAAACACTACCTGGGGCAAACATAAAACATTCATTCACCCTGTTCTCTGCTCCTTCCCACAGAAATCAAAGTGATGGATTGCACACATGCCAGCGGGCATCCCTCTTCTCCTGCATCCTCCTCTTAAGACACAATGCAGTGTTTCCTTCTCAGTTGCTCAGCATTTGTGGGCAGGAGGAATGAATGGTTATTTTAGTGAGGGAGCTAGTCTCAGAAATATGAATCTAAAAGTATCCCAAGGAAAGAAGTTCAGCCTGGAATCTTTAAAAAAAATGTTATCTAAATATACTAGTATACTATAACTTTAGCATTATCTGCTTGGAAACATTTCCAGTGTTTAAATAAAGAATCATAGCCAAACATTAGTTCTGAAACTTACATTCAGCTTCCATTTGCTTAAAAAAGATCATTAACCTTTCTTCCTCCCAGCTCCCTAAGCATCTTCCTTATGCTTCTGCCTTTGCTCACATAATAAGACATTTTCAATGCAATGCAAAACTCTCTGCTCGACTCTTGATTAGTTTACATACAAAAGGTGAAAAGGTCACTGAGACCTTTGAATGTGTCAGACAGACCCTGCTTACTCACTTTCCTCTGTTATTTTGAATGAAATTCAGAGGACAGGGTCTTAGGAAGATAGCAATGTAACTATCCAATGTAGTTCAAGGACCAGAGAATTCAAGGAAACCCCTACAGATTATCCCAAGGCACAGCTTCCTCTTTCTGCCATCTCACACCACTCAGAGAATCAGAGAATCGCTCCAGAAACAGATAACATTGTCATCCTTTACCAGCCTTCCACATGCTCACTGGGCCCCAGGGAGAGGCAGAGGAGGAAGGGGCTCTTAAAACCAATTCTTTGGGGGAGGGGGGAGAGCATATATCGCTGCAGATGCCCAAGGTTTTAAAGGCCTGATAATCTCCTGGGTTTCTTTTCTGTAGCAACACTTGATTTTATTGAATTACATGTTGAGAAATAAAGATAATTCAAGGATTGGATCAAACCATAAAACACATGAGAGCCAGATAGATCACAGGAGATAAAGAATCCAGGGGAGAAACACATCTGAAGACTTCACTGGGCAGAAGTTCCTCTTCTTTCTGGCCTCCCCCACCCCTTACTTTTAAAATGTAAATGAATTTACTCATGTTTGAAAGAGAAAAAGGAAAATGGAACATAAAACAGAAGTCATTAAAATGACATTCCAGGGGCATTGGCATGTGTGTATTCCACAATAAAGGAGAGAGTCTGGCTTTAGAAAAGAAAGCAACACTGTCCCCTTCTTTTCTGGCTTCAGGCAGCAATGAACAGTAGCAGCCAATGCTCCTAAGTGGGGAACCACTCCAAGTTGCTTTGCCCATACCCCTCACTGTTGGGAGAAGAGAAACTGGGCCCTCAAAGTACCACCCTTGGAGAAAGACACATGGCTGCAGATGGACAAAGCTATACCTCCTTTTATATGTAGAACACCACCAAAATGCTATCAGCCAAGTGCTTGAAACTGCTAAATTTATGTATCTGGAATTCAATGTAAAATATATATGTTGCTTCTGTTGAGGAAAAGCAACGGAATGGCAGAGGTGGTCTCATTTAGCACATGTCTCCCTGCAGCCAGCTACCCTGTGCCTCTCCTTGTTACTGCCTACCACAAATAATTTTTGCAATAAACATGAACTCCCACGACAAATTAATTATATGGAAAAGCAACTTAACATTTCACCCCAGATTTCACAGTTGTTATTTTCTTCATCAGATATGAGTTAGCCAAAGTAATTAAAAGAAATGATTAGTAAATTTCTTTACTGATTATGGGTCCAAACCAACAAAAAACGCTATTGGAAATAGCTTTAATCCTCCGTTGTCTTCTGAGAGCAGTAATAGATTTTGCACTTTACAATGGGTTTTCGGGGACTTGTGATATGATGGGAGATGTTATTCTGTAAATATGTATCTCATATTGGTTAATGAATAAAGCACTGTTGGCCAATAGGAGGGCAAGATAGGCGGGGCTAGGAGACAAGGAGGAAAGAGGAAGTAGGAAGGAGGAGTCAACATGGAGAGCCGCAAGAGAACAGCACGCTGGCCGGCTGTCGGTAAGATGACCATCTGGAAATACTTAGATTAGTAGAAATGGGTTAATCATTAAGACAGAGCTAGCTGGTAAGAAACTAGTACCTGGCCAACAGAATTATATCAAATACAGTGTCTCTGTGTATTATTTGGGGCTGGCACCGCGGTGGGACTAGACTAAGCAGGCTGGCGGAAAACAACGAGCTACAGTGATAATCTGGGAGAATATTCACTTTCTGCAAAAATAACCCTTGGCTTTTGTTTGTTTTTGTTTTTAGAGCAGAACTTTATAATTCAGTAGGATCTTACAACATGGTTGCTTCATCCCAAAAGAACTCAGAAAGGAAGAACTGCTAAAAACTCAGCAACAGATCATCTACAGATGAGACTTGGGGTCACTCCTGCAAAAATTTAGTTCACTGAAGCCTCCTGTTTGGCAGTTCTCAGGTGACATTGTGTTTCTGAGGAGTAGGTGGGGTTTTCAGGCATCTGTATCAATTGTTGCTGCCTACACATTTTAAAACATCATGGATGCCTAAGAGTAAACGAGAATACAATCCAGCCAATAGAAATGGCCTGCTTCCATGTGAGCTACTTCAGGTAAGTTTAATGCAGTAGCTTACTTCCTTTACTTTCTGGTCACTAAGGCTTTGGGAAAACCAAATACTAAACACAATAAATATCAAAGTTAAAATTCATGTTTACCACTGAGCTGTACTCCTGAGAAGAAGGAGTGATGAGCAAAGGGGTCAAGACTAAACTGAAGAAACCCACAGAAACAGCTGACTTGAACAAGGGGGTGCTCATGGACCCCAGACTGATAGCTGGAAAACCAGCATAAGACTGACCCAGACTCCCTGAATGTGGGTCTCAGTTAGGAGGCCTGGGGAGTATATTGTACCTATGACAATGGAACCAGGATGTATTGCTAGTGCAGGAATGTACTCCAGGAGCCCATTCCCCTTGTAGGGATATTCCCTTAGCCTAGAGACACAGGGAAGGTCCTAGGCCTTACCCCAAATGATTTGACAGACTTTGATGACCCCTCATTGAATGCCTCACCCTCCCTGGAGAGTGGATGGGAGATGGGATGGGGAAGTTTGTGGAGGGCATGGGAGGGTGAGAGGGAGAGGGAACTGGGATCGATTGTAAAATAAGAAAAATATTAAATAAAAAATTAAAATAAAATTCATGTCGACAGAGTCCTATTCTTAAAAATATTTTGTTGGCATAAGTACATGTGTTTGGTATTTATATATACATGTATATGTGTATTTGCAAATGTGTTAGCACATGTATATGATTGGAAGGTGCCAGATGTTGTCTGGTGTGTTCCTTAATTGCTCTATACCTTACAAGTGGAATTTAGAGCTCACCAATTTATTTAGCTATTCTAGACAGCTTGCTCTGGGGATCCCAACACCATCTCCCATGGGCAGGGACTACAGGCAGGCTGCCAGACCCATCTGACATTTACATGGCTGCTGGGGAGTCAAACTGGTCCTCATGACTACATGGGAGATGCTTAATCTGCTAACTCATTTCTCCAGCTCCTAAGGCTTAGCCCAAATTTGCCTCAAATTGGTAATCCTCCTGCCTCTTCAGTATTTTCTCCCACCCAGTGTCTCCACAATCAGCCCCACTCTAAATACATTAACATTCTTCCATAAATTGAGATTTAAAATGAATTAGTATTAATCCCTCTATTTAAAGGGTTTTTTTTTTATGATGCAATTTTACAGTAAATGTAGTTTTCAAAGTATATTGGCTTTATGATTTCAGGCAAACCACCTGATACACGCCTACCATGATTCTAGCAAAACAGTATACTGTGCAGTGTAGCTGTTCCTCTAGGCACCATGAGAGTTGTTTGTATACATTACAAAATAAATGAGCTGACCAGGAGTGATGGTGCATGGCTTTAATTCCAGCATTCGAGGCAGAGGTAGTGGCGGAGGTGGAGGTGGTGGTGGAGGCAGCAGGATCTCTAAATTTAAGACTAGTCCGGTCTCCATTGCAAGCTGCAGGCCGGCCAGGGCTACACAGTGTGAACTTGTGTCAATATAGATAAATACACAAGCAGACTAATTCCTGCTTTCATGTTATAGTTACTATAGAGGAAGACTGGTGACAGTGTTCTCCTTTATACCACCAGGACATTGTTTTCTTCCTATGAAATAAACCTAAGTTGCCCCTTCCTTAAACCCCATCCTTTCACCATCAGTTTGATGCTGGGATTCTGCATCGACATTCCAATTCTAATCTGCATTTGTGAAATGTATTTCTATTTCTTTCATTCGTGACATTAATCACAGTATCCCAGGGAGACAGTCCATTTTATGGCTTCTATTTCACTCAAGAGAAATAAAAAAATAAGAGCTTCAATGACTTTCACAAAGTTAATAACAAACCAAGGATAAGGATTCTAAGTTTGCAAATGCCTACCTTGTGCTGAGCTTGAACACGTGTTTAACCTCTCCAAAAAATAAGGGCTCTGTTTTTCTGTTTAGCTAATGAGAATAAATTAGAAGACACAATAGATAAGGAGGCAGCACCTACTTCAAAAGATAATATCATTATTGTATTGCTGCTTCAGTCTAAACACAACATTTTTCTAACCTTCTCAACTTGTCTATCAGACAACCATGAGTTGCTCTTTTGACTTGGGTCTACCCTCATGTAGCATACATTTGTGAATGCTCCTCCTCCTCCTCCTTCTCCTCCACCTCCTCCTCTTCCTCCTCTTTCTTCTCCCTCTCCTCCTTTTCCTCCTCCTCCTTCTTCTCCTTCTCCTCCTGTTCCTCCTCCGTAACTGGGTTTCTCTGGATAATAGCCCGGGCTGCCCTGGAACTTACTTTGTACACTAACTAGACTGGTCTTGAACTCACAGAGATCCACCTGCCTCTGCCTCCTGAGTGCTGGGATTAAAGGCGTGTGCCACCACCACCCATCGGAAAAAATACTCTTTTAATAATGGGCAGTCATTTACTTGAATTGCACTGCTCCAGTCCTGTGCACACAACAAGTCTCAATCAGCTATGATGTAATTGACCAAGTAGAAATAGCCATTTTAGACAGTAAATAAATAAATAAATAAATAAATGAGAGCAAGCTCCTGGTGAAAATAAATTTCGTAATGGTGGAGGAAGAAATCCAAGCTACAATGGAGAGTGTGGTGCTTCCAGGTTTTCTAACCTTTACAGCTCAGAAGATTAAACAGTAGCTCTGGGCTTTAATGAGGCTGTCCTGTAAGACAGACTGGATCCTGCCCTTTGAGTTTTATTTTACTTTGGTCAAGACCTAAACGATTAGTGGACACAGCTCCATACTGCCCCCTGGTGTCATCGTGCTTAACTGTGTTGGGAATGTCTCAACCTGAGTGTCAGCTTTGTTTACACAGTGGCTTGTGAATGTACAGCTATGAAAAGACATTTTCCTCAACATTCAAGTGTCCTATTGGCCCCGTGTCTCCAGGACTTTACCTGAGCATCAGGGAAGAAGGCAATTTACTCAAAAGAGGAATGCCAGGGTTCCAACATAGTCACCTCCACAGGCTCTCCTAGGAGGTGATGCTGGGATGGACTTGCCCTAGGAACTAAAGTCAGTACAAGAGTAGTGCCCAATGCACCAGATACCCTTGATAACCCCGTCATTCAATGCCTTCTCAAATTCATACACCTTAACACAAGGATTATATGAGACGTCAATGGTCATTGCAGTCAAGTTTGGCTTTAACAACAATGAACTTATGGCTTAGACATCAAGGCACAGCTTTTGTTTTGCTTGTTTGTTTAAGTGGCTGGATGTGGTGCCACATACCTTTAATCTTAGCACTGGGGAGGCAGAAGCTCTTGTATCTCTTGAGTTTGAGGCCAGGACAGTCAGGGCCATATACAGACCCTGTTTGAAAAACAGAAACAGAAACATTAAAGCCCTAGGATATTTATTACAAAGGTGACCCTGATCTTTGAGATGGGCTCATCAGTAGGATTTCTGGGCTCCAGGACCTTTGAACTTTTTGAACTCACAACGACCAGGATCAGCTACAAGCAGGGTCCGATCATACTGGATGAGAATATTTTTGATCTTGTTCTTAGAGGCCTCATCCACCTGGTAATAAGCCACCAGGGCTTTGGAGACGGACTACAGGTAGCATAAATCTGGGCCACATGACCACCATCCTTCACATGGATCCGGATATCCACTCCAGCAAATCGCTCCCTGCCTAGCAGCAGAATGGGCTTCAGTAACTTGTACTGCAGCGTGCCCAGCTCGATCATCTCCAGAGGATGTCTGTTCACCTTGATGAGTCCGTTTCCCCATTGACAGTGCACCAAGGCCATGGCCGTCTTCTTGCATCCGAAGACCTGCACAGACTGAAGCGGACCCTTAGATGGCATGGCTGCAACTCTGAACACAAGCTCCTCACCATGTTTCACCACCAGAAAAGGCAAGGCATAGTTTTAACAGAAAGGTTTTCCCCAGATCTGACAGATAAGGAAAGCAGTGTAGTCATCGCCAGGTTAGACCAGGCAATAACTTACAGTGAACACATCTGGGGTGATATATTATTTATCCTTTATTAAAGCCTCTGGAGATCAAAATATCAAAGTAGCTGTACCAGTTAGCCAACAGAAGCTAGGAAGTGGTGTCATGCACCACCTTAATCTCAGAACTCAAGAGACAAAGGCAGATGGATGTTTCTGAGTTCAAGACCCCCAGGGCTACACCAGATTAAATCAGTCTAAAAGAGTAACAGAGCTCATGCCTTTAATCCCAGGACTCATGAGAGGCATTTAAGACAGGAACAGGGTCTCAGAGATGACATTCATTCTCCAGCCACAGTGAAGACAGGAAGGCATTGATTCTCCAGTCCCTCTGAAGAGAGGCAGCAGTCTGAGGCTTGGTGAGAACTTTCGGAGACAGTATCAGCCCTTTCAGCCTGAGGTAGAGATGAGAGCTAGTGACTAGCTGCTTTGCTTATTTTGATCTCCTGTGACTTGATAAATCATAAATAATATATCACTACACATGTCCTTCTCATTCCCTCACGGGTGAGCTGGAGCTTGGTGAGGCTTGCTTTGCACTCCAGTGCACTGTGTGGGAAGGAATAGCACAACTTGGGATCTCAGGGTCATTCTGTGGTTCTCCCGTGGCTTAAGAGTCAACCTAGGACTTGAAAGACTCAGAAGACTGGCCACCCTCAGCAAACAGAAGAGGTGGGCTACAGATAGACAAACCAGAATGGGAGAATCTGAAATGCCAGGCATCCTATGACATTTCCAAAGGCACTGGCTACTTCTCACTGGGATTAGTGAGCTGGGAAAAATGCCTAGATAAAGAGAGAAGAAGGCATCCTAACACAATCTCTATGGCTTCTTATTTATTGAGCTTACACATATTAGAATAAAAGGAAGGCCTAGGTCCATGGAGCAAAGTGACTGCCAGCAAAGAAGAGTGACATGAGGCCATGGATGACAACATTTATCCCACTGCCCTGCAATGTAGACAAGGTTGGTCTGGCTTCTGTTTGTCCTCTTGCACTCTATTCATGTCCCTGCTAGAAATCTGAGCTCAATAAAGGATGGTATACCATCTGACTCTGCCACAAGCCAAAATGTCTTAGTCTATTTCTGGAAGCCAATAAAGATTTCCTAGCTTCACAGTGGCAGGACAATGGTGGCCTTGTGTCAGTGAAGGCTTTTCCTCCATATTTTAATAGAAAGGGCTCCTTCACATCCTTGTTTCTTCCTCTTACTGCACCATGTAGACTTCCAGCGATGTGCCTTGGCTTTGCTTTATGCTAAACACATTTTATGTAGAACACCTGATCCTGGTTGGTCTCAACCTTAGTCAGGACGCAGCCGAAGGTCATGCTTCAGTGACTTTGTCTGGTCACCCTCCCCTCATTTTCCTTTTCCTCTCAGGCTACTTTTGTGAGCTTTGATGGTTATCATGGGACAGGTGGGATGGCAGTCACTTGACATATTGGTACACTGACTGGAGGCTCAATCCTCAACATTCCTATTTTGGAGTGGTTCTGCAAGGTCCATTTTCAGACATTCATCTTGACAGCACTCCCTTCCTGTACTGAGAGAGCATTTCCTTTGTCAAGTGTGTTCCTGAGTCCCTATTTGCTAATGCAGTTTTCACAATGAGAGAAGAATAAGGGGAAAACTTACAAATCCACATGGGGACCAAAATCCAAACTCTCTACATGTTTCTGTTCCTGTGTTACCATTTGGAGGGTATTCTTTCATACTAAATAGTTAGAAATGCAAAACAATATAAGTTGAGGAGGTTATTGGTAAAAACTTGGCTCCATGTTATTTTCATGGTCCAAGAAGCATTCGTCTTCTCTACTTTCTTCCATGAACAGTTTACTTAGTTACAAGATGGTATCTAAGTTACTTTTCTATTGCTATGACAAAATACCATGACCAAGGAAACTCATTAAGGAAAGCATTAAATTTGGGGTTCATGATTCTGGAGGGCTAAAGTTCATGACTGTCATAGTGGATAACATGGCAAGGGGCAGTCAGGCATGGTACTGGAACACTAGGCGAGAGCTCACATCTGATCCACAAGAGTGAGGCAAAGAGAGAAAACTAAGTGGCAGTAGTGTGGGCTTTTGCCCACACCCAGTGACACACCTCCTCCAGCAGGGCCACACCTCCTAACCCTTCCCAAACAGTTTCACCAACTGGGGATTAAACATGCAAATATATGAGCTTATGGGGCCATTCTCATTCAAACCACCACAGATGGCTATCAGTCAGATTGTTCTAGTAAATGAGTAAGTGTAAAGGGCTCAGCCTGATATCTAAAACATATCTAGCCAACCATTACCTGCATGAATCCCCTACCCTCAGCAGAGTCTTTTCCTATCTGATGCTGGAGTATGTGGTGATTATTCAATGTCAAGTGTGTATGCACTCTATTCGCTTCCATAGAGTGCAGCTTTCTCTCTCCTTTATATGTCTGTCATATTGGAATACTTTCATATTAATATGTAACACACATATCCAGATACACATGAATCATCTACCCATTTGTTTATATTTAGAATCCAACAACATTTTACATGTGTCATATATAGAAAATATGAGATATGACTAGGTTCTATATCAAACTTGCAAGTATATGACTCCCCATCTTATCCATCTCTGAGACAGGTGCCCCAATTCATTGCAACATTCTTAGAAGTCTGATTTTGCACTTTTCTATTTCTCCAAAGCACTTGACTCAGAGTTAAACAAATCTAGTCAACAGACAATGGGCCCCATGAAAGATCAGAGATGCTGGCACAAACTAGATTGTAGGGAGACAGACTTCTCAGCACACAACCAAGCAGCAAGTGTGCTCAAAGAAGCCCAGCTAGCCGAAGAGACAGGGTCTGGTCTTTATTTTCCTGTGGACACAGAGACTGGGTTTTCAAAGCACAGCTTTTGGGTAGACATTAGGAAAGTACCAATCAGTGTGATGACCCACAGGACTGAGACTGCATACTTGACAAGTTAGGTTTTCTACCTAATTTAGCAGAGAAAGAGAAGGAAGCTGTTCCACACAGAGAGATCTTGATTTTCCTGGGAAAAATTTCCAGGCTTGGGTTTGTTTTATTTGTCACCTATCTCACTTGCCTGCTATTACTTCATTTATAAAGTGAGGTATTTGGAATAGTAGTGCTTTGGTTGGATCATTAATCTCCATGTGTTGAATACCTGGTTCCCAGCCTGTGATACTGCTGTGAGCTTCAAGGAGCTGGAACTTAGTGGGGGTGGGGGAGGAGAGCAAGACGCCCTTGGAAAGTGATATTGAGACCCCAGACCTCTACCTCCCCATCTGTGCTTCTGCAGTGCCACAAGGTGAGCATATTTCTTATTATGTGTTTCCATCAGCATAAGAAAAGGAGGGCTGAAGCCTCTCAAGCTGTGAACTAAGATACACTTTTCCCTTAATGAGTTAATTCTCTCTGGTGCTTTGTTGCAGTAATAGAAAGCTAATCAACACTATTAAATGATTCTCCAAGGTTCTTCTGATCTCTGAGTTAGGGTTGCTATTACTGTGAGGAGACAATGACCAAGGAAACTTTTCTAAAAGAAAAGTTTTAATTGGTAGGAAGCAGACAGGTATGGCACAGTAGCTGAGAGATTTACACCCTGATCAGCAGGCAGCACACACACACACACACACACACACACACACACAGAGAGAGAGAGAGAGAGAGAGAGAGAGAGAGAGAGAGAGAGAGAGAGAGAGAGAGAGAGACCGGGACTCAGTGACACACCCCCAGCAAGACCACACCTTCCAAACCTTCCCAAATACTTCCACTAACTAGAGACATATGAGTCCTGATATTCACTATAATTCAAACCATCACATGTCACTCTAGAAGCCTATGCCTAAAATATACTCTTTCTGCTGCTGACTGTTCTTTGATCACTGGCTTTTACTCTAAGCATCAATTTATCACCCAATAGCATACAGTGCTAAGAGTAAAAGGAGGCATGTAATTTACTTGTTGGTTAGGGCCATATATGTATGGTGTGTGTGTGTGTGTGTGTGTGTGTGTGTGTGTGTGTGTGTGTGTGTGTATAATCTCAGAGTGGTTATATAAAAATGATTAAAATCCATTTCCTTATGTTTTCTCTTGACCATAGCTCTGCTGCTCTTCCCAGAGTAAATGAGCTCTTACAGGAGTTGTATTTTAAACCAATGCTCCTCCTTTGATTAAAAAAATTTAAGAAACATTAAAGGGCTTGACATCCTACATTTTAGGTAATTTCTCTTGTTTTCAGTATTAAATATGACTAAAATTAGAACATGGAAGAGGAACCCCCAGAAACTGAATGAGGAGAGAAATGTGGATTCTTCTATCGATCATGAATCAAAACTTAATTCATTGAAAAATATTAATATTAATAATTCAATGGTAAAGGGTATTATGTTATTTACTGGGAAGAGAGAAAATGATGCCAAGACCTCAACAGGGGAGAAAGGTGATAGTTGAAGCTGAAATGACAGGTGAAAAGGTGACCACACAATCCCCTAACTGGTGATTTTTACAGCACCTGCTTGTTTTGAAATGTCCTTTGAGCTTAGGAGACAATACTTTTAATCAAATGATTCTCATTCTTATTCCGACAGCTTCTAACCAATGAATTTATTTCAGTGAACATACTTTTGCAGCATGCTTAGCCCTTGAGCATGCCATGTCATTACACCCAACACAATAAAGGAGGTGACACAAGATCAACTTGCTCTCACAACTTTGTCCTCTGTCATTCAGGTAGGTGTGTGAGAGAATTACTATTTTTGATACCTGCTTTACATTTCTTTTGACCAGGCATTTGCCTGTCATTTCTGGGCCCCTGGTGTGGTTTTGGCAGGCGGGTGTGAACACCCCTTTTCCTGACTAGGAAGCAGAGCTTCAAGAAGGCTAAGCCACTTGTAGTTAACTCATGTGTTCACTAAAATTAGATTTTGCCAAAGCCCAATTCAGTTTTCTCAGGTCTGAGAACAAAGAGGATATAAATGCTTAAGCAACTGACAGTCATTTGAAGGTAACTCTGACAGCCAGTTCTTGCCATTCTAGGATAGTATTTTCCTGAGCAGCAATTTCTAGAGTAATGGGGCACAAGAAATGCTATGGGACCTTTCCCTGCAGAAGGAAATCAAGAAAACGGCAGGTTTGGCACAGTCTCCCGGATCTCTCTTAAAGGCCTTCATGAGACAGATGTCCTGCCTTACATACAAAATGGATGGGTGTTGGGAAAGTGTCAAGAAATATCAGAACAAAGAATGCCTCACCCCCATCCTAGCTCATAACTGTGTCAATTCCCCTCTACGTCTAAATATGCTTCCATACAACTGTCAAGCCTTTGCTTGATGTAACCACAAAATACATAGTCTTCTCTCCTCCTGTAAGTTTTAGATGTGCATTTCTGAAGACTCCCTTGTCATGTGATAGCCTACATTTGCTTTGCCTTTCTCTTCAAAAACTATCTTCTGTTATAGAAGCATTCTTACCCATGAGATGTAAACAAGGAAAAGATTTTATTTTTTCGTATCCTACAAAAGTGTAAAAAGTGCACCTTCAAATAGATTAATCTTCAGTCTGTCTCTCAGCTGAGGATAGAAGGGTGAGCCCAGAGAGATGAGCTGATCTGTAATCACCCGCAGGAAGTTAGTCCAGTATATAGCCAAGACATGTTTGAAGGACTACTGCTTTTATGATACACATTTCAGGAAGTTGAGTTCTGGAAATGTCCTCAGCCGGTGCATCTTCAGTCCCATGAAGGGCTCAGAACCAGGTTATGGCTGCACTGTGAATAAAGCCCTTGGATAAGCCACTGGTCCAGAGGTTGAAGTCTGCAAAATGAATGTACTCATTTAAATTCAGATCTGCTTCTTATACAAAGTCATGTTTCTTGTGCTGATTGGTAGAAAAAGCTTTAAATTTAAGGGAAATCTAGTTCTATTACACACACACACACACTATTTTTATATGATGAATGCAACTACAACACTCAAGCCTTTCCTACAACTTTGGTAAAATATTTTAATCGTGGTCACTGACAGTGTTTAGGTTACTCTATCTCAAGATATCTTGGCATATTAAATATTTTAAACTGAAGGAATCTGAGAGCATAGCAGAAGAAAAAAAGAGACTACTTTCACATGTTCTTTGTTCACTGAGTAGGTCACAAAACTATCACTTGAACAGTTACCTCCCTAAGGCTGAAGGGAATACTATTCTTTCTGAAGACACATAGAGAGGAGAATCTGAACAAGCAACTTTGCTGCTTTCCCCAACTTAGCACCATTAGATCCCATCACCTTTATCAATCCTGTTCTCTATTATTATCTAATAAAATTAGATCTAATAAAAATTAGAAGAGTTTGCCTCTCTCTTTGGGTCTTCATTTTCTTATAAAGTTTCCAGTGTGCATAAGATTTATATCAAGTAAATTTATTTGTTCCCTTCCTGCTATTGACAGGAGCCTTAGCTATGAACCTAGATTGTGTTAAGGAGAAGATTCATCTCTCTTCCACAACGGCTAACACCATTCATTTGTAGAAAGTTGAGGCTTAACCTACTTTGTGGTTGTAGTCTAAGGTTTCTACAGCAATCACTAGAAGTGTGTTTCATATACCAAAGATTGTGCTAATTTTTTCAGACCAGTTAATGAAATATATAAAAATTCAGAAATTAAAGGAAAAATTAATGGGAAATTATTTTTTAATCGGTCATATTGGTAAATCAGTATTTTATAATCAAGAGAAATATGATATAATGAGGTACTAAGTCATGTTCCCAAGAATCTCGTGCAAGACATTTCCATATGGTATCAATCTGCAATGTTCTATAACACATTCACAAATCATGGTGACAAAAAACACATGTTAATTTCTTAAGAGTCAATGTAATTTTCCCAATATAATTTTATTTCCTCATGCTTTGAATCTTAAAAAAAATGCCTTCTTTAAAAATCAAAGCTAACTACATAATCAATAAACACACTATATACCTCTCATGCATTTTAAGGTGTGTCTTGATATTATGGAACATAAGCAAAGCTTACATTCTGAATGTATTCTAAAATTTTATTTCTTTTATGGCACTTACCATAGTGGCATATATATTTGTTATTTTTCCTCTGATTCCCATCTATAAAGAAAGTTCATCTTATCCCAATCAAAGTGGCTAAGACCAAAAAATCAAGTGACACCCAGGGCCAACAAATACATTTATGACACAATCCCCACACTTAAGCCTCAGAGATACTGAGGAAGAGGTGGTAGAAACACTGTAAGACCAGAAGAACAGGGAGTTTGCTGTGACATTGCATCTCCTAGGAATGTCAGAGGCTACACCCATAGTCTCACCAACATGATGGCCCAAACATTAGCTGAACAGGGATCACAATAGACATGCCAATGTGGATGGGGGAAATCCCACAAGGCCCCAATCCTACACAAGAACTACAGTGAGCTAAGGAATGCTGAGAGCAGAAGAGATGTTTTTTACCCAGGGAAGAACACACCAGTTGATTGTCCAATACCAAGTGGTCTGCCCTGAAAACATACAAACATTATACAAACTGAGCAGGTTGTATTTGTGTATTTGGAAATATATACATATGTGCATTAACATGTATGTGTGTAAAGACAATTAATTAATAAAAGAGGCCATGAATTTGGAAGAGAGCAAGGAGGGGTATGTAGGAGGTTCTGGAGCGATGAAAGGGAAGGAGGAAATGATATAATTATATTATAATGTAAAATAAAATAAGCAAATGGCAACAAATGCTGGAGAGAATATGGTGAAAGGGGTGACTTATTCACCATTGGTGGGAGTACAAGCTGGCATAGCCACTATGGAAATCAGTATGGAGGTTCCAGCTACACCACGTAGGCATATACCCAATGGACTCCATGTTCCACTACAGAGATGCCAGCTTATCTGTGTTCATTGCTGCTCTGTTCATGAAAGCCAGGAAATAGAGAAAGCCTACATGCCTATCAATAGATGGACAAGCAATGAAAATGTGGTTCACATACACAATGAACTATTATTCAGTTGTATGTAAAAAGTGAAATTTGAAGGTAAATGGAAGGAGTTGGAAATAATCATTGCGAATAAATAATCCATATCTAGAAAGATAAATATCACATGTTCTCTCTGATGTAGATGCTAGCTTTGAATCTCCAGATAAGTGTGATACAATATGTTTGACATCTCTATTTTCTCATTATAGCCTCAGAAAATCTCTATGAGAAGGGACCTACCAGATCCTCACACCTCCCAACAGTCCAGGCACAGCTTTATGAATCTGGCTTTTATACTTGAGGGTATTTACCTCCAAGGGACAATTCAGTAGATGGTCAAGAGTTTTCACAGTAATAGAATAATCTTTGAGTATCAATTTTACTTAAAGGCTCTGCAAAAAAGAATACATTCAGCAATCACATGAAAAATCACTATAAGGTACATGACAAACTTTATGATTTGTCTTAATTGTTTTTGGGGGGAACAAAATATTTCCATTTCTGAAATATAATTTATTCTTAAATGAGACATAAAACATGAGATTCTTCATATTTATAGGGCAGCATATGATATTTTCATACATGCATGTATCGTATTGACTTTCTAATTTTTTTTACAATTTAACTTACACATCTAAAAAGCACTTGGATGGTTTGTATCTAAAATTTCCTTTCTCTTTTTATTAAGTGAGATGCACAGCTGTGGAAATGGGAGGCTTGGCATCTTCCACATGGCATTCTATCTATCTGATCACCCCTTTTGTGATCCATCATGAGAATAAATACTACCCACGTGTCGCACTGATGCAAAGAGATGGAGCAAACAGAAGAAATCTGGATCTAATGGAAAGCCCAGGCCCACACCAAGCAGAAGCAAAGCAGGGACTCCCCAACCCCACTGTCTGCTTTTGCCACTGAGTTTGACTTTAGTTCTTTTGCATCCAGCATTGACTAATGCAGAAACTGATACTTGTAAGCAGAAAGCTTCTGTAATAGGAATTTAATGAGCAGCACTGACTCTGAGATCAACTGGCAGGCAATAAGGCAGTCCGAGAGAGGAAAGAAGAAACAGTGATCTACTCGCATAATGGACAAGCCATTTGACAATACTGTCCTCTGTGGGAACTCAGAATGCAGAAAATACCAATAATAAATTCTGTTTGACAAGAAGTCTGAGGCAAAATGTTGATAGAATGACCTGCTTCTTCCATGCTTTCTCAGAAGAATAAGAACATTAAAAATGGCAGTGTACAAGAGGAAGAAAACCCAAAGGATTAGTATCTTGTTGGCTGGGTGAATGAAACTCTTCAGTACCCAGTGAAAAGTCTCACCATCAAGGGGACAGCTGAGGATGCCTCATCCAGAGCTATCATTGCAACACAATCTCAAGGCAAACACTACAGCAAGACCTCAGCAGTCAGACACTGCCATACTCTGAATGACTGAAGTGGGGAATTTTAGCTGGAGAAGCTTCTGCACAGCCTGTGGGTTTGGTTTTCTAGAGACCATTCAGCTCTGAGGACTATGTTTAAAAGAATGGTGGGTGGGTCTTAGACACACAGAATTGACTAGAATCAAGTACATAGACAGCTTTCAAAACTTCTGAGAACATTGTACTGGGACAAACACTGACTGTTATTTGAGAGACCTTTAAGGACAGTCTTCAGGAAGGCAGACAGCAACATTTGTCTTCCTGGAAGGAGATGCTCCCCAGAGCTCTCTTATCAGGTACCTGTGAAGGATGGCAGAGAAGACAGTGTGTACTGGTGGGTGTGGAAAAGAACAATGTGCTAAAGGCTGCTCCCAGAGAACACAACAGAGCTCAACTGAAGAACATCCCTCACTTGTGACCTGGCATCATTTGTAACATGGGACTGCAGACATGCTGTGCACAAGTGATGGCCACATGCTTCCCATCCTTGAACTCCCTTCTGAATTTATGTTTCTTCGGTCATTTTGTGTCAGGCATACAATGAGATTGGGCTCATGGAAGATGGGAAGGCAATATATGGATTTCGTTGATAATCTTCCATATAAGAAGGAAGCCTGCAGGTGATTGCTCTGCTCATCTCCATTCTTCACTGTCTATGTCATCAGAATATGTAGTTTGTTCCCCCTGAGCTAGCTTAGCGGTATGGGATGCAATGGAAGGGATGGCTGCCTTACGAGATAAGCCCTGCTTTCTCTTGTGTGCCTCTGATCATACATGAACAGGAAAGGCAACAGGTCACCCACTTGTCCAAGGAGAATGAGAAGACTTGTGCGGTAAACTAGGGCCCACAAGGTCCAGATAGTCTCAAGAGAGATCTCACAGGCCATTAATCACTATCTAGAGACGTGTCCTAGATTGCCTTCAGGAAACCTGGCTGTTAAGTCCACTACTTACTATCAGTCCTTAGACCTGGAATGTTGCACTGTTTGCCTTGTACCCAATTTCCTTTTGTATAAATTGTAGCTTGTTCTCAACCTGTTAGGATTCACGAGGTTATTGAGAATGAAGGAAAGAAAGACAAGGGAAAAGAAAACCATTTTAAGAAGGTACTGTGTCATATAGTTGGGGGCAGTGTTTTGTTATAGGTCTCTGTTAGACTTCGTTCAACATCTGTGTCAGTTATTAAGGGACATGGAGTACCCCCATTTTTGGCAGGCAGTTAGAACTTCAGCTCTGAGGGACTTCAGTGTCCAGCACTCCTTCCTGCACTCATGAACCACTTTTCTCTTGGATTTCATTCCTGTATCATTTTATCTACCCTTGTTTCTTATGGCTCAACTGAACTCAGCAAATTGAATTTTCCTAGAGAAGATGTAGCTAATGGTGTGGCAGGCATGTTTGCATTCTTAACTGAAATTTTCATGATGAAACCCAATGGAGAATATCTGACAGCCAGGTACAATTCCCTTTAACTTTCTCTTCAGAGCAGATGCTACCCACCAACAGGGATGTGTTCCATGTGCATAGAAGGTACACATATCCAGTGGGAAAATGAAAGAGCTTCTAGCTGAACAACAAGCCTGCTGTTCTGACTATAGAACATGAATGTCAAAGTTCTTACAGTGTAAAAAATAAGAGTTTTAAACTTATTAAGTTATTATCTGTTCTGAAAAAAAAATGGCCTCTGTGTGCTTACAGCTGTGACAAGATCTTGCAGAATCAAAATTAACCTTTGATTTAAAGGTCACCAATAACCTTTTTAATTTGCAAAAAAAAATCACAGGGAGGTTTTATTATCTCTCTGCACTGAGCATGGCCATGAGATGAAATTCTTCTGAGTTGAGAAGATACTTTCTAAAAAAATAAGCTGTGGTTCAAGAGTGGATAGACTTATTATAGCTTCAAAGAAACTCTTTCAGGAAATATTTTCTGAAATGAAGATAATCTAAAAAATGTAATTTGAGATGGAAGGTTGAATTGAACAAAATTCCTTAAAATTTCAAAAAGGTGTCCAAGCAAATCTCATGGAGATAGAGTTGATAACAATTGTTGGCAGTTTAAAAACATTTCTGTCTGAGCATGCAATTGTGTTTTCTTTTTCCAGGCTCCCTGCACCAGCTACCTAAAATTTCTCTCTACCTTGGTTTAAATATAGATTTATTTTTAAGCCATCAGAAATTCTGAAGAATCAGTCTATAACTAAAGTTACTGGATGGAGATACAGGCTACTAGTGAGAGAGGAATTAAATGTATGGATATCTCAATCAAAAGAGTAAACTAACCACATCCATTGTCTCAAGACATAAGGCCTTCAGTTCAAGGGAACTGGAGGGAGGCGGCATGGTGATACAGTAAGCACTGAGGAAGTAGAGAGATTCACAGACTAGGAAGAAGAGAGTGAAGAGAGAGGGTAAGAGAGAGAGCATGAGAGAGAGGGTAGTGGGATATGAATGGGAAGAGAGAGCAGCAGAAGGAAAGTTTTACCTAACATTTGAAAATGAGGGAAAGACTGAATGGAGCAGAGGTAAGATGAAAATGCCTAGCAAGGGTTGGGCCAACCAAGTGTAGCCAGTTTCCATGTAGAGCCAATGATGGTGAAGCTCTTGGGAACAAGGTGTTGAGATGGATGGAGGAAGCACAAAGAAAGAATAGCTACCTTTGGTAATGCCTTGCAAATTCTGCCCCCCCCACCTCTCATAGAAAACCAGAAGTATGGAACTATGCTCGATGACAAGACAACAAGCATGAAGGGGCATGCTCACAGAAGCTGAGCTCCACACAGGGAAGAAAACAAATTCATTCCACACATCAAACAGTGGGCTGTGTGGGCAATTTTCTTACTCTGGTTTCCTGAATTCTGGAGGCAGCTACGTAAGACGATGCCTGCCTCCCTTGGGTACACTAACAGTTGTCATTTGACCCAGAGTCATCTGACAGTGAAGCTTAACAGTTTGAATTAATAGTCCCTCACAACATCACCTTACCTTTTAAAAGGGATATAAACACTGTAATAATGCTTTTATAAATCTGTTTACTTTCTCTATGACACAATAGCTTGCTAGGTATTCCAGGATGATTCTTCTACCTTTGCCTCCCACTGTCAAGTACAGCTGACAGGCAAAGTCACTGGACACTATTGCCTGAAAGAGAAGGACCTTACACATAACAGGAAGGACAACATCACATAAGACAGTGGGCTTCTGTGAAGACCAGAGACCTTAGAGTGGAGGATAGAAAGAAGAGAGGGTCAACAAGTATGAATAGTTTTGGAAAACAAAACCAGTCAGGCTTTTAAAAACCAAGGGATGCATGAAGTTGCGAGCTCTTGCTGTTTTATCATTCTAAGACAAGGTTTTATGTAGCCCAGGTTGGCCTCAGCTTTGCTATGTAGCCAATGTTAGATTCTAATTCCTGATCTTTATGCTTCAGGCTCCCGAGTGCTGGGATTAAAGGTGTGAGTTACCATAGTTTGTGGAAATTGGAGGGTTTTGTGTAGCTGATCTAGCAACAGTGGG
Source organism: Cricetiscus sungorus (assembly GCA_030556225.1). NCBI lineage: Eukaryota > Metazoa > Chordata > Mammalia > Rodentia > Cricetidae > Cricetiscus > Cricetiscus sungorus. The sequence continues at coordinate 7,648,358 of JANBXA010000103.1, forward strand.
ATAGGCAGGTCCTGGAGGGAGAGGAACACGTAGATCCTACACTAATGTGTCCTTTAGGGCAAGGCAGAAGCCTGGGAACAGGCAGGGTAAAGATGACCCTTGAGGGACAGGGAAGACCCACTTAGGGAAAGAACATGGTGGGCACACCTATAATCCTAGCACTTGCAAAGCAGAGATAGTATATATGTGATGTCCCTTGATTCTATAAGCCCATCAATTCTTCATAGTGTGATTTAAAAGCACATTCAGACATGTGCTGGCTGGTTTTTATATCAGTTTGACACAAGCCAGAGTCATTTGTGGACAGAGAATCTCATTTCAGAAACTACATTTCTGGGACTGTCCTGCAAGCATGTCTGTGGAGTGTTATGTTGAGTAGTGATGGATGTGGGAGGGTCCAGTTCACTGTAGGAGGTGCCAGGCCTGGGCAGGATATTCTAGATGGTGTAACAAAACAGGCTGAACAAGCTGTGGGGAGTGGCTTCTGCTTCACTTCCTGTCTCTGATTTTCCTAGATGATGGACTACAAGCTGTGAGAGGAAATAAACCCTTTGCTCTCCGTGGTGCTTTTTGCCACGGTGCTTTATCAAGGCAATGGGAACCCTAACCAAAACTAGACAGTGGCAGGAAAGGCTCAGACCCATGTGAAGGCCTGTCAGGAATTCACCATGAAATACTCCATGCACTGAGGAATTCCACTCTAATTTAGGTCATTTGTTAGAATAAGTTCAAACCAATGTCAGAAAGGACACTCATTTCCTTTATTTCCTATTTGCTGAAGTAATTACATCTCTGATCAGAAGAGCTAAAAAAAAAAAAAAAAATCATGAGCCCAGAGTCTTGAGGAAGTTTATTATGATTGAGGGAGGTGGTCAGGCTGAGGTTCTAGGGTTCAACCCATGGGTTGCAACCCCTAGAATGTCTAATGACACTTTTACAGGGGTCACCTAAGAACATTGAAAAAACAGATATTTACATTGTGATTCATAACAGTAGCAATGAAAATAATTTTATGACTGGGGGTAATCACAACCTGAAGAAGTGTATTAAAGGGTTGCAGTGTTAGGAAGGTTGAGAACCACTGCTCTAGGAGGTGCTGGCAGGGGCAGCTTCTGCCTTTGAATAAAAATGCCATTCGGAGAAAGTGTGAGATCTTGAGGTGGTCCCTGAATGTTAAGTTTGGTTCTTGGACTAAGGAGGTTTCCATTCTTCTCCTCAAGTCACCACGATGATCATCACTGAGCATTTACAAGCAGAGTGTGCTATCTAAGTCCCATGCAATGAACAGTCATGCTCAAGGGAAATGTTTTGAAGAATGGATGGCAGAGGAGAAACTCAGGGAGAGACGGTGACAGGAGAGTTCTATCCTGCAATTATCAGGAGCGGGGAGATTCTTTTTGAAGGTTACAAAATTGGGGCTGTTATTCTTAAATAGTAGCTGGTGTGCATCTAAATGACCCTAAGTGAGGCCATGATGGTTGTAACCATCCCCAAACCTCTCTTTTCAAATTACAGGTCCGCTGAGTGAGCAGTCAGAGCTATCCCTCTTGGTCTATTTGGCTTCTTCCAAATTACCTGGCATCTGCGTTCATTTAAAAAGGAAACATCATTGGGAATGACTATTAATAGAGAAAATAACATTACCTTTAAATTGTGGCCCCAGAGAACTGGGCAATGAAATCTTTTACAGGTGTTCCTTCATTTTTCCTTTTATACAACACTGGTGAGGGCCTTAAAGCATAGAAAGATAGAGCTGACTTCTCGTCTGGTTATAAAAGGCTGAGTTGCTCCATCGAGCACACATCCACCTTCACCATTTCCTTCATCTTTCCTTCTTTCGTCCTTCTTCTGTCTAACTTGAGGTCGTCACAGTGTGGCAGAAAGGGCAGCCGATGAAATCAGCAAAGATTTAGCCTCTTAACTAACTCTGCCTTTTATTGGCTGTGTGACCTTGTGTGAGTCACCTCGCCTCTCTGAAGCTGTCTCTTCATGTGTGACATGAAAACAGTGTTTGCCCTCTCTCTGCTCTAAGAGGGGAGATGAAAGTGCTTTATAAGCTTCACTGTTGAATACATTTCTAACTTTCTAAAAACCTGAAGGACAGAGGCTGGCGCTGGACTCATTAATAGAGTTTGACAAAGTTTGAAAGTGTTTCCAATGTGCTCTTCTTCCGACTACATTGAAGTTCTTGCCACATCTCAGCCCACAAGCCATCCTTAGAAGACTGAGAATGGGCTACTTGAAGAAACAACATATTTCCCAAGGATACTCATTGTCCTGTGTTTTTATAAAGCAGAAACGAGAAAGAGCTTCAGCAGAGAAAGGCTCATGAACTAAAAGTTATAATTAGCATTGACTTTCAGCAATTACTCTACTAGGAGGGGAACTAGTACCATATGGGCCTTTATTATCCACCTGGTGCAAAGGACCTTGCATCCATATTCTTGTAGTGCAAGTTAAACACGTATCCAAGAAGGGGAAATAGATCTAATTTTGAACCACCAGGAAACTTCCCTTGACCTCTTATCATGGTTAATCTTGACTGTCAGTCTGACTGGCTTGAGAAATGCCTTGGAGGTTAATAAGGCACACTTCAGGGTGTTTTCAGAGACAATTTAGTAATGAGAGCTTGAACCTAATGAATGAATCTCTTGATGGAGTTAATGTGTGATGGTACTATTGGGAGATGTAAAGGCAGGGGTGGGGTCTAGCTGGAGGAAGTAGGCAACTGTGTTGTGTTTTGAGGACTGTATCTTGCCATTCCCCCTTCTTGTAGTCTGTCAGCTCCATGGACCACCAAAAGGTGGACAATCTCCGCCTTTTCCTCATGTTCCCACTCTCATGACGCACTACCTTCACATTCCCCAGAAACACGGAGCCAAATGGCCATGAATGGAGCCCTCTGAACTTACATCTCCCTCCATCCCCCTTTAAGTTTTAATTTTTTGTAGATTGATACATCCTTTTTTCATTCCTTGCTTTTTCTTTTGTCCCTTTCCCTTTAAAATTTGTTATGTGTGTATGTATGTGTTTATGTTGCACATGGATATATGTTTGCATGTATGCTGGTGCATGTATGTGCTCATGAGTGTAGAATTCAAATGCGTATGTCTGTGTCTTCCTTAGTTGCTGTCCACCTTATGCATTGAGTCAGGCTCTTCTTTTTCCTTTTAATTTAATTAATTAAATTTTATTTAATTAATGCAAATAAAAAGTTGAGTATAACAGTGTGATAGAATGCCTCACAACATTTCCCCTTTCCCCATATTTATCTAAATAAGAAGGAAAGGTTTTTATTCTAACACAGTAAACTATATGCAATAAGAAAAATAATCAGGTAAGGATTACATTAATAATATCCAGTCCATTTGCATTTGGCAAATTCAGAGAAGCTACCCTATTATCTACCCTATTTGGTGAGTATAAAGTTTTGTACCTAATTCACTTTCTATCCTAATATATATATATATATATATATGTAATTTTTCTTATTTTACATATTAATCCCAGTTTCTTCTCCTTCCCTCCCTCCCTCCCATGCCCCCTTACCTTTCTCCCATCCCATTTCCCCCTAATCCACAGGGAGGGTGATGCCCTCCAGGAGGGATCATCAAAATCTGTCAAGTCATTTGTAGTAGGGTCTAGACCCTCTCTCCAAGGCAGGGTCTTTGACATGAGCTCAGAGCTCACTGATTTGTCTAGTCCAGCCAGACAGCTTGTTTCATGGTTCTGTCTGTCTCCATCTCCTGAATGCAGGGATTATACACCACCCTGCCTGCTTAGCATTTATACAGGTGTGTTTTTATACAGATCCAAACTCTGTTTCTCATGCTGTGGGCCAAGTGTTGAGTCCACTGAGCCATCTTCCAGATCCTGAAAAGTATTTTAGCTAGTAGTCCAAAGTTCAATCCACCTAGTTAGTGTGATAACAGTGTCTTTGGTAGGGCTTCCCTTCCCTTCCCTTCCCTTCCCTTCCCTTCCCTTCCCTTCCCTTCCCTTCCCTTCCCTTCCCTTCCTTTTCTTTCCTTTCCTTTCCTTTGTCTTGATTTTTAGTGTTGCTGATGAAACTCATGGCCTCATACAGAATAAGTGGATCTGCATCACTAGGTCTTCAGAAAAACTTAACAGGAAATATCCACACCTTTCTTCTGTTACCCCAAAAGAGCCATTGACTATTCAGGATCCAGAATGCTTTGGAATCCAGAGATTTGGGTTCCTTTCCATGTTGGTTACTTTTCTTGCTGTCATGATCACATAGACTACAAATTTGACAAAAGGAACATAAGGAAGCATAAGGATTTATTTTGGTTCACAGTTGGAAGGGAAATAGTCACCAGAGATGGGAAGGCATAGCAGGAAACATCTGACCTCATGTGTTCATACGTAGGAGGCTGAGAGGATGGACACCAGTTCTCTGCTTGTTTTCCATTTTCTTCTATTTACTATCAATCTAGGACTGCAGTTCATAGGAGAGTATCACTTATATTCAGAGAGAGGGCTTTACTTAATTTTCTCTGGAGATATCCTAAAGTCATATTTAGATGTGTGCCTCCTGTGTGCTTACAAACCAAGTTGACAATAAAGACTAACCATTATGTTCCTTCCAAATTCCCTCTCTATCTTCATTCTTTTAAATCTGTATTAATAGTTTCTTCTTTCTCTGACCTTTACTGCATCTAGCAGAAAGCTAAACACACAGGAGGCACTCATTGATTGGCACTGATTGAGTATTTTAGGAATATTTCCTTGTGTACAAAATATTATGAGACTTTGAGTTCCTAGGAGGAATTTTGGCATAGGTATGGATATGTCATCTGCCTATAAATAGAAGCTGTACATATGGGTACAAATTATATTTTAATATGCATAAATCACCCCCAACATGTTAATTTTTGCACCTCATTTGAGAATAGACCATTTCTAATCTTTCAGAGAAAGTCTGTGTCCAGCAAACTCAGTAAATTCCCATAGCTTAGTCAGAGGAAGAAGAGTCATCTGAAATGATGAAGAGATTTTCTAGCCCTGATACTGCCATAGCTGTTTGACTGTCTCTGGATAACTTGCTTTATCTCCCCAAGGTTCATTTTAGCATTGTATCTAAAGGTGAAATTAGTTGATTCATGGGGCTCTATTCAGCTCTGATATTGAACTGGTGGTGGTGGTCCTGGTATTTCAAAATTCATTCTAGATTTGATAGATTGAATCCTTGGCTTGGAGTGATTACGGCGGCAGTCCCTACATGGTCTGGTGAGTTTCTAGACTTGGAGCAACTACCCAAGATAAGTTTTGGAGAATATGGGTACAATGGGCCAAAGTGCATTAGATTCCAGTCTCCATAGATGCCTCTTCTTCTTTCTCTCTCAGTGTTGGAGAGTCTAAGGGTGATTGTATGGAGAAATGGGGGAGCTGGGCATGATTATAATGCATTGTATGTATGTATGAAATTCTCAAAAAATAAATTACAAAATCAAGTCATAATCCCCTGCAGTTCTAATCTCTATCAACTGTGGACCTAGCAGGGACTTGCAAATAATATTTTTCCTCATATTGGTGCTCCAGGAAAAGACTCTGATGCCTTTGAATTACAGACAGGCTTGCTACCTTCTGGAGAAAAGTCACAAAATTTAGGGATTTCTCTGAAGATGCTCTCTTGTTCACACAATTTTGACCTCTCTCCCCATTTCAGGTCCCCTGGTCATGTTGTCCGCAGTGACTATCTCTCTTACTTTTGACGAAGCCCCTCTCCAGATTTTAAAAGGAAGCTTTTGTTTCACTGTTTAAAGTCATGTTGTGTTGTCTCTGATATAATCCTCTCGCTACCCCTTCTAACGTCTGTTTAACTGGATGACCTTATCATGGCCTCCATAGTTGGGAGTCTCTGTCTTCTAATACAGCTCATTTTGGAAGGCAATTGGTCTCAGTTCCTTCTCCATGCACCACCTGAACCTGCAGTTTTATTTTGGATATAACAAAGGGACATTTCCAGGAGAGTGGAACAATAACCATGGTCCCATTGTCATTTTCTACAAATAATTCATGTCCCTGGGGTTTGCTGTCATATTCTAAAGTAGAGAGAAAGCAGAAAGAATGTCAACCCTGTACTTCAAGAACCCAGATACAGAGCAAAGGTGCCTTGTTTAGTGGCACTGTAGGCACTTTGTTCCTCTTAGCCTCAAGTTTATTCAAGGAGCTCTCACAGGTGAATAGCTTGGAAAAGTTGACTTTCATGTTTCCTTGGCCCGATAGCATCTGATCTAGGAAGTCCCTTCTATCCCTGAATGCCATTTGAGCCATTCTCTTTGGGTTCCTTTTTACTCATACAAGGGAGGTTAAGATACATTAGCCTGTGCTTTTAATCAGAGCTGAGAAGCGACTATTTTTTTTTTTTACCTTTTATTTGCACTTCTGGTGTTTCTAATTTAATTTCAGAGTAGAAAGTAAAAATTGGAAGAAACAAGTGCTAGGGACAGCAGGTTGACATCTTAATTTCAGATACTTGCTTTTTATAAAATGCATACTGCTGCCAGCCTGCCATCCATCCAGCCAAGCATTTCCCAGAAACTAGATCTCACTTCCAGTCTGAAGGGAGTATGGGGAGCCAGACACGAAGAGTTGGGATGCTGTAAAATCAGCTGGCAGAGAGTCTGAGGGGCCAATTTCTCCTGATAAAAACAGCCTCTGCCTCTGTTTTCCAAGATGTTTCTAAATTGACAATGTACATTTTCCAAGCAAGAAGTCCAGAACTGGAGTTACACTTCCTGACCATCAAAGTCAGGGAACCCCTGACTTGGGGGAGGGGTGCTGTCTGCTGTGTGATTTGAGGCAGGAGAGTCAAAATTCACACGTTAACTGCCAAGGGGAAGGAAATAACATAGTTACACCAAATGACAAATGACAAAATGCATCAAAGGTTTTCCCTGTTTACATGATGGCTATCACGGGATCGCTCCTCTCAACCTATAATGTGGGAGAGAGACATAATGAAGCCTGAGTTTATATTTTATGGCAGGAATTTCATTACCTGGGGTATTTAATATATATATATATATATATATATGTATTTTATATATATATATGTGTGTGTGTATGTGTGTGTATGTAGTTCTTTAAAATGGCTCATGTAGCAATTAGCATATAATAGAAGGCCAGTTCAATTTTTATAAAATTCCTACATGTGATTTGACTTGATCCTCAGAAATGCTTTGTAGTAGAGCTCATTTGTTGAAGAAAAAGCTGAGGTTAAGAGAGGCTAGCTGTCTGCTCAAAATGATAAAGAAAGGAAGGTTTGAAGCCTGGCATGAGAGATGCTGAGGTCCTTAAATTCTACATGATACTTCATATTTGTCAACAGCATCTCCATTTTAAAGGCAAGAAGACTGGGATTTGAAAAGTGTTGACTTTATTCTGAGGCTGCATCTTAGGAGTTTCCAACACCAATGTCAAACCCAGTCCTTTTACATATGCCTTTATGCCTCTATTGATAATAAAACCTTTACTATGCCATGTGCTTAATAAAGGAATGACTCAAATGTAAGAGCTAGTTATTTTAATATTTTTATCAGCCAAGGGAGGCACAGACAGAGTTAACACAATGCCTCTTCCGATAGCTGAAGGAATTAACCCACGTTTTAACCTACCCCAGTCAAGTTCATTGTCTTTCTTTTCAGTGCTTTAAACATTGTTCATGTATTTTGGAGGCTGACTGACATCTGATTCTAGGACTTGTCCAGATGGCTGAACAAATAACACAGGTGGGGATGCAGCTGCACCTCTTCCCAGAGGCAAAGCAAAAAGTTCCTTTTATTCTTCAAGTTATATTTCTGTCCTCCATCGGCAGTGATCCTGCAGAAAAAAATAGCTGCCTGAGACTAATGTGAAACCCACAACATGACAGAAGCAAGCAGGCTCTCAATGTGACCCATGGTTTCCCACCGTTACTCGTGATGCCTGTAGTGACTAATAACAGTCTTGAAGAAGCGAGCAAGCTGCTGGTTTGAAGTACACCCAGCAAACTAAGAATGTGCTAACTAGTCTCCCTTGATCTGAGGAAAATAATTGTTATCTATTTGCAAGATTACATATGCTTGTTTCCCTAATACAGTATGTTACAGAATTTCACCAGGATCCTCCTGTAAAGAGGTGACTGTATCAGGGCTACAAGCTATCTCTGGGTGTTACACACAGGTAGAACTGGCTTTGGATGCCACGGCTACCATCAGCAAACAACATGGCATTGGGGATGTAAGAAACTGTTCTAGTTTCAGTTTCCTAATCTTGAAGATGGGTGGCAGTTTTTAAGGATGGGATCATCTACATAGTGCAGAGAAAACACACAGTAAATGGCAGCTACAGCTAAAATAAATGACTGGGATACTCTCTCTCATGCTGTTTTTCTACTACACTTAGTTGTAGTAGAAAATATGTACCTATGTACCTAAATAATAAGTGTAGGGAAAACTTTTAATTCATTGGCATCAGCTATCAAAGTGACATCAAAATTTTAAGGGGGCAGGGGTAAAGGCATATAGGCTTTCAAATTGAGCCTTTTCAATTCAAATAGAATCTCTTCCCCAGTATTACAGAGCTTTATTTGATAAAATCTGTAGGTAAAGGAGAAGATGGGCTTCACACCATTGAGGTACCATCTTACTCCTGCCAGAATGGCTAAAATTAGAAACACCAATGACAACTTATGCTGGAGAGGATGTGGAAAAAGGGGAACACTCCTTTACTGCTGGTGGGAGTGCAAACTTGTACAGCCATTTTGGAGATCAGTATGGTGGTTCCTCAGGAAAATGAAAATTAGCTTACCACAGGACCCGGAAATCCCCCTCTTAGGCCTATACCCAAATGATCCACATCCATGCAACAAAGACATGTGCTCAACTATGTTCATAGTGGCATTATTTGTAACAGCAAGAACCTGGAACCAACCTAGATGCCCCTCAACTGAAGAATGGATAAAGACGATGTGGCACATCTACACCATGGAATACTACTCTGCAGAAAAAAAATAATGGAAGCTTGAAATTCGCAGGCAAGTGGATGGAACTTGAAGAAACCATCCTGAATGAGGTAACCCAGTTACAAAAAGAGGAACAGGGTATGTACTCGCTCATATATGTATTTTAGACATAGAGCAAAGGATCACCAGCCTATAATACACACCACCAGATGAACTGGGATACAAGGTATATTCTAAGAGATTCATATATGGTCCCTCACAAAAGGGGGAAGGGGCAAGTGCCCCAGAGCACATGGGAAATGGGGGGCAGTGAATGAAGAGAGAACTAGGAGAAAGAGAAGGGGAGGAGAGTAAAACATGTGTGACTAGATAGATTGAGTCAGGGTGAGAGAGAGGGGGTCATAAAAGAGGGAGCCATTATTGATTTGAAGAGAAACTGAACCTAAAGAAATGTCTAGAGAACTACAAGACCAACTCCAACTAATAATTCGAGCAACCATGGAAAGGCTACCATAAATGCCCTTCCCTGATAGTGAGATCATCAACTAAATTATCCACCATCATGGAGTCCTCATCTAGTACCTGTTGGAAACAGAAGCAAACACCCATAATCGAACACTGAATCAAACTAGAATCCAGATGCAGAGAGGGGACAAGACCAGGTTGCAGAAACTCACAAAGACAACTGACCTGAACAAGGAGGAGCTTGGGCCTCCTAGACTGATGGCTAGGAACCCAGCAAGGGACTGACTCAGAACCCCTGAATATGGGTTTCAGCTAGAAGGACTAAGTAGTCTGGGGGACCTCAGACAGTCGAAACAGGATCTACTTCTGGTGCACAAAAGGACCTTGAAGACACATCCCTCATGGAGGGATAACCCCTTAACCTAGAGACAGGAGAGAAGTCCTAGTCTCTACTTCAAATGACTTGACAGATTTACATGACCCAACCTGGATAGCATAGCCCTACAAGTGGAATGGGGGTGGGGGGATGGGATGGGAGGGTGGCCATGGTGCATATCGTAGGGGAAAGAGGGTAAGAGGGAGGGTGGGAGGGATGAATGGAGGGAGGGTTAGAGGGAGGAAGGGAGAGGAAACTGGGATCCACATGTAAAATTTTTAAATTATATTATTAATAAAGAAAGAAGGAAAAATGCTGCTGGATTAATTCAACATATATATTCAATATATATATATATATGTATATATATATATATATATATATTTAAAATGCTTTGACTTCAAAATTTAAGCCTAAGGACAAATTACTGGGGAAAAGGATTTCTAATTTTGTTTCCACAGAAAATGAAAAGCTGTGGATCCCTTCCAGACTAATATGGTTTGATCGAGCAAGACCCCCTGAAGCAACGTCAATGGGACAATGCAGCCTTGCAGACCACTACAGCCAGGATTTCTGCGTCTTCTTAGGATTCCCCCATGACAGCGCTCCCTACCAGCAGGAAGCAGCTTGGAAAGAACAACGCCCAAATTCCCAAATATTGTTTGTTTTCATTAAAAAAGGCATGTATAATTATGTCCAGCATAAAATAAATAAATGTTTAAAAGAAGTCAATCTGATAGGTATTAAGTGATATGTCATTGGGTTTTAATTTGTATTTTGTCATAATTAGTGATGTTGAACAAATTTTTCACAAATCCATCAGCTAATGAACTATCTTTCTTTGAAAAAAAATCTGTAGGTATTTATTGTATACAGTGTTAAAAACAATACAGTTTCACAATCAAACCAATTGACAGGATTATCACTTCTCACACATCTAAAATCTGCTCCTTTAGCCATTTTTAAGCATACAATGTATCCTCTATAGCCACTAAGCTCTGCAACATATCTCCCCAAATTTATCCCTCCTAGGTGAGACTGTACTTCAAGCTCAACCTGTTTCTCTGATTGTCCTGACCTCTGCTAATCTTGATAACCTTTCTACATTTTGATAAAGATTCCACATAGTAAAATAATGTTATATTAGTGTTTCAAATACAGAGTCTCTGAATGTTATTTGGGGCCGGCACGGCAGACTGGCGGGTTGGCGGGCGCGGAAACATACACGCTACAGATGGCGCCCAACCGGGACTGGCGGCGGGACCAGGAGGCCGGTGGGGAGGACCCTGCTGTAAAATAATGGTGTCAGAAGTGGAATTGAGAACTTTCACTTAAAACTTAACAAAAGCTTAAAAAATAGTTTTTAGAAACAAGGGAACAGAGACTAGCAAGACTTCTTGGTAGCAGCATTTTCTCAGTTGGATTTGTTTTGCTGTAGACAGAGAGTTGCGCGGCTACTTTAAGGGAGGTTTCCAAAATTAGCATAAGCGGCAAAAACAGCCTTGCTTTTAAAGAGCTCTGCTAACAATTCATTGGTGTGTACGAGAGCTGCAATGAAGGTTTACACTGTGTTTTAAAAAATACACTGGCTTGGGAGAGAAAAGGAAACAGGATACAATGGTTTAAAAAGCAAAAAGAAAATAAAATGGATGGTTGTGGTTGGGCACGCCATTGATCCCAGCACTCGGGAAACAGAGGCAAACAAATCTCTGTGATTTCAAAGTAAACCTGGTATGCAGTTAATTTCAGGACAGATAAAAGTTACACAGAGAAACCCTGTCTCAAAATATGTAAAAATAGAAGTAGAATAAATAGAATAATAAAGCCACGTAAAGATGCAAAACACAGAGAAATTTTGGATACTATACACGCTTCTGTTGTCTTTAAATTATTTGATTGCTGAGAAAATAACTACTGATAAAAGAAATGCTGCTGGATTAATTCAATTTATATATTTTAAAAATGCTTTGACTCAAAAATTTAAGCCTAAGGACAAGTTACTGGGGAAAAGGATTTCTATTTTTGTTTCCACAGAAAATGAAAAGCTATGGATTATTTCCAGACTTATGTGGTTTGATCAAGCCAGACCCCCTGAAACAGCTCCCCAGATGATCCAACATTCAAAGCAGTTGAGACAAAGCCTTGCAGACTACTGCCAAGATTTCTGCATCTTCTTAGGATCCCCCTACCAGCAGGAAGTAGTTTGGAAAGAACGACGCCCAAATTCCCAAATATTGTTTATAAATGTTTGTTTTCATTTAAACAGGGTTGGTTATAAATGGCTATAGCCACAAGCAATCTTTTTAAAGGTAAAAAGGGAATTATGGTATAGATATGAATACTTTGCTTTGAAATGGATTTTCTTTTATTGATACAATTTAAGGTCAATTTATGATATGTATATTTCTCCTCTTGTTTAGGTATTGTGTTTATATAGCTCATTTAGAAATGTAATGTATAATTTAATACAGATTAGAGAGTTACCTATGATAGTCAAGCTTGGATTTAGTTAGGTTTTATAGATATATAGAGATGTATTTGAGATGGGTAGGCATTCTTCAAACCTTTCAAAGACCTACAGAATATGGCATTTAAAATGGTTTAGGGTTTTTCTTAACAGTGAGGCACAACTGCTCCTGGTAACACCACCTGCAGAAGAAAGGAAGATGGACATCGAAGAAACACATTATGAAGTTTGCTTCTAATATGGCAAGACTAGCCAGTTGGGCAAGGTACTGCTCTTCTGGACTGTTTGACTTTATGTTGTAGAAACTGGACATGCAGGACCCACAAAAAGGTGACTGCTGATGCAAGATGGACATTGCTACAGGATTCCTGCTTCATGGAAGAGGCTGCCAGACAGCCAGATAGTCTACAGGACGCAGAGAAAAGTTTCCTGCCTTGTTGAGGAGTCTGGACACACACTATGGCCTATGGGCTGAAGATGGAACATTACAGAAGAACTTCGGGTGACTGACCAGGCAATGAGTTGTCTCTGTCATTTCTAGAGTTTATATATTATCCTTCTGTGGTCTTTGATGGAGTTGAAGACAGATAGTTATGGTTACAGTTTTCCTTAGTTAGGATTAAAGATAAGTTACATATAGGACTTTAGACTCACAAAGATAGGATAGATGATATTTTCTTTAAATCTTACAAAATGTTAATGGACTAAATATTGTTTACTGTGATTCTTATTTTATAACTATTGTATGGTATATTTTGCTATGTTAAGGTTAAACCTCTTCTTTTACTTTAGACATAAAAGAGGAGATGATGGGAGATGTTATTCTGTATATATGTTTCTCATACTGGTTAATAAAGCTCTGTGGCCAATAGAAAACAAGATAGGCGGGGCTAGGAGACCAGGAGGAGGAAAGAGGAAGTAGTAGGGAGGGGTCGACATGTAGCCCAGGGAGGAAGGAGGATGCCAGCCTCGACTCCCCGATAAGACGACCATGTGGAAATACTTAGATAAGTAGAAATGGGTCAATAATTAAGACAGAGCTAGCCCATAAACAGTAATGGTAACTGGCCAACAGGATTGTATCAAATACAGAGTCTCTGAGTGTTATTTGGGGCTGGTGCGGCTGTGGGCCCAGACTGGTGGGCTGGCGGAAATATACACGCTACACTGTGCCTGTCTTGTTTCATATAACATAATGCCTTCCAGCTCCATTTATTTAATCACAAATGATGGGGCTTCCTTCTGTTTAAAAGCTGTATCATATTCCAATCTGTACCTGCATATGTGTGTGTGTGTGTGTGTGTGTGTGTGATGTAATGTGAAATATATGCATTATGTGATATGGAAGAAACTAATATACATATAATACATTTTATCTAAAACATATGGGTGGATCCAGACTTAATGCAATAGCAAAGCAAAGAAGACAACAGAGAAGTAAAACCTGGTTAGTTTGGATCACATCTTCTTTGCTGCAACACCAAAGGCACAGAAGAAAATGTAAGTAATTGAATCTCAACAAAATTAAAAACCTTTGTGCTGCAAATTAGTTCATTGGAAAAGCAAAAATGTAAACTCTCAGAATGAGTGAATATTTGAAAGTCATATATTTGAGAAGGGAGATTTGCCTATCATATGCAAAACATTTTTACACTTCAATAGTAAAATGATAAATAGTTCAATTATAAAAACAAGCCAAAGATCTAAAGAGATACTTTTCCAAAGATACAAAAGTAGTCAATAAGCACATGAAAAGGGTCTTACCATAAATATGGAAATGCAAATTAAAACTGCAATGAGGTAATGCTTCTTAAATATGCTGAACTGGTGGACGGATGCTAGCCAACACTGGTGAGGGGTTGAGACGTCACATCCTCACACACTGGTAGGTCTGTGAAATGCTGCAGCCACTTTAGAAAATACCTCAGCTGCTACTCAAAATACTGAGCTTATAGTGCCCACCTAATCTGAAAATTACTTAAGAGAAATGGAAGGCAGATCTACATAGGGACATACACATAAGTATGCACAACATGGTAATAGTCCAAATGTTTAAAGATGTAAATTTCAATGAACTAATATGCAAATACATAAGATATGGTATGCCCTCACTAGTGTGATATTATTTGACAATACCAAAGAATAAAGTCTTGATAGCTATTACACCTTGAGTGGACTTGAAAACATTAAATTAAGTGAAAGAGACTAGTTGTAAAATATCTTATACCATATGATATAATTTATATGAAATAGGCAGAATAGGGAAATTCATAGAAACAAAAACTAAGATGGGAGATAGGGTGATCAGGGGGAGCAACTGCTAATGGATACACGATTCATTCTGAGAGACAGAGATTAATTGTGGTGATAGTTGCCCAACTCTGAGAGTTTCTCAAAACCTCCAAATCACAGCTGAAATGAATGAAGTGCACAGAGTTGCACCTCATTGAAGCAGTTATAAACAAGAACGAAGATAGTGTACTGTGCTTTTTCAAGTCAAATTACACAAAGCCATTCTACATGTGCCAGGAAATGAGAAGGAAACGAGCCATTCCTTCCAGAGAGTCCTCCCTACTGAGCAGACCAACTCTGCTCACAGTTAAACAACTCTTTGGTATCTTTGCTGTAATCACATCACTGTGTATTTAACAGTTGCTCTCATTAGATATTTGGACTGCTTTGAGCCTGCTGTTTGATGTTGCAATAGCACACACACACACACACACACACACACACACACACACACACACACACACACACGATAGCCCCTTGAGACAATCATCACAGGGAATTACTGTGGCTCTACCATCCTTGAAAGTCATCTAATGTCCCTAGCCTTACAGCAGGGAGAAGGCTACCTCTCCACATCTTTGGCAATGCTAATTAGAATTCTGATAGTGAAATTCAACATATCTTATGTTTCAATAAAAATTTTTTTATGAAGAAACCTGTGTTTCTGCATTTATATGTTGATAATTTTTAGTTCTTTTTTTTGTGGGCTTCTTGTATTTTAATTGATTTTCTGTGAAAATTAAAGAAATACAGAACATACCTAATGACATGTGTCACAAATACATCTTTTGTTGTCTTTTAAGAAATACTGTTCAAGCCAGTTCTGGTATATGGGCCTGGAATTTTAGAGCTTGAGAGGTAGATGCTGGAGGGTGAGGAGTCACAACACTCATTACATATTGAGTTTAAAGCTAGTCTGGGCTACATGAGAACCTGTCTCAAAAAAGCATGTGTATGTCTGCTTACATGCATGTACACACACATATATAAATATTCATTGACATAAACATTGGGCTATAATGTTGTTGAAGGTTTTCTTTATTGCTTAAAGTTTCATACTGTGTGTGTGTGTGTGTGTGTGTGTGTGTGTGTGTGTGTGTGTGTGTGTGTGATGCTGTGGATCAACTCAAGCCCTTGCATAAGTGCTATTCTACTGAGATCAAACTTCAGACCCTATATTTATGTGGACTTCCTTTTTGGCTTTTGTTGCTATTTGCAGATTAGGATTGGAGCTAGGACTTTGCACATGCTGAGCAAGGACTCTACTCAGTAATAACTTGTCATATGACAAGTAGAAACTGTTTTTCCTGTACCTGACTTATTTAAACAGACCCTTAACAGAGTTGGCAAGGTTCCCCTCATACAGGTCTGTGTGTTTCTTTTATGTTATAAGTATTCTTTGTGAGGTGAGTGATAGCTCTTCATTTCTTTATTGTGTTTCTCCTCTTACAACTATTCTGTAAAAATGATGGTTACGTTTTAAATGTTCAATTTATAACTCGCAACTTTCCCAAGGTAGTTTAGTGATGTTAACATGCCTCACCTATGTGCTTGAGTCCCTGAACTCTATAGTTATGTGCTTACTCATCTGGAAATACTTAAAACTATTCTCCTTTATAATAGATATCACACACAGAAACGTATCTATACATTCCCATTGGTTGTCTTGGCCATTTTCCCATAATTAAGTTAAGTGGAAGTGTAAATATTGGAAACATCTATAAAGTAGCTTCTGTCTCCAATAAAAATCTCCCCTATTCATCAGCAGGCATAACCCTGGAATATTTCTAGCTGGCTGCCATAGTGACACTTTGGAAAATCCTCATCTATTACTCTACAGAGAATTCCCTCTGCTTTTCACGTGAGGCATAGTTCCCTTGTGAGAAATTATTTTTCCTTTCAGATCTTTGGATTGGTAGGTGGCGTATTTCTGAAGCTCTCATTTGCTTTTTCACCTGTTTGGAGGGTGCTTATCATTCCCTCTGGGATAGAGATCTGGAGCCATGTAGCTTGCATTTGTCACACCATTTCGAATATTCTCCTTAATTTTAGTAGACATCAAAAACCTTTTCATGAATATGACAAAAAAGCAAAAGGGCAAACTGAATTTTTTATAAGGCTTTATCATATCTAACCATCCTTGTACTGCATGCCAACTCCACAGTCCCATTCTGGGATTCACCTGAATTCCATAATTAATATCATAGCATCTCTTTTTTTCTCTTTGGATTTCACAGGGATGGTGTCTGTGAGCATTCCTGACTGTCAGTCAGCAGTGACAATGTAATGAGCATATTCCAGTGGGAAAGTGAGGGTTCACAGGGTTCAGTGAGAAGACACAAATAGGACATCAGTGTCAAGTACAGGCATGCTGTTACACTTCCTTGATTAAAACAACTGAGCATCTATAAAAGACATTGTCATAACAGGTTAGCCCCATGGACATAGCAGAGTGCTTCTCTCTCAGGCATTCTTAGCTTCGATGACTAGAAATTACATCATCTAGGTCACTATGAAGGCTGCACCCATCCTGCACTAGAGATGTGTCTGTGGTGGTTACTTAGAAAGCCCACTCACTGCTGTTGCTGTTCACTACCTGCACCCTAAAAGTCACAAGCACCTCGAGACAGTGATGCTGTGAGCTCCTGATACCATTATTCCCAAGTATAACAGATTTCAGGGTTACTTACAGCCCAGGAAGTAATCCAAGTGTGATGCTCAGCCCCTTCCACACAGAGTTGCCAATTGGAACCCTGGTCAGATCCTAGGTGGAACTCAGCTGGGACCAGGGAAAGACACCCAAAACACAAAGAATATGTAGAGGCACCATACAACCCTGAATTCTAGATGGACCTGAAGCTTGCTCAAGCTGCCAGGCATGGATTGACATCTCTTTAAAAATTATTGTAAAATTACAATGTGTATGAATAATGTTATCATTGGTAATTCAGGCTGTACTTATTCTGTGGTTTGTTCTAATCACAGATGTATTTTCATAACATTTACATATCTCCATTTGAGATAGGCTTTGACATAAAATTGACAAATTGTGACTTTATTTTACCTTCAGTAGAAATAACCTCACTATAACCTACCTCATTGTAAAATTCAAATTCTTTCTTTCTTTTAGCTAAGTTGAATAATAGGAAATTACTATTTTTATATCTCAAATAATGTTAAATATTATGAGATTAATTGTGGTTCAACCTAATACTTGAATCAAGTTTGTTCATTGTGACCTGGATGAATTTTTTCTTTTGCTTTCAGAATATTTTCCTAAGATTTTTTTCCCAATAAAAATAATTAGTACAGATAGGCAAGATCTAAGCTGGGGTGCCAACCTCTTCCTCTGCTAGTAACTGCTAGTGACTGCTCATGGGGCTCTCATCTGACTCCATTGCAAGAATCACATAAGTCTGCCCACTGGCCAGTCACTCTCTGCTGTACAGAAGGTAACACTAGAATGATGGTTATAGTCCATAGACTAGGCTTTTTAGTCCAGTTGGGCATGGCAAATAAAAATGTAAAACATACATGGAGTCAGATTAGTTATATTTCTTGGAGTTAAGGAGGAACCATCCCTCTGCTTAGATTTCCAACATGATTAGGTCTCAGGCTGAGCACACAGTACTTTCCATTTAGAGCTTCCTGAGGAGTATAAGCACTATATACAATATATAGTCTACTTTTACGGCTACAGTCTTAGATTTTACCAGCCAAGGACAAAAACTAATCAGGAAAACAATGTATGGGTCCTAAACTTGTAAAGAGAGTTTTTCTTGTTATTTTCTAAGCAACAAAGAATAACAACTATTTATATAGTATTTACATTCTATTACAAGTTATTCATTTAGAGATAACATATATAGGAGGGTGCTTACAACTCCTATGCAATACTGTGTTGTTTCATGTAACAGTGTTAAGCATGGGCAGATTTTGATATCCATAGGAGTCCTGGGACAACCCTCAGCAGGTAATAATGAGAGATGATTATGTAGAAACAGAGGGTCAGAACTATTTTTGTATAACTAATAGGAATATAACAGATAATATAATGGAAAGTTATGATGAAGGAAAGTGACAATAATGAGGCAGTGTATTGTATTTGACTGCATATCTATTTTAGTGACTAATACCTTCCATGGAACATATTATTAAGGCTTAGATGCTTTATTTAATATATGTGGGCTCTGACATTAAGTGAGGTAAGTTTTAGCTCAACTCAGACAAGTGTCAAAAGTGACACTCTAACTTCAGGGCCATCCCTCTTCACTCCTCCCCATGAGAGTTATGTCTAAAAGCACCATCAATCAGATAGTTCTATCAACATGTTCATTATAGGTAAACCAGTTGTTCAAGGAGTCACGTTTGTCCTCTCCTCTAGTCTCTCAGAATGTGAGTATTTGAAGACAGGATCTACAGAAGTGATCCAGTTAAAATAAGGTCAATAGGGTTAACACTAATCTAACACACTGTCACCTTTATAAAAGGCACATTTGAACACAGAAACACATCTATATGGACAAAAAAAAATATGCAGAGGCAGAGAGAAGACAGTGCTAGGCTTTGGAGTTAGGAAGCCTGTGTGATGCTACTAAGAGATGATGTGATCTTTGGGAGATGGGGTCTAGCCAGAAAAGTCTAGGTCATTGCAGATGTGCACTTGAGGGCTCCAGAATCCTTTCTTTTCCTCTCTCTGCTTCCAGGTTTGTAATGTAAATGGGTTTTCCGTGGAACACTCCTTGTGTGATATGTTGCACCATGGATTCCAACACAATAGTGACAAATGATCTTGGGCTTGAAACTACCATGAACTATGAGGTAAAAGTAGATCTTTATAAATTAATCATCTCATAGATTTATATAATGACAGAAAAACAACTAACTACCTTCAAGACAAAGACAGTAACTTGGAACATCTTTCTTCATAGCCTTTAGCAGGAACCAACTGCAAAGACTCCAGCTTTCTGTTAATGCTATTCAATCCATTCTGTTAATGATTCTTGTCATGACAATTTTAGCCAACCCATAAACCATGTTCTGTCACTGATTCCCAAGGTACAGTTTTTCTAGGCTTAATCACATCTGTTTAATTTCCTTTGTCATACAAAAAAGTCCTGCTGGTCATTCCAAAGATATTTATAGACATGGAAAATAACACGAGAAACTAGACTTCTGTGAGCTAATGACATCACGGTGCACCCAGGGGAGAAATAGAGACACAGGTAGATATGGTAACCACTGAGAAATCTGCCTGAAATTATAGAGGCTGTGCATTCTTTTTTATTTAGGATTATTTGATGGTCTATTTTGATCTACTCTCAACAAATAGCTGTGCTGGCTGAGAGCTTCACCAGCCTATGAATCGGTGCCATTTCAAATATTATTTTTGGATTGCAGGGTCCTCAAAGGGGCAAATGAAATACCATGGACTCGCAGATTTGCATTTGGATAACCCTACAACAGTAACATAAACAGTAAAGGGTGGTGTGATTGCTGCATTAAAGCCAGAGGAAAGCACAAAGATAAATAAACTCGAAATGTATTAACATGATATTTTATGGAAATTGAACTTTTATGGGGCTCTACAGAAGTCCTTAGTGACCCATAAAATTTTTTACCTTTGAAGTGTTTTTATGAAATTCACAGAATGGCTTCCAATACAAATTCTGAAATTCTTGGGAGGCTTTGCACATATCTTTCAATTCATAATCCATAAAAATATAATTTGAACATTCTCAGCACAGAGTAATTTCCTCTTACTGACTTTGATTTCTGAAGAATATCAAGATACTGGTTGTAAGTATAATACATTTTCAATTATTTGCTTTTAGATATACTTCTTAAAGCCACTACTGCCAACTCTTATTTTGCCAGTATAAACTAAACATGCAAGAATGAAATGTACAATTTCATGAAATAGAGATGAACTTCTAATCATATTTATCTGTTTGGGTTTCTTTATAAGATTATTTTGAACTTATGTGGTGAATTAAGCCTTAATGAATCAGTTAGGGTGTATCAAACTGGGTTAGGTTTCTGGAACTTTCATAAATATTTGTTTACATTTCTTCAGTAAAATATTAGTTCTTGTTGTTACCTTCTGGTTGTCTATAGCATTATTCAGCAACAAATCGAGGTAAATCCAGAAGAGGCATAAATATTGTACTCTGCTATTTCCTTTTCAATATACATTTTAGTTCAGTTTTGAACTGAAAATAGTGATCTGCAACTTCATTAAAGAAAGAAGATGATCTGTCATTTAACCAAAGCCACAAGTCTTTTATCTGATAAACAACAACACTGTTAAAATTAAAGAGGCAGATGTTTTAGTCACTTTTTCCAATATGGTGGGGGTACATTTACTGCCAGTACTGAGAGCTGTGCTCATTGCCTTGGTCTATGCTGCCATCAAACAGCATGCTACCAGCTTGGAAATGTGGTCACTGCCACTGTCAGCTGCTCATACACACTTTTCTTGTTTGATAGCAGGGCTACAAAAAAGGGTAGAGAGATACAGTAAAGACAGATTCAGATGAAGTAAAACCTAAAAGGTTTTTACAATGTGTTTAAAAATATACATAAGCTTGGGAGAGAAAAGTCAAAAGGATATTTGGTTAAAAAAAGAAAAAAGTGACTGGGCAATGGTGGCCCATGCCTTTAACCCCAGCACTCAGGAGGCAGAGGCAAGCAAAACTCTCTAATTTCAAAATGAATCTAGTATACAGAGTACATTCCAGGACAGAAAAAAGTTACACAGAGAACCCCTTTCTCAAAAAAGTGAAAAAATAGAGGTAAAAGAGAATAATAATAATAATAATAAAGCCATGTAAAGATGAAAAGTACACAGAGAGTCTGGATACTGTGTGCTATTGTGTTGTCTTTGAATTGCTCAATTGCTAAGGAAGGAACAACAACTGCTAAACACACTTGATTATCAATGCTGCTAAATTAATCCAATTTATATATTTCAAAAATACTTTGACTTCAAAATTTAAGTCTAAGGACAGGTTACTGAGGAAAAGAATTTCTAATTTTGTTACCACAGAAAATGAAAGGCTGTGGATTCCTTCCACACTAACATTTTGATCAAGCAAGACTCCTTAAAGCAATATCCCAGGTGATTGAACATTCAAAACAGCTAAGACAAGGCAGCCTTGCAGACCACTACAGCCAGGATTTCTGCATCTTAGAATTCTCATGGTATTACAGTGTCCCCTACCAGCAGGAAGCAGTTTGGAAAGAACAACACCCAATTCCCAAATGTTGTCTATAAATGTTTGCTTTTATTTAAATTGTGTTGGTTATAGATGGTTAATGATCACAACCAATCTCTTTTTTTAAAAAGATGGTAATGATCATAACCAATCTCTTTTTAAAAAGGGGATTATGGTATAGAAATGAATACTTTGTTTTGGAATGATTTTCATTTATTGATACAATTTAAGGTCAATTTTGTGATATGTATATATCTCCTCTTATTTAGGTATTGTGTTTATATAGTTCACTTAAAAATGCAATGTATAATTTAGTACAGGTTATAGATAGTTACCTATAATGGTCAAGACTTATAGTTATGTTAGTTAAGTTTTCTAGATATACAGAATATATTTGAGATGGATAAATATTCTTCAAACCTTTCAAAGACCTACAGAATATGGCATTTAAAATGGTTTAAGGTTGTTCTTGACAGTGAGATATAACTGTTCCTAGCAACACCACCTGTGTCACAAAGGAAGAAGGACATTGAAGGAACTTGTTATGGAGTTTGCTTCAAATATGGCAAGACTAGCCATTTGGGGAAGACCATGCTCTTGTCTGGACTGTTTGACTTTATGCTGTATAAACTGGACATGCAGGACTCACAGAAAAGTGACTGCTGATACAAGATAAACATTGCTTCAGGGTTCCTGCTTCATGGAAGAGTCTGTCAGACAGTCTGCAGGACACAGAAAAATGACTGACAACTGCAATACAGGTGGACAGTTTAAAGTTTCCTGCTTTGCTGAGGAGTCTTCCAAACACACTATGACCTATAGACTGAAGATGGAACATTACAGAAGAACATTGGGTGACTGACCAGGCAGTGAGTTGTCTCTAGAGTTTATATATTATTCTTCTGTGGTCTTTGATGGAGTTGAAGAAAGTTACAGTTGTAATTTTCCTTAGTTAGGGTTAAAGATAAGTTACATTAAGAAACCTATACTATAGTAAAAGTAGAATACATAAAATCACACCAATGAAAGAGAAGACAATTGAGTAATTAAATTTAATGTATACAAATGCTATTTTTATCTAATGGAATAGACCACACAAATTTATTTTTATGATAACATTGTTTAATTTCCACTATTCTTTCCAAGTGTCTAAAGAAATACATTTCATTAGAGTATAATTTTTGTCTTCATAAGTGCATTCCTATTTATGACATCTTTATTTTATATAATACCTAGAGCTGTAATATTTTTCTTCCTTCTTCGAGTAAAGCCTTTATCTATATAAGTCAAGGAGACAATTTGCATTAAGGTCTTTTGGGGCTTTGTACGTGAATGCTGAATAATAACCTAACACTTTGTTTAAATAAATTATCATTGGTTGATATAATTCTCAACTATTTTCATGTACCTGGAGTGCTAAATAATGTTTCAGGAGATCATTGAAGAAGCAGTACAGGAATGAATATCAGAAATGGAACCACCTGAAATCCTCTGAAGATTAAATTGAACTTCAAATTTCTCCTAGTTCAAAACCAAATGTACCTCTAGGGTAAATAGAAACTACAGCATTGGACATAACAATATGGTCAGAAAAGCACAGGAAACACTAACAATACAATCTTCCTAATAAAGTAGAGATAATACTGCTCACTCTCTTGTATAAACTTAATGTCCAGTAAGTGTGTTTGCTGTGGAACAGAGATTTGAACAGAAGGAACAGAAGGAAATGAGGTGACTATTCAAAATAAACACAAATTTAATGTTGTCTTTTGCCAACTCAATCTTGAGAAGTGTTTTCTACTCAGTCTCTACTTAAAGAATAAATACCCAAATGAAGTCCTATAATTCTTTCAAGAACTACAATGTAAAAATAAAAGTAGTGATTTCAGAAAGAAAACCAAGTAAAGGATTTTCTCCAAATGAAATGAGAATGCCAGACAGTCAAGCTTCACAATTTCTCCAATTTTCAAGTCTATTGTTTGTTGATTTTTTTAAACATTTATTTATTTTCTGCTGGACATAATTATACATGCCTTTTAAAAATGAAAACAAATATTTATAACTATAGTATAAGTTTCTTAATATGTCCATTTACAACTAGACCAAGAATCATCAATATTTGTAAAATGCTTGTAATGTGAAGAGACATGGAATAAAGAAAATATTGCCTTAGAATTTTTGAAACTAAATAAATATATATGTTGAAATTTTCTAAATAATCCTATATAATAAAGAGTAGAGCAAGAAGGGGTCTTTGAAATTGAAGAAACCTATCCAGACCCTGGTTACATTTTGAACATCTGATCTCTTTTATGTTTCAAAACGTTATATTAATATTTTTGCATTCAGATACCTTGGTAAATGATAGACACATACATATGTGTGAAATGTTTTTATTTCTTGTTGTCTTCTCTGTCTTGAATCCAGCATTCTTTCCATCACCTGTTTGCTATATACCCTGAGCCTTGGGAAGAGGGGATGCTCTATGCAAGTTTTATTTAGGGATAACCCTCCTGTGTATTCCAATAGATTCTTATTGTCTGCTCCTTTACAAGTTATGGGGCTGTATGTTTATCTTCAACTAAAGCAAAAGAGCTTCACTGATGAGTGTTTATAAGTGCACTGATATTTGTATATAACAATAAGCACTAGAAGTCAGTTTAGTAAAATATCTGCTTAGCACATTAATAGTAATAAAATCTCCCTAGAGCTTAACCCTGGCAAGAGAGAGGTGTTGGTCCTGATAATAGTGACAGCTATGGGTTTTAATTTGTAGATCAAATTAAAGATTAATTGGCAAATGAATGAATAATAAATAAAATAACATTAAAATATTAGGAATAATTTAGTTTCTGTTTACAATATGAAAAAGTCCTAGCAATTTTATGTATGTTTATGTAAACTGATAAATGTCTTATCACATAGGGGTTTATCTAACTATAAATATTCAAGTATATTCAATTATATATATATGTCAACTTTAGATAAATATAAGTAGAATATTAATTTTTTGAAAAAAATTTAAGAAATGACACATTTTTTTCTTAGTTTAGAAGAATGAATTACTTGTAATCAAGCATCTTTCTTCACTTTTTTTATTGGTCACATTAAAATTTTATGAAAAAAAAGGTAAGTTATATATAAGACTTTAGACTCACAAAGATAAGGTAGATGATGGAATATTTTCTTTAAATCTTGCTAAATGTCAATGGACCAAATATTGTTAACTATAGTTGTCTGATAACGTTTTTGTTATATATTTTACTATGTTAAACTTAAAATCATTTTATGTTAGACAAAAGAGAGGAGATGATGGGAGATGTCATTTTGTATAGATATTTCTCTTATTGGTTAATTAATAAAGCCCTGTTGGCCAATAGAAAAGCAAGATAGGCAGAACTAGAAGACAGAGAAGATTCTGAGAGATGTAGTAGAGAGGAGTCAAGATGTAGGACTTGAGAGAAGAGAGAGGTCTGGACCCTCTCTCCAGTAAGGTAAGAATGCATGGAAACACTTAGATTTATAGAAATGGGTTAATAGTTAAGACAGAGCTAGCCAATAAGAAACACTAGTAACAGGCCAACCATTTCATAACTTATACAGTGTCTTTGTGTGTTATTTTGGGACTTATGTGGCTGTGGGACCAGACTGGCGGGAAACTACTCGTAACAGGCAAGTTCCTATGACCGTCTCATCTCCCTTCTCCCTAGTTATGAAAAAAATTGCTGACTTCCTGTTTGAATTCCATCTGGAGGAAATGCAAACCCACAAAGCTCCTCAGTTCGTCTCCATTAGATCATCATGCCCCTATTTGTCCATTACACTTCTGCCTACTCTTCATTAAATTTAGCATAGAAACAGAGTTTGAGTGTTTCTTGAGTATTTATTTCTAAAGGCTTCAGTGTCATGTAAAATTTAAATTGTACAAAGAATGTATGTTCTTTTTCTTGTTAATCTGTCTCTTGCCATGAACCCAGGGAAGAGATATGTTCTTCCCTCACACTGTGCTGATCTAGGTAATACTTAGCATTCTGAAGTAGTAGATCTTCTATGGGAAATGGAAATTCCTAGTTTGCTTTATCAGTCCATTGTTCTTCCACAGTAGAACCCTTCCTTCTAGAGTGCCAGTCCTCGGACAGCCACAGGTCTATGAGTGGCTGGGAAAGAACCCTCTGTCAGGGCTCAGAGGCTAGATAGCCAGGACAGCTCACCCAGAGTACTTTCTTGGAGTTTGCCATATGCAACTCCAAATACTTTTCACATACATGAGGAGTTATTTCAGGGTGGGGATTCAAGTCTAAACACAAACTTTGTTATGTTTAACATACATCTCATACATGTAGTCTGAGCAGTACATTTTACATAACACAGTAGTACATCTGTGCTTTGACTATTTTTGACACTCCTCCTAGGGAGAGGTGAACAAATGTCTACTGACCCAGATAGGAAACTCAGAACAAAACCAAGTAAGGAACCATCAAGTTCCTGAAGCACTATTACCAACCAATGAGTTTTCCTGGGTTACTTAGGAGAATATGGGTGAGAGATTACCCACAGAAGCAGAAACAACTTAGAGACATCAGCAATGCTCACTGTAGCAAGGGTGTCAGATCCAGAGCACACTGCACAGCCTGTGGGCAGCTCAACAGGCTGGAGAGAGTCCTTCCAGGTAGCTTGTGTACTTGAGCCTCTTCTAGGAAGCTCAGTTGGCCTCTGCATCCTTCAAGCTACTTAGAGCCTTTACTAGTTAGCTCAACTTGTCCAGAGAGTATGTGTCTCTTAGCAGTCCTTATAGCTTATATGTGCTTGAAGGAAGGGACTTAGTGAATCTGGTCAGTTTTCCTTCCTGGGATGTTTATTGCTGAGTATCCCTTCAGTATAGAATGCTTCCACATTGACTCTTCTGCCGACTGACTTCTCCTTCCACATTTTGTATCTTAACAAGATGGAAAGTTTAATAGAAACTCTTAGACAACTGTGACCTGTCATCTGAGGTGAAATGTAGAGTTTTCCACTTGAGTTATCAGGTCAGTGTTCAAACACTCTGGGGGTTAGGAACACTCAACTTTTCAGATTTTTAGATTCGAGATGTCCAATGTGAAGTGTCTCATGGAGGGAAGTACATGGGAAAGGACAGTCTGTCAAGTTGCCAGGGAGGAAAGACAGCAGGAAATGGGAGGTACCCAGCAGCATTTCAGCTTTGCCATGGCACCATGGCCAATAAAGTCCTCATGCTGTCTGAACAAGTATGAATTTCTTACCCTCAGAACTGAGCTAATCACAGTTAGTCTTTCTGTTTATTTCTTGCACTTTCCCAAAATATTAGAAAAACTTATTTCAGAAGGGGCAAGTCAGAGTTGCTCTCTCAATGTTCTGCTAAATGTATATTTGACCTTAACTATATCCCATTGATTCTATACTCCACCCAGCCTACAATTTAGCTTAAACCCTATCTTGGTCTTCTGGTCTGTGGTCAAGGGAGCTGTAGTAAACAAATATAGTACCATCTTTTTGGTTTTTTTTTTTTTCTGTTATCATCCAGTCTACGCAAAAACAGCTATTCAGTTCAACCAGATGGCTAAGGCTACTGTCAATGTGGGTATTAGTCACAGTGGAGATTTGGGATGAGATGGTTGGAGGCAGTTCTTTTAAAATTATGTTCAATGAGACCTTTACATCCCACACACTCCCATGAGATGCTTCTGTGTAGGCCATTACAGACAGAACAGGGCTCTAAAATGTCAATCCAAGCAC
Organism: Cricetiscus sungorus; assembly: GCA_030556225.1. Classification (NCBI taxonomy): domain Eukaryota; kingdom Metazoa; phylum Chordata; class Mammalia; order Rodentia; family Cricetidae; genus Cricetiscus; species Cricetiscus sungorus. Next base: position 7,675,894 of record JANBXA010000103.1, read on the forward strand.
AGTCCCAATTTTAATGAGCTACTCTATTTGTCTCTACTGTATAATCTGCATTTAAATAATCATTTGTTGGGAAAAAGGTTTTTTTTTGTATTTTTGTTTTAATTAATTAATTTGGAGACAGGGTCTCACTATGTAGCCATGGCTGGCTTGGAATTATGTAAATTTGGATGACCTTGAACTCACAGAGATTATTCTGCTTCTGCTGTCCCAGTCCTGGCATAAACGGCATGTGCCACATGCCTGGCTTCTATTATGTTTTTAAAGGTCAAGAACACTGATTAAAAAAGAGAAGTTTTAAGAATGTTTCCACTTGTTGCAGTTTTACTGAGTTATTACTACATGTAAGTAGTAATAAGACAATGTCTGATCCCCAGCTCAGCAACATTTTGTTCCCAGGTCCTTTATGCTTTAAAGAGAAGATCAATGCAAATCAAAATAAGTCCATTTTCATCCATCAAAACATATCTAAAATTTTGTTTGTCTTGTACAGTCCTCACATGCCTGTTTCTCTTTCTGGTTGATATAATGTAAGTATTGTAGTTGGAATGTAAATGTCTTCCACAGGTCTATATGATTGTACACTTGGTTCCCAGTTGGTGGTGCTATGTGGGCAGCTTGTGAGGAGGTGGAGCCTTTCTGGAGGAATCACATCCCTGGGGGCAGACTTTGAAAGTTTGGAGCCCCACCCCATTTCTAGTTCACTTTCTGTTAACTGACTGCAGTTGAGGATGTGTTTTCTTAGTTTCCTGCTCCTGCTGCTGTGCCCGAACTTAAGCCCCCATAAACTAGACTCTTAGTTAATTTTGGTCATGGTTTTGTTTGCTTCCTTGTTTTCAATCACAGCAACAGAAAAATAACTAATACAAATAGCAATTCCAATTTGATATTTTGGGTCCTAGGGTACTCAGAATAATTGAATCAGGCAGTCTCAGTGAAATAAAATATTCTTTACTCTTTATTATGCAAAACAAGCAATCAGACAAAACACTTGTATATTATCCCAATGAAGAAAGCGGTCTCATTGTTTGCCCTGGCTCTTGGATCCATTGTTTTCATTTCTAACTATTAATCTAGTTCATGCTTTCAACATCTTTTACCTGTGTTGTTCTCACTGGTTCATAAGGTTTTGCTACAACACTGTGTGGTGGTGGCAGTTACCCTCACCAGGACATTGAGCATTGCCTTTTTATCTGTATATGGACTTCAACTTTTGGGGCTCTCTTGAGAGCTCTCCTAATTCCTCAGTCTGTCCATGGCCGTGGCCAAGTGCGAATCTTTGACTGGGCAGGATTCTCCCTCCACTCTGCATCCCTTATTTATACTTAGAATCTATGGAGATTTCCTTGGTTTCACCGCAGGAAGCTAACAGTTCTCTTATCTGTGTACACAGCATTCTTTTTTGATTGACTGATTAATTAATTATACATCCTTGCTGCAGTTTGTCTTTCATCCTCTCCTCTCAGTCACCCCCCCTCTCTGTCTCCCACTCCCCAATTCCATTCCTCCTCTGTTTCTGTTCAGGAAACAAATGAACTTCCTTGAGATAGGACTCAATCCAAGAGACCATCATTGATCCCTTAATAATAGGGATAGTCATGACTTTGTTATTTCCCATTCAACACCACCTAGTCAAGATCCAATATCAGTCTTTCATTACTACTAAACTGGGGGTCAACCTTCCAGGAATGGCTCTTCAGGGGGAGTGGGTGCAAATTCAACACATATCCAACTCAGAGAAATAGCTCTCATAACTTATTTTATTTATTCATTCAGCAGATATTTAGCATATTTTATGCCTAAGGCAGTGTTGCACAACTGAGCACTTTCTCATGAAGGTGTATTGGTTTGTTTTATGGGGTTGCAAATTAAATATGTCCTTTAGTGTGTAAATAAGACTGTGATGCAAGAGACTTAGGTGAGAAAAGCACACAGCTGGGGAAGTGGGATGAAGCTAATTGATAGAGTACTTGCTACAGTAAAAGCCCTGGATTCATCCGAGTACTGAAAAAACAAACAAAAGCAAAAACCAGTACAGGTTGTTCAAAAGGAGTATGAACTAGATGAAAACAGAAAGGGGCAGAATTCATTTAAGGAGTGACAGAGAGTAAGTATATGAGTGCAGACTCACATGAGAACACACACACACACACACACACACACACACACACACACACACACACACACACACCTCACATTTGGAGTAAGAGTCTGTCAATGATAGAAGAACACAAACACATAAAATATAACATTCTCTCTTGACCCCAAGTTGGGGTTGTAAATTTGGTGTTAGGGAGGAAGAGGAACAGAGACCAATTAGAGAGAGTTCAGAAGTTGCAGCTCTCTTATGGATTCACCCAGCAAAAGGTTTTGGAGGGTTATACATCTTCCTTGAGTCTGTATTTTTCCCCGGGGGAAAATATTTCCATAGTAATTCACAATGTCTGCTCTTTGGGGTGGAGGTAGTTGATTTTTTTTTTTTGTTCTCAGATAGCAAGCTGTTCCCTCTCTGTGTGTTTCCTCCTGATTCCTGTATCTAATCTAAAGACTCCAGGACTCTCCCATGTCCTCTGATTGCCTCTGTCCATTTGGCTGTTCCTGGGAAAGCAGGACTTCCTCTCATCCTTTAGATTTCTGTGATAAAACAAGCTGAGAAATTATTTTTAATAACTTGGCCTAACAAAAGGAATAATAGCTCATCAATGTAAGAGGATTATGGCTAAGCTCTTCATTAGCAAAGGCCAAATACATAATAAGATCTGGAAGTAATTATGCTATGCCCTAACTCATCATTTGATGGATGCTCTCCTCAAATGCCACTTTTGACCCCTTCTTTGTACTTCATTTTTCACATTCTGTCCAGTGGGAAGACAGAAGAATGGAAATTGGTCCTACTACATACTTGATTTTCTTAACATTAGAGAAATTGCAAATGTTGGCTTCACAGAAGGGTAGGATCCAATATGATAGGATGGATGAAAGGAATTTAGAGGATCTATTGGTCCTCCCTGCTTCTCACTGAAGGTCTTGAATCAGTGGCCAGAGCCACTAACTTCCTGTAGTGAGATATTCACTTTGTCTGTACCTGTGGCACAGACCACATCCATTGGGGGTAGGAACAGGGGCGGATGTTACCTGGGGGAACTAAGTCTGAGGAAGGCGCTCCGGGAGCTCTCTTGCTTGCAGCACAGGGACAGGAGACATCCAGAGGCATCCTTGGGACCAGGAACCTATTGGTGTTCATCTATCTATGTTGTGAGTTATTTCTCCCTGAATAAACATCTACTCAGCTTATCTGTTTCTCCTGATTCTTATTAAACCTCAATAACTTCCAGATGCACCTGCTTTATCTTACTGGTTATTGAATTACTATAGCAAGAAAACTCCAGGAGGCTTCAAATGCAAACCATAGTGGCTGGAGAAATGATCAGACTACTGTCTCACTGAGTGAGTGACATGCTGCAGGCATTGAGATCTCACCCTGTAAATGTACCTTCATCTGGACATTAGATGAAATATATTTGGATCACAGGAGAGTTGGAATCATATTAGGAAGAGATTTTAGCCTTAAGATGCTTATGTTTTGGTAGTTGCTTGGAAAAGCTCAAAGCTTCCTGTAAATGAGACTGATTCTATGTTTAGGGACATCCAAGCAATTCAAAAGGGGGCTATGGAATGTTGTCATCACCCCCTAAAGTAACTAGCTATCAGGCCAAGCTCTTCATCAGTAACAAAACAATATTACACAGCACTGACTATACACTTGTTTGACACCAGAGAATACACGAGTGTTTCATGTTCACTCTTTCAAATGTCCAATGGTCACACAGGGGAGAAACTTTTACTTTTGTTTTATACACAAAGAAACCTAACTTGGCTCAGTGATAGGTGATGACAGATGTGGTAGAGATCTCTCATGCTCCTTATACTGCTCTTTAGCATACTAGCACCACGAGAAAAGGATATCGCCAAGACTTGGGAAGAGAGTCATGCCAACAAAATATGAGTGGGGGTGATGAGTGCTACCTTGACATCAAAAGCTGATGTGTCACTGCAATCTTGACTTGGATGTTCCCCCTCAGTGTGGCAAGTCTAAAGGCCATATGCTGAGATATCAACAGCTCAAGTGGGAAGGAGCCTGGATTTCTGAGACACTGGATGAAAGAATAATTTTATTGACCTGCATTAGTTTTCAGATAACAGAGAAACTCAGAATGTGTTAGTTCTCAGGGGGAATTGCTTCTGCAGCTCCAGCTGTTATAATCTCAACAAACACCATGTTATACCTCGGGACTAATGCCAATAGCCAGAATCCCTTTCCCTTCTGTTATGTCTTCTGAACCATTTATATCTGTTAATTTTAAATCCTAAAATTATGCTTCAGGATAGTTAAGATGTCACTGAGTAGAAGGATAGAATGTCTCAACTGTCTTTACATGAAGAAGGGCAGAAAGGGAAGTATTAGACTCCATAGGTGCATTCTATGCAGTCTGTGTTGTTTTCATTCTGCACCCACTCTTTTAAATAAAGACAGTCCTCAGGGTATGAGAATGTGGCTAATCTCAGTAGCATGTGTCTATGTCATCTGTGACAAATTCTCATGCTTGTTTGAAATGAGACAGATAAGTGAAATGAGAATGCCCATGTATAGCTTGATCTATACTTAACAACAAGGCTATCAATTTATTTGTACTATGCTTTGTAGCTTACAAGGACATCACACATATTTTATCATTTGTTCCTCCTAATAACATTGTAAGGGGTGGGGAGATGGCTCAGCTAGTGAAGAACTTCCTGCACAAGTATGAGCATTTGAGCTTAAACTCAAAATGACTAAGGGCTTCTATCTAGTATGGGCAAAGCTGGGCCCCAAATTATCCAAATCCTAATACCTTATTACTAGATGGGGGACCATGGCCAAGAAGAGTTTACTGAAGACTTTTGGTAATGTTACCATCAGAGTAAGGCACCCCGAGGTCCCAGATGATGGCAAGAATATAAATAGTCTAATAGAGACAATCTGTTAGTAGCCATTTCCTTGGCAATGGACATTATTAGCTTGAATACTAGATTGGAGGAGTGCAGACTGCTATACCCTATTTATATGAGATACCTGCTGAGAACACAGAGGTAGAGGGCAGGCAGAATAATCTAGAGCACAGGAAGATGGTGATTAAATAAAAATTCTAAATATAGAGGTAGAAAAATGCCAACAACTTAGACAAACAGTAGTTTGTTTGGCCAGAAAAGACACAGATGAAGTCTTCACAAGATGGCCAAGGTGACTAAGAGGTAAGACACATGCTGTCTTAGTACATAACACTGGACAGACAGATGCCAATCTTCCACCACAGAGTATTTGAAGATAATAGAGGAGAGTGCTTGGAATGTTGGAGATTCTAGTCTGTGAGTCACACCACATAATGGAAAAGATGAGGCAGTAGAGAGCATTTAGTCTGAATTTCAATGTTGATTTTGTATGTCCTTAGATCATATAATTTTCTTAGTTTCCATTTTTTTAAAAACTAAATCGTAGATATTAGCAGTCTCCTTGGTGCTACTGAGCCATTTAGGCATCCTCTTCCCCTTCCTCTTTTTTTGTTTCCCTTCACCTGGAACATCCTATCTATTTTTCTAGCTATTGTATATTTCTCAGGTATCTGCTAATGTGTTCCTAAACCTTCTACCTTCTTGCAGCTGTGTGAACATGGTAGCATCCCAAAGGCACTCCTTGAACTTCTGCTCTTATGGTAGTGGCAACTTTTACACCAAGAAAGTGACTTTCTCTTATTTATTACCTTACATACTAGATGGACTACATGAATTAAAAAAGAATGGCAGTATTTCCCAGGACTTGTGCCCTGGGAAAGTGCCTGGAATAGCATAAAAAATACAAAATATTGACTCATCCACCCAGCCAGGATTTATGCCTGCTTTATATTAGGTTGTTATGTAGACCCTGATGATGCAGAGTAAAGGAAACGAAATGATCAGAGTCTTCATGGGGATTTTATTTTAGGACGGTAAAACAGGTAATAAAAAAGTAAAACATTGTCAGATGGGGATAAAAATATTTACAACAGTGGTTCTCAAGCTGTAGTTTTGAATGCTTTGGAGTTGAATAACCTTGTCAGAAGGGTCACCCAAGTCCATGTGAAAACACAGATTACAATTCATAATGGCAGCAAAATTACATTTATGAAGTAGCAACAAAATAATGTTATGATTGTGATCATAACAGCATCAGGAAATATATTAAAGGATCTCAGCTAGGGAGGTTGGCCCCCTGATTTATAGTGCCCCCCCGTCTCCATCCCTATCTACAACACTATGCCCATTCTCATCCCCATCTCCATCTCTATCTCTATCCATCCCCATATTTATATCTGCCTCTATTCCAATCTCTAAGTCCATCTCAATCAGCACCTCCTATGCTCATCTACACACCCACCTCTATCTTCATATTAGTTACATTTGTGGATGTGAAAAAATGTTATGAGCAAAGGCAATTTAAGGAAGAATGAGTTTATTTGGGCTTTCACTTCCAGAGAGAGAGAGAGAGAGAGAGAGAGAGAGAGAGAGAGAGAGAGAGAGAGAGAGAGAGAGAGAGAGAGAGAGAGAGAACATAAAGGGTGTGAATAAATGGCAGCAACCAGCCAGAGAAAAAACTAAGAGGTCATATCGCAACCATGCAAAGGAACCAGAGTGAGTGAACTGGAGGTGGGCAAGGTGATAGATGCCCTAAGCCCTATTCATTGACATACTTCCTCCAGCAAGGCTCTACTTCCTAAAGATTCCATAATCTCCCCAAACAGCACCACAAACTGGGGATGAAATAGTTGAGAGTGTATTCAAATAAATGAGCCCTTGGTAGACATTTTTCATTCAAAATGCCAGTTTCTAGTCTCACCTCTATCTCCATCTCTAACCTTGTCCCCATTTTCATCTCCATCCTTTATCCATTCTCATTTAATCTCTGTCTTCATCTCCACCACCCATCATCTTTATCCCCATCTTTAGACTCAAGCATAGTCCTATGCCAGTCTCCAAGTCTACTTCATTAGTAAACATTAATATTGAATTTAAAATGCATCATTCTAGCACCAGCCCCAATGAGTGAACAACACAAATACTTAATTACAGTAAAGCCGAAGTCATTTGGCTAAATTAAATACTGAGTAAATGCTTATCTTTCCTTATGTTTTTCCTGATTCAGTCTTATTCTTTATATCATTATAATCACAGCAGATTAGAAATGAAATGTGACATTAACACTGGTAATACATAAAAAAACAATTATGTCCACCATTTGAATTGTATCTATAGCTCCTGTCTTCTCATTAAGCATTTAGCAAGCCCTCAAATCTCTTCAGTTTGATAATCACCAAAAACATATCCTGGAAATCTTATAAATGTAAATCAGAACAAGTATCATTTTGTATTTGGAATGCTGTGGTCACAAATATGAGGGAGGGGAGTGTTCTGTCTGCTGGGCAACTCTAAAGTGAACTATAAGGACAGAGATTAGATTGTAGTCAGTGTGTAGCTACTACTTGCCAGGGGGTCAATACAGTGACAGAAGGGCAGTCAAGGTTGTAGAATTACAGGTTCAAATTTCTTCTTTGCCACTTACTGGCTCTTGAAAACCACAATCCCTATACATCTCTCATTCAGTGTGTGAGTGAGATTATTAACTGTGTGAGTGAGATAATGAGATATTGCCATAAGGCTGCAGAAGAACTTTTGACAGAGAAAATGTACACTGTTAGCTGTTATGATGTGGATTCATGGTTTTGAGGCTGCCCCACTTATAGCACAGCAAAAGATGGCTAAGAAGAAAAAAAATGAAAGAAAGAAAGAAAGAAAAAGAGAAAAAGAAATAAAGACCAGTTCTAAAGAAGCTATGATATCTTTATCTCAATTTTCTGTTACTTCCTATGCATAAAACTGAATACATTTCTTTAAAAAAAAAGAAGAATTTCATTGCCAGCATTGCATTATCATCTGCATAAATGACTTCTATCATGGTTTCTTTAAAAAACAGACAATCTTTTCTTCAATAAGATAAAGATTAAAAATTTTAAATAAAGGTAAAAAGAAATAAAGAAATGCTATTTTTTTCTCCTGGCAAATGAAATCTATAGTTGGATTTCTCTTGGGTTCTCTGAATTTAATGCATTTGTAATGTTACTGTGTACAAAACAAGTAACTATTGTCAAAGCCACAATTCTCAATATGCATATGTCTCACAGTCTTGTTTGCATCTACAGATTAAATAACATAAATAACTCTGAGAAGAGTCACAAGCGAGAAATGTAGCTCTACAGAAATCAACTGAAAATAACCAGACTTACAAAGTTTCTTCAGAATTTTTCAGAAAGTAGCTCTCTTTGTTGCTTATTTTGTTCAGTGGGTTCCTTGTTTTACCAGAATTCAATATGAATTTCCTATTGTTGTGTCATGCAGCTTGTGAAACTGGAAAAAAAATCTTAATTTTCAAAAAACTTAATCAAGAAAACTTCACGAGAAAACAGTAAGTATCCACAAAAGGCCAAGAGTCACAAGGGCATTTTCTCTAATGTACTCTTCCTACTTTATTTATGTGTGTTCCTTTTATACCTGTGATATCAGCTGAGAACATCCAGCAGACTATATGTATAGGGCCAAAACACTCTAAAAATATGTGTGTTTTATCAGTGAGCCCTAGAGCCCTAGTGAGGTGTGAATAAACCAGAATTAAAACTGTTTCCCTTGACAATTTGTAGCCTTAAAAAATCCCTCATTCACTTACTTACTCCTTCTTTTACTCATTTAGTCAACACATATAATACCAACCACATGCCAAATACTGGTCTAGCTACTTAGAGTACATCTGTAAACATCAAAAGCAAATGCACCAAGCCCTGTGTAATACTGCACACCTGCAATGATAGCACCTTAGATGCTGAAACAGGAAGATGCTGACATTAAAGCTAATGTGAAGAAAGAAAAACAAAATAAAAGGATTATATAGATTTCTCAGTTCAATAAAGTGCTTACTTCATACGTATGAGGATCTGAGTTTGGGTCTGTAGATCACCTCTAAAAGGCAACTCACACCTGCAATCCAAGCACCAGGGAAGAAGAGATAGGAGGACCCCTGGGACTTGCTTGCCAGCCAGTCTAGATAAACTAGTGAGCTTTAAAGTCTTTTGAAAGATCCTTTCTTAAAATTTAAAACAGAGAAGTAATTAGTTAAGACACTAATGTTAATCTCTAGCCTCCATATCTACCTACTTACATAAGCATATACACATAGTAGACACACACATGCACACGCACACGCACACTCACACACACATGCACACGTGCGCACACACACACACACACCACTGGGGGAGGGAGACTAAACTAAGTAAGATAATTCTGAAAGGAAGTTAAATTTTTCCCTCATGAAGGTTGCCTGCTGGTGGAGCAAAATGTTAATAAACAATACACCCAGCCTTTTAGATACATAGGGACTCAATTTTTATACCAGCTGAGAAATAAACGGGTAGTGTTTCACACCTTTTTATATCTCAGAAGGAACTTATCTAAATCTAATTTGCTTCCAGGTCTCTGCAATTTTTGAGAAGTGGGTGTGGTACTGGATAGAACCTTGAACCCATGAAATATTAAAAACTGTCCAAATGCATGCCTTTTCTGTATTGTTTTGCTTAACAATTTGCTCCATTGTTCCATGGATATTCATTACAAAAAGTGGCTGGCAATGTGATTAACCACAATTCCACTCTCTTAACTAAGAAACAGAAGCACAAGACTCAGTATCTTGCTCATGGTCCCAAAGCTGCTTGGAATTAGGATATGAACCAGAATTCATGTGCTTACACAGTAACAGACTGACTTGCCTTGCTTGTACTGAGTTTCTACTTGTGCTGACAAATTCCCAGTCTCATGAACCCCTTAAAGGCAAACAAATAGAATACACGTAAGCCTGCATATAATATGTTGTAAATGTAGGTTACATATCAGGTCAGCTCATGGATACAATAGAAGGTATCTGCATCCATGTTGTGTGTGGTGAAGGGAGCAAATGAGCATCAGGACCTGGACGAATGAATTAAGGAAAATCCTGTCTTTGAAAAGATGGCTTGGAAATAAGGGGAGCTCTGAAGTCTCAACCATTCAAAATTGAGCATTTCTGATTACCTACATGTTTATCACTTTCCTCCCTGTTAACTGTCATCATCTCAGATGTCATGTAAGTACTAACCTCACATACTGTCTATATTCCTGCTTTGCAGGATAAGCTTTATGGACACATAGGGACTATCCATTTAGCTTGGTATGCTGTCTCAATGCTAGGAGTGCCGTACACATAGCAATACCCATGATAAACATTTACTGAATTAGTGTAAGAAGACTACTCTTCCTTATTGTCTATTATCATATCTTATTGAAAAACAGGGTTGGTGAGATGGCTTGGTTGAGACTGGTACTCACTTTCAAGTTTACTGACTCATGTTTGAGCACCAAGATGCATATGGTAGATGGAGAGAGTCAACTTAGGCACACTGCCAATTAATTTTCACACACACACACATGCACAAACATATTTGTTTACACAAATAGAATGTAATGAAAAAGGGAAGAATTAAAAGGGAAAAGCAGCAGGGAGAGAACAGTTTGTAAAATACACAAATGTTCTTTTGGCTGCTTTAATTGGATGAAAAGCTTTGACACAGAGTGAAATAAACAGAACTGGTTGAAAGAAGATCCTGGAATGTTCATCTGCATTTAGTGCCTAATGTGATTATGCCAATTACAAGTCACAGAAATAAAGAACTAATGAGATTAATACTCATGGCTGGAAAATCATAGTCTTAATATTTAGCTCTTCTGAAGCACATTTGTTCAAATTTATCTATTTTTCTAGGCACACGTAAGAGTCATTAAAGTAGGACACCCTTAATGTTCACATTGTACATATTTGATCTTTAAATCCCACCAGGAATAAATGGAATGACCTCTCCAATGTTCTTCTTTTCAAACTAGAGTATTGTGCAAAAGATCTGGTACTGTTAGAAAAATAGATCTGTACATGCTGTTTAGGGTGATGGTGATGTTGTCAGTAAGTATTAGAGTAACAAACAAGTGGGAAATTATTATTTCTATACACAATTTTCTGAGGTTTCTACTTTTTAATTATTCTGGAAGACGAAGATGTCATTTTATTTGTTCAAACTTTCTTGTACTGAACAGGTGAATTTCAATTCAACAACAGGTCTGTGTGACATTTAGATGAACACACACAGAGCCACAGTCTGAGACTCTGAAAAATAAGGGAAAACTAAACATATTTAAGTTGAGCCATTTTTTCCCTTTTTTAAAAAATAAATTTTTATTTAAATTAAAACCAATCTTATTTTAAATACCAATCCCAGTTCCCCCTCCCTCCCGCTGCCCACCAATCCCTCTCCCATCCCTATGTACTCCTCAGGGAGGGTGAGGTCTCTCATAAGGGTTCATCAAAGTCTGTAACATTATTTGGGGCAGGACCTAGGCAATCCCCCATGTATCTCAGCTGAGAGAGTATCCCTCCATAGGGAATGGGCTCTCAAAGCCCATTTGTGCACTAGGAATAGATACTGGTTCCACTGCCAGAGGTTCCATAGACTGCCCTGGCCTCCCAACTAATACCCAAGTTCTGGGGCCCTGGTTCTGTCCTATGCTGGTTCCCTAGCTGTCAGATTGGGGTCTGTGAACTTCTACTTGCTCAGGTTAGCTATTTCTGTGGGTTTCTCCAGCATGGTCTTGACCCTTTTGCTCATCACTCCTCCCTCCCTCTCTACAACTGGATTCCAAGAGTTCACTTGGAATTTGGCTGTGGGTGTCTGCTTCTGCTTCCATCAGTTACTGGACGTAGGGTCTATGATGGCATGTAAGGTAGTCATCAATCTCATTATAGAGGAAGGGCATTTAAGGCAGCCTCTCCACTATCGTTTAGATTCTTAGTTGGGGATCATCCTTGTGGATCCCTGGACATTTCCCTAGTGCCAGATTTCTCTTGAAACCTATAATGGTTCTCTCTATTAAGGTATCTCTTTTCTTGCCCTTCTTCTGTATCCCAACTCGATCTTCCTGATCTCTCATGTTCTCCTCCCCTTTCCTCTTTCCCCCTCCTCTTTCTTTTCCCTTCTCTCCATGCCCCAGTGCTCCCAATTTTCTCAGGAAATCTTGTCCTTTTCCCCTTCTCCGGGGGACCATGTATGTCTCTCTTAGAGTCTTCCTTGTTTCCCATCTTCTCTGGAGTTGTGGATTGTAGGCTGGTTATCCTTTGCTCTATGTCTAGTATCCACTTATGAGTGAGTATATACCATGTTTGTCTTTCTTTTCTGGGTTAACTCACTCAGGATGGTTTCTTCCAGTTCCATCCATTTGCCTGTGAATTTCAAGGTTTCATTTTTTTTTTTTTTCTGTTGAGTAGTACTCTATTGTGTAAATGTACCACATTTTCTTTACCCATTCTTCAGTTCAGGGACATCTAGGTTGATGTAGATTGATTCCCATTTTCCTGAGAAACTGCCATACTGATTTCCAAAGTGAGCCACTTTTTTTTCAACGTGGTGGATTTTAGTTATTACAGAGCAAATAGGTCCCATAATTTTTTTCCCTTTTTTGGCAAAACAAACATCAGAGCCACACAGTGTACACACCTTTTCATTAGGCAGAAGCCAGTTCAGAAGGGTTAGGGAGTTGTTTAAAATACTTAAAGATGTTTTATGAACCAACCATGGCCAATGCACACGCAGTGGTTGGGATCACTAGCAGACTGTAGTAACCAGCAGAATGAGTTCTATAGTACGATATTCCAGGGACTAAAATCCAGGCTCGCAGGTTGTTGAAGATCTGAAAATAGGTGTGGGGATTTATAGACTCAACCCTCATTTGTAACTGGCCTTCATGAGTCAAAATAGACTTTGTACCTTTTCCTTGTGAATTGACCTCTCATTTTCCACATGCTGAATCTTCCTTTGAAATACTAATTATCATCTGCAGTTGTGAACTCAGTACTGCCAAGGTCTACTAATGCAATATTTATATTATATTATGATATGTTTGATTTTTAAAATATCTTCTGAATAATAAAATTATCTGTAAAATTCCTACACCTCTCTGAGATAAGATTTTTCACTGTGCAGCTCCTAGATCTAAAATTTGCAGGACTGTGGTGAATGTACACACTCCTGTAAGCATCTCTCAGCTGAAATACGAAACATCTCTAGCAAGTTCAGACTCAGTTCCTCCTGTAGGCAGCTATTTGGGTTCCCATCACTAACATTATGTTTGCCTGTTTGAATTGTATACTAATGGAGTAATACTGTATTCTGTATGTGTCCAGGCTTCCTTTTCTTAATGGTTTGCAATTCATGGCATTAATATTTCATCTTTACTCCTCTATCTTTTGCTACATGAATATATCACAATTTCTTTATCCATTTTAATTTCCATTTCAGGGACATAATGGATAGAGCTAACATGGACTTCCTTATGTGGGTGATTTCTGTGGATTTATATGTATGTGTACTCTCATGTGGGTGGACATAGATCTTGTGCCTTAGAGGAACTGAATGCTATACTTAATTGGAAACTCAAAACTTTGCTAATATGCATCCTCCCCAGCAGCAATGTAATGGGTTCCTGTTCTGACCAGCACTTGTCACCACTCTCTATCTATCTATCTATCTATCTATCTATCTATCTATCTATCTATCTATCTATTTATCTATCTATTTGTTTACATCAGCCACTCTAGTTGGAGTGACACGGTGAGCTTGCTTAAGAATGATTTAGTTTAATTCAGGTACTGTTCCGGAGAACACCTTTTAGACATGTTTGTCAGTTATTTGTGTACTTTTGAGGAAGTATCTATTCAAATCTTTATTCAACTTTGTGTTTCATTACAAGGCACACATACCCTATTAGTCTCATTATTCTCATTAGTGTCATATAGAAGATTTTTTATGGCATTTCCACTGGAAGGAAGAGACTTGTATAAATAAGTTGACCTACTTATGAAAAGGCCAGGAGCAAAGCTATACACTGGGATTACTAAGGATCCATCTGAATATTTTTAGGGAATTGTTGTGGTTTAGTTAATTGTGAATGACTTTGACTTTTGTGTATTGCTTTGTAGAGTTAAAAATATGTCCTGACATGGTGTTTCATTTCCCAGTGCCTATTTCCTGTTGCTAAATAGAAACTTTAATTTTGATATGCTCTGATTCATGAAGTTTCTTCTTTAGCATTTACACCTCTCATAGATGTCCTTCCTGAAAACAAACCTTTGCCAAGGTTGGAAGAATGCTGATCTGTTTGCTTAAAGATGTGTTCAACTTTTAACTTTGATTTTTAATTCTATCTAATATTTCTCATTATAAGATGTATCAGGAACTGAAATTTAACTTTTCATTGCATAACAAGATTTAGCTTTGTGGTTAAAAAGTGAATACATATATATACCTATACATAAATAGATAAATGCAAAACATTGACCTATTTCTGAACCACTCTCTTCTATTTTCTCTTTATTCTAACATTTTAAAATTCATTAATATTTTAGTTATTTTGTTTATATAGAAGTCTTCGTGTTTTCCCACTTGTGGGGCAGGGTGCTGTGAGTCCCTGCTGACACCCTCTGCGCCCTACCCCAGGCAGCCAAGGATGACCACACTCAGGTGCCAAGACCTCAACTTTGGCCAACTGGTGGCCGACCTGCTCTCTGAGTTCCTGGAGGTAGCCGTGCACTTGATCCTCTGTGTGCACGAGGTCTAGAAGCACAAGAAGTACGTGCTGGTTCAGATGTCCTGTCACCTGGAGCTGAACCAGTACCTTCAAGACACGCTTCACTGTGTCAAGGCACTCCTGGAAAAGAACGATGTGGAGAAGGTAATGGTGGTGATAAGGAACACCGTCCAGTGGAGAACTTTGTATTTGAGATCACTCAGCTGCCCTTGCTCTCCATCAGGCTTCATATTGACAGTCCTTGTGCACACATGAGAAGCTGCCACACGAAATATGGAGAAGAGACAGATCATCAAGGTCTTCCCATGGATCCTGGCAGATGAACAGGATGTCCACATGCTTGACCCACAGCTGATACCCCTAAAAACCATGACGTCGGATAATTTAAAGATGCAGTTCTATGTGGAAGAGCAAGTTTATAAACACAGCTGAGGCCTGTCACATAAGGCCCAGCTGTCCCTGTCCAGGGCGGTGCTACAGGGTTCCCTGACTCCAAGTGCTCTTATTGCCTTTACAAGTGGCTGCCCTTCTGGTTGGGCTTCTCTGTCCTGCTTGACTTGTGAGACAGCCTTCTCAGTAGGCTAGGGAAGGATGCCATGACCAACATCATTTCTCAGCAGCTTCCTGGGGCTTAGCTGGCTAAAACTGTCCATCTGAAATACTGTGCGTGAGTTATTGTTAATAAAGGGGCCCCAAAGGATTGACTGCATTGTCATTAACCAAAAACAGTAGAAGCAAGTACAGTGAAGATGTTCTGGGGAGGGTGCCAGCAACCCCACCTGTAAATCCCAAACCAGGCTGGATTTACTGAAAACATTTATTACAACAAAATGCCAAAAAAATCTTCATGTTTAATAGTGTGAGTCTTACAGCTTTGTTCTTCAAGGTGCTCTAAAGTATTTTAGGACCTTTGACATTTTAAATACAAAATTTGAACCAATTTGTCAAGTTTTAAATTTAAAAATGGCCTATCTATTACAGTTTTGCACTGAGTCTATGAATAACTTTGGAAGAAACAATATAATTCATTGCAAATCCATGATCATGGCATATTTCTTGATAATTTAGATGCCCATATTTACATATTCTATTATCTCGGCAATAGTCTATAATTTGTTGTGTGCACACATTTTCTATCTTTTAATAAATTTATTCTTGCTGGGTGGTGGTGGCTTACACCTTCAATTTCAGTTCTTGGGAGGCAGAGGCAGGCAGATCTCCGAGTTTGAGGCCAGTATAGTACACAGAGTGAGTTCTAGGACTGCCAGGACCACACCAAAACCTTGTCTTTGAAAATTATTTTTCTTATACATTCTAATCTAAAATGCTATGTTGCAGTAGGTGCTGTCACTGTATAGATATATGATCAGTTTTTCCATATAGTCTTTGCATCTTTAGACTGTTGTTATAGGACCGGTTTTATACATTTCTTGGGATTTGCTAAACAAGTTATCTGTAGACACATCTACATTTAAAAATTTTCCCTTTTTATGTTTGACTTATGTTACTTTTGTAATATTTATGAATTTGATTTATTTTTCCTGACATATTAGTTAGCTGTGGTCACTATTATAGTATACACAGGAATGGGGACAGTTGGCATTCATGTCTGCTCATTTGTTTGTGTCCAATGTCTCTGCTACCCTTAGATTCTCTCAGACTTTCATGTTTAATATAGAGTGGTGCAGCTATAATGTACCAAAGTGCATGTGTGTGTGTGTGTGTGTGTGTGTGTCTATTTGACTAATTAGAATTTAGTTTCCTCAGACTTATTTATAGATGAGTTAATGCTTTCATATATTTAGGGATTTTTGGTTATTATTCCTTCAAATGTGGTTTTGGTTCTTCTCTCTCTCATCTCAATTCTCTATAACATATACTTTTTGATGGCCAGAAATCAAATTTATTGATCCTATCTTTTCTTCAGCCTATTGTTAAGCCTATTCAGTGGAGATATAATTGTTATTGTCATTTATACATCTAAATGTCCATGTAGTTCTTTGATTTTTAGTGGAGAAGGTAGACTTTATCACAGATTATGGTACAGAAAAATAGTATTTCACAGAGTGGAGAACTCCTGAGATCAAATACTACTCAGATTTACACTAGAAAAAGGACTTTATACGGTTTTTGAAATTTCTGGGGCAGCTTCCTGTGGGACTGCTTTCTAGGTGACTGACAGGCTTAGTTGAATTAATTCTTAAGGAAAGGGAGAGATGCACATTATATTTTAAATATTGGAGAGTATTGGAATGTTGTCTTTTTGAAGTTTACTTCTCTTCTGATATCTCTTGTTTCTCAGTATCACTTTTCCTTTATATCACTAAGTGCATGTACAGTAACTGTATAAAAGCCTTTGCCTATTACTCCCCAAACGTGTGACATATCATTATTTCTGTTTACTACTTTGTGTCTTGATGACATTTTATTGTGTCCTCATAGACCTTTCACTTTGATTATTCTTGACATTGTGAATGACATATTTATAATGTGCCAGTCTCTTTTCTGATGTACACATCTCTACCTGACATCAATAGGCTTTGAATTCTGCACCTGTAGGCAGTAAGATTATTGACTGACTGTCTTGTCTTGGTATCCTAGGAGAAGATCTTTTATTGTGTTAGTACAGGACTGTCACTTTTACACTTGTTCATAGAATGCCTCCTTAGTTGTAGCTGCTAGGGTGATGGGCTGCTTTGAGTTTATACTTTATTCAGATACCTGTCATTGTACCGAATGATTGCAACAACCCATGCTGTTTCACCTCTTCTGCCCAGAAGTTTTCTCTGTAGCAAGACCATCTTCCCCCTTTTGTCTTATATGTATATTACTACAAAGTATTTAGTGTCCTTCACAGGTGGGGAAATGCAAGTTAAATTTCTTTGAGATTTCAACTTAGTTAGAATGGCCAAGGTAAAACAAGCAAGCAAGCAAGCAAACAAACAAACAAACAAACAAACCAACCAACCAACCAACCAATCAACCAAACAAACAAAAACCCAGCTGACAAACAGTGCTGGAGAGAATGCAGAGAAAGGGGAGTCTTCTTTCATTGTTGGGATTTCACAGTGGTACATCTATAACGGAAATCAGTGTGAAGAACTCCCCAATAGCTAAAAGTAGATCTACCACATGCCCCACCTTTACCACTCCTTGGCTTTTGGCCAAATGACTTGATAACCTATTCCATAGACACTTGCTCAGCCATGTACATTGCTGCTCTGTTCACAAAAGCTATAAAATGGAAACAACCTAAACATCTTTCAACTGATGACTAAATAACAAGAATCTAGTAAACATACATAAGGAAATACTATTTATCTGTAAAGAAAAATGGCATTAAGAAATTCGCAGGTAATGAATGGGACTAAAGTATAGTATTGAATGAAGTAACCCAGATTGATAAAGACATGTGTGTTGTAAATTCTCTCTTCATTTGTGGGCCCTGCCTCCAAATCTTTAGTTGCCTTGAGTAACTACAGAAACCAAGTTAAATCAAAAGAGACTCTGGGAGGAAGTTCTTTAGAGGGGATAGAGCAGGTCACAGGTGCTTTGAGGGGAAAATGAGAATAAATGGGTATGTGGGGACTTTATTGGAGGGGTAGAAAGGGAATACGGTGAAAGAGAGTGATGAAAAAGGGTAAATAACACCAAGTACATTTGAAAAAGCCATAGATAAATATTAATTTATGTTTACCAAAGACATACACATAATATATAAGCATTCATACAAACACACACACACACACACACACACACCTTAATGAAGTTATACTACTTGGGGGTAATAATTCTTCCCTCAAGAACTATAGATCATCTAACAAAATACTCAGTGCCAGGCATGGGAAATCTACCTTTGAGTTGTTGGCCATGGGAGTCAGAAACTCCCAAAATAATATAGGCTACTGCCATTGCCTTTGATTTCCTTCCCAAATCTAAAGGTAAGATGCTATTGCTTAAGATATCACACACATTGAACATAGGACTTGGAAGAATTGAGTTGAAACTGACCCCAAAGCCTTCTCCCTGAGGAATAGCTCTCACAGTAACCAATGATGCCATCCAAGCTATGTAGGAATAAAGCAACCAGTAGTCTTACCCTGATGTAAAGCTTATGGAATACAACAGTGACAAGTCCAGCAAGGTACACAGTGATTCAGTAGTGGTACTTTTATCTTGGGTATAACCAACAGCTGTCTAATTGGACTTACTGAAGAGGAGGGGATTCACACATGGTGCTGTAAACCTAGTCAACTCCCAGCAGCTGGTAAGGTCACAGACCCTCAAGGAAACACTGTTTCCCCCTTTCCCATAGCAGCATAATTTCTAACTCCATTCTAAAAACTCATTTTTATATCCACAAACAAGTGTAGCTTACATTCTTTACCAGAGAAGCTTCGTTTTCAAGAAGATGGAGACTATTAATAAAAATTCATAACCAGTCAAAATGCAAAGAACAACTGTCTGTGAGTTCCCAATCCCAGCTAGTCCATCTACTGTAAAACTTACAGCAAAGGCCCAGGAGACATCATGGAAGAGGGAGATGTAAAAATTGTAATAGCCAGAAGACCAGCATATCTGTCATGAGATAGTATCTTTTATATATGGCATATAAGCAGCACATATGAAATTTCCACAATATGGTATCCTAAAAAAAATAGCCTCTGCACAATAACAATACCAGCTGACATGCAGATGTGGAGGGGAGAAATATCACAAGGATCAACCCCTAGATAAAGATCTACAGGAAATTAATGGCTGTTGAGAGAAGAATCATTTAAATGTTAAATGGATGTGGAAGTCCACCCATAATTCTACTGTGTACATGACAAACATAAGGAATCCCTGGAACAAGCTAACTAGATTACCTAAAAAGGCAAGCTCTGCATTCAAGGGAGAAGATTCTACTTTGATATATCAGGTGGAGAATGATTAAGGAAGACACCCAGCACCAAGCTGGGTACCTGCACATACATATGCACCTACATAAATATAAATATGCATGCATCACATACACACACGCACACACACGCACACACACACACACACACACACACACACACACAAACACATGTGGAAAGATATGTGGAAATCATTTGATCATGGTTTTATAGAATTATGGTGTTTGATTGCTTTGTTTTGATTGGTACAATCACAAAAACAGAAGAAGTTGAGCATTATGGGGGTCAGAAATCATTTAAAAACATATGCCTATAAGCCTATAATATGTGATTTATTCATTTACTCATGGGTGCTTAGAAATGTGGTGTTTAATTTCCAAGCAGTTGTATGAATCTTCACAATCATTGCTGTAATTGATTTATACCTTAATTGATGGTTATTATAAATCACACATATACTTAATAATAATATTTTTTTAAAAAATTTATCAGGCCACCTTTTTAAAATGAAATGGGTGCTTTCTATATAGCTCAGTGTGGCTTAAAGCTCACAATCCTCCTGCCTCAGCACCCTTATACTATAGTTCCCTATTCGTCCATCCTATATGTCCCATACCAATTGTTTTTGTCTGTTTGAAAGCAGCATATGAATCTTGTAATTCTGGGTTTGGAAGGGCCCAGATTCTAGTTAACCCCATGGAGGCAGCACTTTGCGATGTATGGGATGATACAGTGTAAAATCTGGAAAAACAAATAAAAACCAGGCTAGGGGACCATAAAATTATCTAGTCCAGGGGTCTTTGAACTGCATTTTAAAAGTCTGAGTAGGCACCATCCTCCCTCACAACATCTCCATCCCTGTGATTGTATCTCATGGGATCTACACTGGGAGCTATGATTTCTTAAACTGAAAATTTTTCTGAAGGGGAGTTCAATAGTGTAACAGTGGTACTGGATGACATGTTTTATGCGTTACTTAGTTTCCAAGGTCTACGGCAATAAATTACTAAGAATTGGGTTGCTTAAAATAACACAATTGTGCTCCTTTGTGGTTTTGGAGGCTAGAAGTCTGGAATATGGCTGCCAACAGGGCCATGTGGTCCCAAGCCACCTAGGGAAGAATCATTCCCTGATTTTAGTAGGTCCCTGTGGTGGTTTCTGACACTTTTTGGCTCAGGGTGGATTGCTGTTATGTCTGTCTATGCTCATATAGTTCACTGACTATGTACTTTTTGTTTCTGTGCCTAGAATTCTCCCTACTTATAAAGAGATGATGACTCACTGAACTTGGGGCCCACCATAATCTACCATGGCTTCATTTCCACTTGCTTGCTTTCAAAAAGACCCTATTTCTAAACGAGATCACATGCACAGCTACCATAGGTAGGACTTACACAAATCTGGGGAGAAGCAAATTCAATCTATTAAAAATGCCAAATACCCGCCTCTGTCTCCATGCTGCACTCATTCTTATAGCTTCCAGTTGGATTCAGCAAACGAGGAGTCCTGGAGAAGGTGGGAAGGGCTGAGAAGAGTATTATTTATCTGATCTCTACTGCTTGATGCCTCGTGCCTTGGCAGAAGGTCATATGGCTGCCTGCTTTATTTTACCATCTTGTTCCTGATTCCAATAAACTTTACCCTGTTGCCCTTTGGACAAAGGATTGGAGATAGCCTGGGTTTGGTTCTGTCCTAAAAATCTATGTTACATGCTCCCTTATAATCAATTCTTTTACTAACCACCTAGTGATAGGAGATGTTATTCTGTATATATGTTTCTCATACTGGTTAATAAAGCACTGTGGCCAATAGGAAACAAGATAGGCGGGGCTAGGAGACCAGGAGGAGGAAAGAGGAAGTAGTAGGGAGGAGTCGAGATGTAGCCCAGGGAAGAAGCAGGACGCCCGCCGCGGCTCCCAGATAAGACGACCACGTGGAAATACTTAGATAAGTAGAAATGGGTTAATAATTAAGACAGGGCTAGCCCATAAACAATAATGGTAACTGGCCAACAGGATTGTATCAAATACAGAGTCTCAGAGTGTTATTTGGGGCTCACATGGCAGCGGTACCATAGCGGCAGAACCAGCGGCAGCCGGCGGGGAAACCTGCCGTAACAACCTAGTTCTGTCTTAATTTATGTGTACTACCTGTTTCCTGTTGGGACCCTGACATTTATTGACCATCAGTTGGGCTTCAGATCTTCTAAACAATGATTTTAAAAAATGTTTGTAGTTCACTTTCAAAGTACCACAACTTAAAGCAAAAGTGAGCCATTTAAAGAAAAATTTCAGGTGCAATATTATGTAATTCTTGAATGCACAGTGGTATAAATAATGTAATACACAATTAATGATATAGAAATAATACTATAAATATTAATTAAAATTTTTCTTCTTCCCCTTTTGTTTTTAGCTGTTATTCAGATCTGGGTTCTGAAATCTGCTTTCCCTTGCTGTTCCTATGTATATAACCAAAGGTTTCTCCCTGACACCCAGCTTGTTGCTAATGTCTTTTGCTCTAAGACATCAATTCACTAGAGTGTGGAGTAAGCTATCCACTAAACCTGCAAGCTCATGTTAGAACACAGGATACACTGAGGAGGTACAAACCAAGGAAAGGACACATCCTTTTGGCAGATGTCTGCTAGCAACGTTCAAAATGCTTGTGTGTTTGTGTTTTCTTTTGGTGATCTGAGAGTGTACAAATCTGACATGTAGATGCCAATTTATATTGTTCTGAAGCCAGTGTAATAATTTGCAATAAACTCATGGGCTTTTTACACTTGCTTGTCAATCTTTATCTCTTATATTTGGAACTGGCCAGAACTTCACATATGAAAAATACCCTTACTTTCTCTGATTTTTTTTTCATTTCTTTAATAACAGAAGCCTGACTTAGCTAAAAATACTACCAAGAGGTTGAGGGGATTTAAGATTACATACAGCTGGGGTCATTGGTTCAGCCATATGGTCAATAATTACATTCCACTTTCGTATTAGAAACTAGATCATTTTTAATTCTTCCACCCCACCCCCAGTTTACACAGGAGATCTTATCTATTTTCCCTTCCCAGGGAAATCTATGTATCCCTCTTTGGACACTCCTTGTTAACTAGCTTCTCTGGGGTTGTGGATTGTAGCTTGGTTTTCCTTCACTTTACAGCTAATACTCACTTATGAGTAAGTACATACTCATATCTGGTTTTTCTAGAAACCAGATAAGTTTATATGCATTTGTTTAGATTGTCTTATTCCAGAGAACAAACAAGGACTATACAATATTTTCGTCAGCAGAAAAACCATGGAATTTCAGAGCTGGAATAAAACATTTTGAGCATTAAAAATGAGAGCAATGATTTTTCAATGAAGATGAAGGCTTGAAAGGAGAGAGCTTTACTTTGGGTGAAGGTGTTAGCCACTTAGCAGGAACATATGCTGGGTCCACAGAAGCCACTTTGCATCCCTAGAAGCAGAACCCAAAGCATGATACTCAGATCAGAAACTAACTCCTCCTTCCCACAGTGACAGAAACTAACTCCTCCTTCCCTCAGTTGTCCTCTGAGGCTGTACAAATGATATTCTTTAATAACCTGAAATTTGATCTATTTTTAGCATCAACATCATTACGCAGCTTGCAGGGGAAATGGGAAGATGGGATGTGTGTAAACAGACGGGCTCCTCAGCATATTGTCAGCAGAGAATATGCTGATTCTATTACAAAGAAAGTAAAGTGGGCAACATAAGCAATGCTGGAATGCTAATGCAATGCCAGTGCAGCTCATTCATTATAAGAACCCATAGCCCTAGCTAATCAGCTAACTAATTGTTTATAACAGGCTCTGGGGGTATTTAATTTGCCTATCATTATAACCACCCACAAACAAGGGCTCCAATTATATATGGCTCCAATTTTACCTTCATATTTATTATTTTTTTCTAACCAACTTTCTTTCTTTCTTTCTTTCTTTCTTTCTTTCTTTCTTTCTTTCTTTCTGCTTCATCATCTCAAGTACTAATTCAGGCTAAACAACTTTGGAGAAATACACATAGTTATGCAAACACCACTTTTATGTCTTTAAAGCAAAAGATTATACTATCTACAGAGGTTTCCTTTATCACATGGACGCTATATCCCAGCACTCTAGGAGATGCCTCAAACTGCAGCTAGAACTCAACGCTGTATGAACTATAGTGCTCGTCTCATTTATACATACCAAAAATAAAGCTTAATGTATCAGTCGTGCATAGAGATGAACAATTATAAAAATATACTGTGAATATATTAACATTAAGTGAATATTTTCTCTCTTTCTCTTTCTCAATCCCTCTTGACCCTTGCATGTTAAGTCTCTGTCTTTCAAACAAGTTTATACCAAAGTCAGTAATTCTGGACAACAGTGAACTATGAACACTGAAACTGAAGTACTCAAAAGCACAGATAAGAGATATCTACTTACTTGGTTAAAGAGAGGTGACATCTGTGTTAACTTTTCACCACGGTGACAAAATACCCGCGAGACAGATAAACGTAGAAGAGGTTTAGGCACACATCAGAGTTTGAGAGATCTCTATTTCATGCTCACCTGTTTTTGTGGTTTGGGGCCCAAGAATACCGCGGCAAGAGTGCGTGGGGGAAAGCTGTTCACCTCATTGTGTCTAGGAAGCAGAGGCAAAGGGAATGAGAGGGTAGGGCTAGCATCAAGATGTTCTTTCAAGGCACACCCCCAGTGACCTACTTCCTCCAACAAGGCTCCGCCTCCCAACAGCTCTTTCAGCAAGAATCTTTCTTTAATGGATCATCTCAATGATGACATCAGCACTTGCAAGAGCCAATCATTTCTCAGTAATACCATATGCTGGGAACTGTGTTTTCACCACATGAGCTGTTGGGCGCCTACTTCATTTCTAAGTCATAACAATATCATTAGAACTAGATCATTAGAGGAATAAAACAAATATGTCAATGGTATAAAGCAAATGTTAAAAATATCACTATCTAAATATTATACAGATAATTTTTTCATGATAAGACTCAAAAGCCCCTTAAAAAGCTTTCTCTGTAAAAATTTTATTTCCTAATCAATATTCCACATGAATAAATTTCTTCAAAGACATACACTTGACCTTCAAAGACTCCTGACTTGACCATATTGCTTGTGTATTTTAAGAGTTAATGCTTCTAAGAGACTGCAAGGTTGTACTTTTTTAAAGACATAAAGAATCTGGCTCAATTCATATCCTTTTCCTGGCACTTCTGAGCCCTTCAACAGATACTTGATGAATGAATGAGAACTGCTTTGAGTAAGTGTGAGCTATGCTATTTCCATCCATTACATTTTTGAGTTACACAGGCTCCACTCTTGGCTTTTCACACAAGCTGTGATGAATAGCATCTGCTTCCTCCTCCAGATGCCTGCTCCATCCTTCTCCACTTTGTATGCACCCAGGAGATGGAAGCTGTGTCAAGGAATCTATTTCCTATCAGCTTCTGGTGACCTTCAATCAAGCCCAGTCCTGGCAGAGATGGAGACCACCAAAGCCAAGGAGCTTCTTCTGCTGCTTCCTCCCTTGTGGCTTTGTGCTGGTTTTTTTGAATTTTTTTTTTTTTTTTTTTTTTTTGCCAGTGGCCACAGCTTTTGCCAGCTGGTCTTCTCCATTCATGCATGTTCCAAAGTGCAGTAGCTGGCATTCCCTCATTCCTCAACAGCTCTTGCATCCACTAGTCCTGGCAACTGTACCATCTCTTACTGGTCACTATTTTATAAAAGTTCCCTTTGGTAGCTGTTTCTCAAGTCCTCAGCTTAAGTAAGCAATCTGATTTCTGCCAGAAGTCTGCCTGATATATGAGGTCTCTAAGCAGTTGTATTTATGCATTTGTGCTACATTTCATATTTTATGTGAAAATAAAAATGAAGAAAAACCACCACTTCACAAATGGTTGTGTCATGTCATCCACAAGACAAGAACTGAAGAAAACTATAAAGAATTTAAATAGTCTGTTTCAGTACCCCAGATAACCATGACTTTCTCACTAGACATAAGACATGTTATATGTCCCATACTTACACAAAAGACAATGAGCTTAATGTTCCAAAAAAATGGCTGGTTCATTCAGCAGGAGGCACCCCCATGAAGGAGGACAGGCTCCATATCAAGGCCATCTGTGATAAGAAATGTACAAGGCCCAGCATCCAGGAGCTAACTGAGAATCAGATGGGCTAGTGTGCATTGAGTAAATGGCAGAACATTCTCAGATGTCTAACACCTTGCCAAGGAATCACATAACTGCATCAAAAACATTCTGCTAAAATTATAAATAGCTTTATTTCCATAGTGCCCTTTCCCAGTAAGATGCAGACAGGAAACCGTAGCTCCTGAAAGTTCCTGGTATTTTTGGTAGAATGTACATGGACATATTGATTGTCAGGTGCAAACCAATGCCAGAAATGCTGAAACAGGGGAAAGCTTTTATTGCAAAGTTAAGGGAGGGGGCTAATACAAAAGAAATGCAGGTATTGCTACTGTGTACTAATACCACCCCACACAAGGCCTTCCAACCATCTTTAATTTAAAAACTTGGAAGATGACATAGAAGATGCTAAAGATTATGGGGTTGATTTCCAGATCACTTGTTTTAGTGCATCTGTTTTTTTCTGTTTGTTTGGTTTTGGCATAAATATTGTGAAGAGTTATATGAGCAATGGATGATAAATGAGGAGCTTCTGTGTTTTAAAATGGACATTGTTTTATGTTTTTGCATAGCAGTATTAAAATTAATGATAAATATTTAAACTCTGGTTCTGATTTTCCAATGTCATATTTGGCTTAGCCTCCCTCTGTACCTTGATCCTTCAGGCAACATGTACCTGCCAGCTGTATTAGTACTTTGTTGTGTTTTTAAGCACACCTCATAGCCCAGGTGTGCTTTGAACTTCTGATCCTCTCCCATCTAGAGTGAGCACTAAAATTATAGGTGTGTGCCACCATGTCTGGATGCACATAGGTCTTTGTTAGTTTTATTTGTGCACTAGAAACTTGGTCCTTATTATCCCTTTCCTGTTCTTCATAGGTTTGGCGTCTTCTTCCTATCATTCAGATATAGTCTGCAGGAAATCTTAGAGTTTCTTTCCAAGATTCTTTCCTCTCCACTAATTTCATCACTGAATCTCTCTATCAACCAATACTATTCAAATCTCTAATGTGGTAGTGAAGAAAACATTATACAGCCACATTTCAAGTACTCAAGTTTTTCATGAATTGTGTTACTCCATGAGCTTCAAGTATCTCAACTTCTCTTTGTAAAATGCACAGGGTGCTACCCACCTCCCATGGATGTTAAGCATGCAACACAGGAACACTTAGTGAGGACCAGCGAAGTGCATCTTGGTGATCTTCCATGCCTTTACAGCTTTGCTCTTCCAAAGGCTTTAAGGCCCACGAGGACAAAGAGCTTGCTAATTTCTGTTTAGAACACAATCTTGGGTTTCAGTAATGTTTACATAGCAGGTGTTCAGAAGCTACTTATTAAGTGAATGGCTGCATGGACTTAAACAAACAAACAACAAATGCAAGGCACTCAGAGAGGAGAAAGCGTTACCACAGTAGGAAAAACTAGAATTCACTGCTGTTCTGGGAAGCTACTTTCTGGAAAAGCTGGTCTTAAAAGCAATGCTTTCTGCTAGATTCTGCCATTTGCTTCCAACATGAAGAGCCAGAAATAATTTTGTCTTCACTGGTACATCTGGAACATGGCCCAACAAAGCCTAGTTGGCCCCCAGGGGTCCCCACGGGGCTGCACAGGAGCTCCAAATGTGGCTTGCTTGTAAAATCAAAAGCACACGGTTTCCAAGAGGGACAGAATTGCCTGATGACAAGACACGAGCCAGCCATCCCAAAGAAGTAGACAGATTAACAGTTTTTCTCTTTTAAGCAATGTTTTTAGGTAAAGAGCAAGATTCTGTGCCAGGAACTCTCATTGTGGGGTTTACTGTGAAGACAAAGTGCCCCTTCTGACCTAGAGCTCAGAGGGCCATTCCACAATGACAGTCCTATTCAAGTTTACGCTTACAATCTTTCCCATTGAGTCAACTGCTTTCTATATGGATTTCCTCCCAAGACTTATGTTCAATGTGACATTTGGTTCATCACACACTGTTCTCAGAACTAAGAGAAATAATTTCACTGTCTCTGGAGGGCTGAACAACACATCTGTGCATAGATAAATCTGCTACAGAACTTTAATGCACAAACCAGGTGACAACGCTCAAAGCAAGAAAAATATTTGAACGCATTAATTTGGAAAAAGGATAGGGGACTTAAAAAGCCCATCCTGAAGATAGCTGACCAAAAGCTTACTGCATGATCATATTACTTTCTTTATGATGTCATGAACATTTACATGCCATCACACATGACTACATCATGGCATGATATCATACTTCCTTCATAGTCTAATTAATTTTGATTCTTTGAAATTAGATCACCAATTTACTGAGAGATTTACATAACATTCTCAAATTATTTCATGTTATATCTTAAAGAAGAATGTATTAATAGCATTATAAAATTATAAGAAAGATTTTACTATTTTACACACACACACACACACACACACACACACACACACACATCACACACCTTATCACTTGATAGAGGAATGCCAGGTGAGAAAAAGTAGTACCATTTTGAGGGTAGAAAGGCATTTATACCAAAAATATCTAGGTAATTAAAGTACATTAAGGTAGATTTGTTGCCTCTCAAAACACATGGCGAGCTATAGGCATTGATGGAAAGAGGAAGAATTGGGGAAGGTAAACAGGAAAGAGCTAATGATTGGGGGTGTGTTTTGAAATCTAGGATTCTCTTCAGTCCATGTAATTTTCATGTGGGATGAGGGTTCAACCAATGACAAAGATGAAAAATGAGTATCAGAGACTTTTTTGTCTTAATTTCTGAAGCTTTCTTCTATGTCTAGGAGGAGCTGGAATGGTTACATTCTGCTACAGGGGATTGTAAATACCTCCATGCTGGTTAGTTTTCGTCAGCTTGACACAAACCCAGACACACACTATGGGAGAGGGAATTTCAGTTGAGGAACTGTCTCTATTGGATTATCTGTGATCATGCCAGTGGGCCATCTTCTTGATTAATGATTTATGTGGAAGGGCCCAGTGTACCATGGGCTGTGCCTGGAAACCTCCCAAAGGCCCAGATGCTAAGGGCTTAGTTACCAACATGTAACAATATTATGGGGCAATGTGGCTTTGGGAAGATGAGACCTAAAAGGATAGATTGGTGACATTAAATACATGGCCTTGAGGAAGATATGGATCAACCCCTTTTCTCTCTCTCTCTCTCTCTCTCTCTCTCTCTCTCTCTCTCTCTCTCTCTCTCTCTCTGTCTCTGCTTCCATCAAGTGCAAAGGCCTCTTCTACTGTGTTCTTGCACCATGATGTCCTGTGTCAGTACAGGCCCAAAAACTTGGTACCAAACCTCTCTGACTTAATCTTTGAACCCCTGAGCTCAACATTACCCTTATAATTTGATTTATTTCAGGTATTTTGGCACAGTAAAGGAATCTGGAACAGGCACCTTGCTTTTCTGAGATTTTCTACTCCCAGCTCCTCCTGGGGGCAGGAGGGAGATAGTGGGGATGTGTTGCTCAGCCCTTTCTCATTCCTAAGAATTCATATACTGAAGAGGATTTTGACCCTCTCTTCCCCAGAAGCAGCCCCCATTCAGTAGGGAGTCCAACTACAAGGATAGGGCTTAGCATGCATAGCATCTCACTGAACTCAGCCCAGTGCTCAGCTTGCTCTCATTGGTTTATATAATACAAAGAACTGTAACGAGAACACAGAGGAAGATCTGGGGTGGATTGCACAGTAAGTAAAATGTTTGCTACTCAAGCATAAGGGACTGAATTCGGATACTCAGAACTCCTGTAAGTGTTGGGCATGGCATTGTGTACCTGTGATTTCAGTGTTGGTAAACAGAGAGGTAGATCCTGGGGGAGAGGGGATCACTAGCCATCCACTCTAGCCAAAACTGTGAACTTCAGGTTCAGTAAGAAACCCTATTATAAGAAAGTAAGTTGAGGAAGTGATTGAAGAAGATATCTTGACAAATTTTGGCCACTGCAGACATCCACAAGGGCAAGCACACTTCCATGCATGTACACATGCATGCACAGGCTCACAGGCATTCATATACAAACAAAAATATTAATAAAGAATATGGATACGCAGTCAGATGAAGGTACAGTTGGATACAGAAGATTGTGCAGATGTTCTGTCTCTCTCAGGGTGCTCTGCCTCTCAACACTCCAGAGTGGTTACTCTTTAATTTATGGAGGCCACGTACCCTGAGCATGATTGATGAAACCATGTGTGACTGAAGTCAATTTCCAAGTCATCTTCCCTCACAAGAGTTGGCTTGTATCAAAGTTCCAATGGTCTAGTCATCAGGTGGACATGCTGGCCATCTCAACCTCCATCTTAAAATTATCCAAGAAGCCACCAGCCATCTTTCTTTGCACATAAAATTCACCCATAGGAGTGAGGACACTTGAAGGGCTTTAAAATCTCTTGTGCTAGGAAGCAGAAGGTAGGGCTAAATATGCATTTCTTTTTTAAAAATTTATTTATGTATGTGAGAGAGTATATGGAGTATATGCACATGTATGAGTGTCCATGGAAGACAGAAGAGGGTGTCAGATCCTTGGAGTTGGAGTTTCAGGAAGTTGTAGTCCTCACACCAGGTTCTCTGAAAACAGAATTCCAGTACTCCAAAAGAACAGAAGGAATTCTTAACCACCTAGCCATACATATTGTACATCTTACTATGTCATAGACATACAAACTCAGAACCTGACAAGTAGTAATATTCTGCTAATTACAAATTAGAAATAATGTTATGAGACAAGTTCATGGGTCTTGTGTTTTGAAGAGGCCATGCCTTTTTCAGAACCTATTTGGTGTCACTGAACAACCTTCTAGAAAAAAAGTCACTAACTGAATAAGGGAATAGCATATTAAGCTCACATCTCCAGGCATAGTACTGAATAATTTGAACAGTAGCTGTTTGGACCTTTGGAGACGGTAGCCTGATTTCTCTTGCAAAGTTTAAGTTATATCTTTGTACTATCCATGAACCATTATACGAGAGCAGAAAGACAACACCTTAAACTAACGCAATCAAGCAGATGGACCCAAGGAAAAAACAAGTGACTCACTGATAGAAACTGCTCACTGCATCAGAAAATTGGGTCACAGGAGCCCATGATGTCCATTTTAAACTCCAGTATCAGTGAAGGAGCTGTCTGTCTCAATGCCTTAGAAAAGTTGTTTAATTCTTGGGTATGGGCATCCCAGTACATACACGTTACCAGAGACAGATTTTCCAGCTGCTGAAACAGTCATAAATAAAGAACAGGTTGCTTTGATTTTAAGGTAGAAGTCAGGTTACCATAACCTGAAACCTAGTTCACATTAAGAAGGGTGTTCTGTTGGCGTGTTTGGTTGTTAGCTCCTAGAAGCCTATCCTTTCCTAATGGCAAACAGAAAAGGAGTGGATCTGGAGGAGAGGGCATGTGGGGAGAAACTGAGAGGAGTAAAGGGAGAAGGAACCATAATCAGGAAATATTGTATGAGAAAAGAATCATTTTCAATAAAAGGAAAAATGAAAAAAAATTAAAAATCCTAGAACCATTGCCCCCCCAAACAAAACAAATGATATAATAATAATTTAAAAAGAAGAACATTTTTCATTTCACTGCCATTGTTGCTGTTTGAGTATATTTCCCAAATTTATGAATTAAAAACATTGTACTAAAGTTTATGTGTTAATGGTATTTGAAGTTGGAACCTCAAGGAGGTAATTAGAGCTGTAGGAGTCACAAGGGTGGGACCACCTGACAGCTTTAGTGGCTTCCTAGGAAGAGTATGAGAGGCCCCTTGGTCCAGACCCAGGATCTCTCCAGAGCTTTCATTTTTTCTCTCCAGACTACTCCAGCCCATCTGCAGGAATACCTCCTCCCACCTTACTTTACTTCCCTGGGCATTCTGTATCTTGGTGCAGACCCAGCTTAGATCTTTCCCACTGACCTCCTCAGCCTTTCCTTTTAGCCCATCTCCATTTCTTTGTATTGGCACCAATCCACAAGACACTTTTTATCAAGGATCCCCAGAGACCACACTGGTCTGGGAAGGAGTTAGACAATTTTTAGTGTCCTTCCTGTCTCCCATTATGATCTCTCCAGACTTACTCTTAGTCCTGTAGAAGCTTCTCTTTATACCCACCTCCACTCCCTGGGGACTCTGCCTTTTCATGTGGACCTGATCTACTAGATCTTTTCCACAACTCCTTCAGCCTTTCCTCTAGGACTATCTCTATTCCTTCATTCTACTCACTGATATGTAGAAGTGCTCACACTAGTGAGGACCCTACAGCCACCACATATGCATAGGATCCAGAGTGGGCAACAGCAACCAGAGAGCAAAACACCCACTCAACAAAGACAAGACCAGATAGCTACACTAAGAAACAGTTCAAATAGCATAACTCCAGATGCCTAGATCACAGCACAAAAACAACATGAACAATCAGGACAGTATGCCTCCTCCAGAAGCCAGTAATCCTACTGCAACAGGACCTGAGAAATGCAATTATTATTATTATTATTATTATTATTATTATTATTATTATTATTATTATTATTTTACATACCAATCCCAGTTTCCTCTCCCTCCCTCCCATGCCCCCAACCACCTCCCATCCCATTTCCCCCCTACTCCAGAGGAAGGGCGATGCCTTCCAGGAGGGGTCAACAAAATCTGTCAAGTCATTTGGAGTAGGGACTAGGCCCCCCCCCTCCTTCCTCTAGGCTAAGGGAGTATCCCTCCATGGGGAATGTGCTCCCAAAGTCCTTTCGTGCACCAGGGATACATCCTGGTTCCACTGTCAGAGGTCCCTTAGACTGCTCAGGCCTTCTGACTGAGACCCATGTTCAGGGGGTCTGAGTCAGTCCCATGCTGGTTTTCCAGCTATCAGTCTGGGGGTCCATTAGCTCCTCCTTGTTCAGGTCAGCTATCTCTGTGCGTTTCTGTAGCCTGGTCTTGCCTTCATGAGAAATGCAATTTACCTGAACCATAAGACAGGGACTTCAAAATACCAATTATGAATATGTTCAAGGACCTTGCAAAGAAAATGATTTAATGAAACTGTAAAAATACAAACAAAACAGTGAAGTAAAATAATGAAAATGGTTCACGATATGAAAGTAGAAATAGAATCACTCAGGAATATCCAAACAGAAATAAAACTGGAAATGAAAACTTTAGAATGTCAAATAATGACTTCAGAGATAAGTCTCACCAGTAAATTACAAGACATGGAAAAGAGAATCTCGGGTGATGAAGAAGAAATTGATACCTCAGTCAAAGAAACTTAGTCTGAAAAAAAAATCTAGGTACCAAAAATCTAGGCAAACTGGGATACTATGAAAAGCCAAATCTACAAATAATGGTGATAGAATAAAGCCAAATAAAACAAATACCAACAAAAAAGAACAGAAAAAAAAGGCCCAGGAAATATTTTACCACTGTATCAAAAGAACATTTCCCCAATCTAAAGATGGAGGCACCTGCCAAGGTACAAGAAGCATACAGAGCAAATAGACATGATCATATTCTTATATGTGATACATTATAATCTATGTGATACATGATAATCAAAACATTAAATGTACAGAACAAAGAAAGAATTTTAAAAACTTCAAGGATAAAAGATCAAGTCACATATAAAGGCAGACCCATTATAATAATGCCCGAGTTTTCAATAAAGACTCTGAAAACCAGAAGGGCCTGGATAGATTTTCTGTAAGCTCTAAGAAATCAGAGATGCCAGCACAGATTATCATACCCAGCAAAATGACCAATCATGGAGAAAGAGAAACATTCCACTATAAAATTAAGTTTAACTGTTTCTATCTACCAGCCAACTCTACAGAAGACACTAAAAGGAAAACTTCAATCTGAAGAGGTTAACCACACCCAGGAAGACACAGGAATCAATAATACTGGAACAGCAAGTAGAGGAGGGGGGAATGCCCACAGCATAATAACAAAATAAGATGAATCATTAAACACTGCTCATTGATAATTCTTAGCATTCATGGTCTCAGTTCCCCCAGTAAAAAGACACAGACTAACAGATTGGATTATAAAACAAGATCCTTTTGGGGGGGTTCTGGTGCTTTTAAGAAACACACATCACAAAATCAAAGATAGACATCATCTTGGGGAAAAAGAATAGGAAAAAGTATTCTAAGCAAATAGACAAAATAAGCAAAAATGTGTAGCTATTTTAATATCTAACAAAATACACTTCTGATGGGGGATGTCCTTCTGTATGTTTCTCTTATTGGTTAATGAATAAAACACTGTTTGGCCAATGAGGCAGGTAGGACGCAAGAAGAATTCTGGGAAAGGTAGGCAGAGTGATCCCACTAGACAGAGTCACGGTGCTGCCAGAGGAGTAACACTATGCCAGGGCATTACCAGGTAAGCCCCAGCCTCATGGCAATATATAGATTGATAGAAATGGGTTAATAATTAAGACAGAGCTAGCCAATAAGAAGCCTTAGTCTTTGGTCAACAGTTTAATAATTGACATAGCATCTGTGTGTTTATTTGGGGCTGAAGGGGCCATGGGACCCAGCTGGGACAAAGAACCTCATGTTATAGACTTCAAACCAAAACTAATCACATGAGATGGGGGATGTAATTGTAACTCATTAAAGAAAAAAATATACTATGAGGACACTGTAATTCTAAACATTTATGTACCAAATAGAAGAGCACCCAAGTTCAGAAAAGAAATACTACTACAATTAAAAATCACAAACCTCCCCTCACACATTGAAAGTGGCTGACTTCAATACCCTACTCTCACTAACAGACACGTCATTCAGACAAAAATTGGAGAATTCTAGAGTTCAATAATATGTCAGGCATCTACAGAACAATCCACCTAAACACTAATAAACTTGCTTCTCAGATGTTCATAGAACTTTTTCCAGAATTGCCCATGTACTTTGACACAAAACAAGTTTCAACAGACATGAGAAAACTAAAATGACATCCTGTGTCCTATCTGACCACCTTGGATATTAACAATAGCAGAATATATACAAATTCATGGAAACTGAACCATTCATTACTTAATGAAAATGGGTTAAAACAGCAATAAATAAGGAAATTAAAATCTTTTAGAACTGAATGAAAACAAAAACACAACATTCCCAAACCTATAAGAAACAACTACAAGAGGAAAGTTCATAGCACTAAGTGCCCACATTAAAACAAACAACTGCAGAGATGTCCTATTAGTAATCCAGCAATGTACATGAAACTTCTAGAACAACAAGAAGAAGTAATACCCCAAAATAGTAAATAGCAGCACATAGTCAAATTGAGGGCTGCAATCAATGAAGTAGAGACAACAAAACAATATAATCAATGAAACAAAGAGTTTGTTCTTTGTAAAAATCAACAAGGTTGACAAACCCTTACCCAAATTGACTAAAAGATGGAGAGAAGATTCAAATGAATAGAATTAGAGAAGAAAAGGGGGACATCATAATGGACACCTAAAAAATTCACAATAATACAAGACTACATCTGTACTACACTGAATTGACAAACTTAAAAGAAATGGGTAAATTTCTTTATACGTACAACTTACCAAACTTAAATCAAGATCAGATAAGTGATTTAAACTGACCCATAACCTCTAGTGAAATAGAAGCAGAAATTAAAAGTCACTCATCACCACCACCACCAATAACAACAAAAAGTCCAGGGCCAGATTGAGATAGCACAGATTCTACCAGATTTTCAAAGAATTAATTTTAATATGCCTCAAAATATTCCACAAATAAGAAAATGAAGAGAGATTTCCTATATCTTTTTATGAAGCTACTATTACCGTGCTACCTAAACCACACAAAGACCCAACAAAAATAAAATTATAGACAAATATTCCTTATGAACATAGGTGTAAAAATTCTTAATAAAACACTTGCAAAGTGAATCCAAGAGCACATCAAAAAATCATCCACCATAATTAAGTTGGCTTCATCCAAGAGATGTAGAGATGATTCAGGATAGGAAAATCAATAAATGTAATCCACCACATGAACATACTAGAAAGCAAATACAATGTGACCATCTCATTAGGTGTAGAGAAGGCTTTTGACAAAATCCATCACAACTTCATGATAAAATTCCAGGAGAGATGAGGGCTACAAGTGACATACCTACACATAATAAAGGCAACTTATTGTAAATCCAGAGCCAATATTAACCTAAATGGAGAGAAACTCATTATTTCTACTAAAATCAGGAAAAAGACAAGGTTGTACACATTCTCTAAAGAGGTATTCAATATAGTACTTGAAGCTACAGCAATAAGACAACTGAATGAGATAAAGGGGATACAAATAAGAAAGGAAGAAATCAAAGTATCATTATTTCAGATGATATAATTTTATACATAAAATATTCTAAAAACAGCACCAGAAAACTTCTACAGTAGATAAGCTACTACAGAATAGTAACAAGATACAAAATTAATCCACAAAAATCAGTAGCCTTCCTACATACAAATGACAAACAGACTGAGAAAAAAATCAGGCAGACAGAACCTTTCACAATAGCCTTCAAAAATATCTTGAGCTAATTCTAACCAAGCAAGCAAAATACTTGTATAATAAAAATCCTTCCATGTTTATATATCAGTAAGACTAGTATTATAAAATTGTCATCATACCAAAAGCAATCTATTGATTCAATGAAATCCCCCATCAAAATCAAACACAATTCTTCACATAAAATAGAAAAATAATTTTCAATTTCATATGGAAACACACATACAAAAAATCAAAACAAAACACAAAAGCAAAACCACTGAGGATAGCTAAAGAAATCCTGAATAATAATACTAAAATAAAGCTAAAAGAGGTATCACCATCCCTGACCTCAAATTGCACTACACTGCTACAGAATTAAAACAAAATGATATTGGTACAAAACCAGACTGATTAATGGAATTAAATTTGAGGTCCAAACATATATCCACACACCCATGGTCACCTGACTTTTGATAAAGAAGCCAGAAATATACACTGAAGAAAAGGCATCTTCAATAGCTGGAGCTGGTCAAATTGGACGTCTGCACAAAATTCAATCCAAATGTATCAGCTACCTCAACATAATACCAGATACCCTGAATCTGACAGAAAAGAATATCAGGAATAGCTTTGAACTCATGGCACGGGGAAAGCTTTTCTGAACAATTTGTTAGTAGTATAGGCACTAAGATCAACAATAAATGGTATCTCATAAAAATGAAACACTTCTGTATTGCAAAGAACACCATTATTTGGGCATCATGACAGCCTTCAGAATGATAAGAGATTTTTATCAATTATACATCAGATAGAGTGTTAGTACTTAAAATATATAAATAACAACAACAAACCCCAAATCACCTGGACATGAAAAAGTAGCCCAATTAAAGATAGAGTACAAAACTAAACAGAGTTCTCAAAAGATTAACACAAATGGCTGAGAAACATGTAAAGAAAAGTTCAACATTTAGTCATCAGTGGTACACAAATCAAAACACTAGAGATTTTTACCTTACACCAGTCAGAATTGCCAAATGGCAGCACATATTGGTGATGGCGTGGAGAAATGGGAACACTCATCATTGCTGGTGGAGTATAGTCACTGTGGAAATCTGTGTAGTGATTCTTTAGATGCTGGATGACTCTAAAGGACAAGTATCTTCCACACACAACACTGATGCACATATGAATTCCCAGAGACCTTGGCAGTGCACATAAAACCTACATGAGTTTATGCCAGATGGGGGGTTCCAGCACTAAGAAAGGGAAGTGGACATAGGGTTCTACCTCTAACCAAGAAGCTGTCTGTGATCAGTACTGGGTATAGAGAGCATGTTTCAGGGCAGGCCTTGAACCCAGAAGTTGTTGGCCAAGAGAAAATGAACTCAATGGTATTTTTATTTCATTTTGTATTGTGGTTTAATAAGGATCAGGAGACAAAAAATAGGCTGAATAGATGTTTATTCAGGGAGAAATAACTCACAACAGAGACAGATGAACACCAGCAGGTTCCTGGTCCCATGGATGACTTCGGATGCTCTCCTGTCCCCATGCTGCAAGCAAGAGAGCACTCCCGGGGCCCCTCCTCAGACCTAGTTCCCCCAAGTCACATCTGCCCCTGTCTCTACCCCCAATGGGCACAGTCAGTATCACAGGTGGATAAAGTGAATATCTCACTACAATTCTGTGTTGTTTTGGCATGTTCTACCATACTACTCTCTTGTTTATTTTCAATTTTGCTTTTCTGTGTTTTGGGGTGTGCTTCTTGATTTTTTTTTGTTTTTGTTTTTGAAATGGAAAACTTAGAGTTGGGTGGGTAGTGAGATGGGGAAATCTGGGAGCAATAGGGGAAGGTGAAAGAACAGGATCAAAATACATTTTATGAATTTTTTTTCAATAAAAAAGATGAGAGACCTGAACTAATGCCCTTATGTTAGAAGATACTGCAAATAATGCCTACCCAGCACAGCCCCTTAACTTTCAGAACTGTGAGATGAATAAACTTTTATTCACCACAAGTTACCCAATAGAATATAGAATAAGTCATCTTGAAGGAGGGAAGTCTGTATTACTATCTGCTCCAAAAGAGGACAGCCAACCTTTCCACACAGTGAGGATGTAAGTGACAAAGAGACAGATGAAAGAGTGTGTTAATCATAATATCCTCAAAGACTCTTCAAAGGTGATATTTATTTTTTTTATGGCCAGATCTGTGGTAGCCTGATG
Source organism: Cricetiscus sungorus (assembly GCA_030556225.1). Lineage (NCBI taxonomy): Eukaryota > Metazoa > Chordata > Mammalia > Rodentia > Cricetidae > Cricetiscus > Cricetiscus sungorus. The sequence continues at coordinate 7,714,494 of JANBXA010000103.1, forward strand.
ACTCATCTTAATGAGTAGACCTGAAAGACCTCCAGGGAAGATTATGGATTCTATGGTCATCCTGCATGGCCAGGTTGCCTTCAAAATGAAATTTTATTATTTCAGAAATTAATTTCATGGTAACAATTTTAGTCAGTCAGAGGTTTTCACAAAGGAGAGGACAGGTTGGAAAAGGTTGACTGAGATGAAAATAAAGTATCAAATGCCTGTTTATGCATGCCCATCCTCAAGGCTGGTTCAAAGTGAAACTGTAGGAGAGTGCCTCACTTGTCCCTGAGGTGTGTGGCAGGAAAGAGTTGAGAGTCACTGGGATCACCGAAGTATTGGAAAGAACTGGGTCAAAATCAAAAGCATTCTGCCTAGAGCTCTTCGGTCTAGAGTTTGAGGTTAATGACATTTGTACCTAGATGACAAAGCCTCTTTCAAAAATCCCATTTTCACTCTTCTGGAAGTCTGATTTTTGAATTGCTCTTTCTTAAAGTTGCATACTTTCTAGACTGCATCCCATACAGCTCTCTTCTTCTGAGATAAGAGAAATCCAGTACTTTTTCCTAGCGATGATATTTAAGTACAACATGACTAGGAAGAAAGAAGGCATGGAACAGAATTTTGAGGACTCTTAGGCAAAAAGACTCCTTTAAAGATTTATTTAGTTTTACTTTTATTTTATTCTTTGTATGTATGTATGTGTGTGTGTGTGTGTGTGTGTGTGTGTGTGTGTGTGTGTATGTATGTATGTATGTATCTATCTATATCTCTCTTTCTCTGTCTGTTTCTTTCTGTCTCTGTCTCTCTCTCTGTCTCTGTGTCTCTCTCTCTCTCTCTGTCTGTGTGTGTGTGTGTGTGTGTGTGTGTGTGTGCCTGTGCCACAGAGGCCAGAAGAGGGCCTTAGATCCCCTTGGTACTGGAGTTACAGGTGGTTGTAAGCTGCTCAATATGGGGGTGCTGGGAACTGAGTCAACATCTTCTGCAAGAACATTAGTTGTTATTAATTATTGAACCATCTCTGCAGCTCCACAGAGGCTCCTTTACACTAGGTTACTTGTCGTTAATTAATACTCACAGGACAGTATTTAGAACAAACCCTTGGGCTAATTAACACTGACATATGCTCCCAGAAGCTAAGAATGCCTGAGCATTCTTAGGTGAGTGACTGAATCAAGTAATCTACACAGTCTATTGGGGTTGAGTAGGGTATGACTATCAGTGATTTTCTTGGGGAATAGTAGACAAATAACTTTTTCAAAGATTGTGACCTTAGCTTCAAATATGCATAGCTAACAAATGGTGTTAACTGTCACCTTCCTTGTTAGGGTCCCCAGATTCCTATTAAATGAGATAAACATTTATCCAGACAGATTCCAAACAATAACAATAAGCTTTGATGAGGAGGAAAGGAGGAGTCATTTTCTATTCTTGCAACACCACAGACTGACAGTGTCAGGCTCATCTATGACTTGTGTCATGTCTCCTTATCTAACTCCTCAGAAACCTGGTTCAAACATGCTTGCTAAGACCTGTCTGAGTGGTTTCTGATCACGCTGTGGGACACACAACTCTGGTCATCTGGCAGCTCTAAATATGAGATGACAATTATCCAGTCACTTGCTTTCAGCAAATTTGCTTACTGGGGAAGAGGGAAGACCCCTAACCCACACAGAGTATACTTTTTCGTTGTTAAAGATGCAAGACTGTTAGCATCAAAGAGATACAAAACATTTGTTTTCTATCCAGCACTGTGTTCAGGATGAATTAACTGAGTTTGTTCTGAGCAGCTTTGAAAGCTTGAGATAGGCAGCAAGTCCTCAACACAGCATGACCCTACAGTAACCTTCCTCTTGAAGCAACCATGGGAACAGAGACATTTCCTATGGACCTAGTAGTGGCACAGAACCCACTCATAGGTCATCATGACTGAAAACAGCTTCCTGAAAGGACAGATCATGGGTCAGCCATGTGACATTAATTAGACCGGACACATTGTGACTAGATATTTTTCTCATTTTTCTCCATATGCGGGAGGTAAGTTTATTTGTCATTAGTTTCACCTTTCCTTTATCTCTAAAACCTATGGAAGGAAAACTGTGCTGCCTCTCACAAAAATGAGTCCTGTTTAAGTGAATTCTAGACACAAATGACCAAGTTGTTATTTACATACATGTGGGTCTGCATGCATTATTACCAATCTGAAAACAAAGAGCTTGAGTGACGAAACCACGCCTGAAGCCAGGAAGAGTCACAAGGTCCCCAGTGTTAAGGAATGGAACCTGTTTCCCTTCTTCCCTTGCTGATGGGTCAGGACTTGGGATGTGGGGATGCCACCTGTCAGCCACAGTTGTTTGGACAGCTGGGGAGAGCTCTGCATTCCTACCTTGAGGACTGTTGGCTGGATCTCTTTCACTGACCTTTCCTGTTGCCTGTGGTAGACGAGCTCTGGGAAGTGGCGTTTCCACACGTAGACTCCAGTCACTTTATCGTTACAGAGTTCTACGCTTTTATACTGCCAACTCTTTGCAATCTTCAAACAGACCCGCTCACTTACATATCCCGCATCAGTCCAATCCTTCACTTGCAGCTTTTACTACCCATGTTTGTCAGGTGATAGGCTGCTTGTCACCTGGTCACAGAATAAGCACGCTGAAAATTCCACCCTGAGAAATAAGGAATGGAGGTCCTTGCTTTGGGTGCCCCTGATGTCCTAGCATCTCACTGAATAGAAATAACAACAGTCGTTTTTTTAAGTGACTGTGTTTGGAAACTAATTCAGCCACACTTCCATTCAGCACATAGAATTTACATCTGTATGCAATGTTGTTTTTGTCTGAGTTTTCTTCCTGTTTTCTGCTTAGTTTGGTTATGATAGCCAGTATGGAATTTTTAACACAATGAAACAAATAACTATAAAAATAAAAATTTGGGCTCCAACTGGCATGCAAATATTGTGCAAGAAGAGAAAAATGAAGAAGGCCTGCAGGTGGAGCCATGTATGTCCAAATCCAAAATCCAGTTCTCCTTGGTGCCAGATACAGTGCAAGACACATGAATAAGAAACTCTAACAATCACTTCTTTAAAACCTTAAAAGGTACTTTCATATTAATAAAACAAAAGAAAGACATGAAAGGAACACAGATAGGAGAGAAGTTGGAAAACTCCCATTTGTAGATAACTACACTTTTATATTTGAGACCCTAAAGGCTATCATTAAACACTTGGAATTCATAAACACTGTCAGCAAAGTAGCATAATATGAAATCAACATACAAAAATCAGTAGCTTTTCTATGTATCAACAATGAATATGCTGAGAAAGAAATCAGGAAAACAATCCCATTCAAAATAGCCTCAGAATTGTTTAAGTATATAAGGTGTGTTTACATTTTAAAAATTATTATGTATTTATTCTACTCTAATACCAATGCATTAAATAAACAAGGAATAGACTGTGGTACAGTGAGATAAACATTGTGCTAAAAGACAAACACAGCAGTGTGTTAGCTCACCAAAGAGGAAGGGATGCTGAGGAAGGCAGAGGAAAAACCAACTGAATGTGGCTTGGAAAGATGAGAGAACTGCTCAGATGAAAAGCAAAAGGAAAATCACCAATAAAGAGTACAATCTGTTTCTTAACATTCATTAGATATAAACCTCTTTCCCTACCACGATGGACTATACCCTCTCAAAACTCTTTTCTCTATTTAGATACTTGTCAAGGATTTTATTGTAGGAATGAAAAGCTGTTTTTGTTGTTTGTTTGTTTTAAGTGGTTCCCAGAAGTATGGTGATTGCTGTGATAAACTTGACCATGTGGTTCTTAGGCCACTGGGACTTGTTTTGGGGAGGAATGTGAGAGTGTTTGGACATAGGGACTAAAGAGACCCTAGAATGCTATAACAAAGCTGAACAGGCTGTTCTGGTAGGATCATTGAAGGTCAGAGCCCCCCCCCCCAAAGTGCTGATAGTGAAGGCTGTGCTTAAAGGTCTCAGAGAGAAAAAGAAAGCAAGGAATTGGCTAGAGAACATTCAAGTTATATTCTGTCCATGTCTTGAAATTGTGTGTGTGGCTGAATTTAAGTTTTGGACTGATTTTTATTGGAGAACATTGTAAGAGAGAACAGCATCCAGAGTGTGGCATAGATGGTTACTGCATACTACTCTCTACCAGCTTTATCACAACAGAGAGCAGAAAGATGTGGAAGCACAGTTCTGTAAGCTTGGTGGCCTGGTATTTGAATACTTTGGTTCCCAGTTGGTGGCACTACTGGGGGAAGTTTAGGAGGTGTGTGTGGCTTGCTGGAAGAAGTATATTACTAGAGTCAGGCTTTGAAAGCTTTAAGTTTTCCAGTTTACACTGTGTTTTGTCTTCATGGTTGAGGGTGCCATCTTTCAGTTTCCTGCTCTAGTCATGCCATCGGCTTACTGCCATGCTTCCCCTACCATGATAGACTCTTGGAAGCTTAAAATAATCTCTTCTACTGAGGGTTGCCTGGCACAGCAACAAAAAAAGTTAATACCACGAGGAAGAAAGGGAGCATGGGCAATGTTAAAGATACAAACAGGGCATGGACAAAGCAGCTATAATAGCTAAAGAAATTATCACAATGAAAGGAAACTCATGCATTTTGTACAAGGATAGTAACGGTGGCAAACTGAGGGCAATATTTCATCCACTGAAGGGTCTAGGCTCCTGGAAAACTATTTGAAAACTATTCATTTGGAAGGAGAGTAGCCAAGAAAGAGTGGTTGAACAGGACATGCATTTGCAGGGGTTCCTTGCTCACAAAGGAGTTAAACAACAACAAAAACCCACCATGTGACATAAGGAACTGCTTCTCCAGGTTTGGTCATGCAGGAAGTTGGATGTACAGCCATGGTTCAAGAAGGCCAGGCTACGTCTTGAGCTGGCAGCACAAGGTGGTAGCGGCACCCACATAGTTCTGATTTGGTGAGTATCCATAAAAACCCATAGGCATGGAGGCTTACATCAAAGTTCTAGAAAGCCACAGAGGCCAGGCAATGTGTAGCATGGGCAGAACATCTGCCAGATGTACCTCAAAATTTTTGCTTCAGAAAAGTATGGGGATTTGACAGATGGATTACCTGTCAATTATTTGAGACAAGTAAAAATTTATTCACAGGGAACGTTACTGCATCCATCATGCTATGTTTATCAATTTCTTCATTAGAATGGAGCAAGTAATCTGACATTAGCCTAGATGGTGGCATTTGCGAGCAGAGTCTGAATATTTTAAAATGACAAGTAGAATATTGATAACAAGTTTACAAGAAAGTGCCTGAAATCCCATCTCTGTTGCTTATATATACTACTTTGCTCCCCAGTTTCATACCATAGCTTTAAAAAAGATTTCTACCTTTTAAATATGCATTTTCCCTTCATCCCCATGTTGGCCAATGACTTCAGCTCCCCTCTCTGACAGAGAGAGCCAGTGACATGGTGAGATGATGTGAAACTTCCCACTGGCAGACACACAAGAGCATCCTCTCTACCTAAATCTTCATGCAAGGTCAGGCCAACAGCCTAGCCTTCCGCGAGTCCCATTCTTTTCTGTTAAGAATTTTAGTTTTACTCTATTAGATATTAAGACTGAGTAGAGAGGACTCATGTGGTTGTGAGTAGAGAGGACTCATGTGGTTGGAGCTTCTGGGGGCTGAGGAGAGGGAAACAAACAAGCCACAGCATGGGCTAGTGAATGTTGAGGTGTGCATGTGCAACTTTGCCCTGTTCACCCATGTAATTCCCTTCCTCCACTTTCTACCACACCATAGCCATTTTTAGTGCTGGAATTGTGAAGTTTTAAAATAGTCAATCAAATAAAATGTCACCAAATATTGGAGACAAACAAGAGAAGTGGCACAAGTGACATTCATCATTATACTCAGGGCTTTCGATCATAATCTACAAAGCCCGAGAGTCTGCACAACATGCTATATCATGGAAGAAAGAGCCATGGTGCCCTGTTTCTCTGTGCAGAAAGCCTGTAACACCAGCAATTTAAGCTGTATACGTTATCAACAGACAAGACCAGCCCAGCAGAGTGAAAACGTGAGCCTAAGAACAGGCCTACTTACAGACACAAGCATTGCTATATGCTAAAAGTAGTTTTAAAAGTCAATAGTGTAAGAATAGGCAAATAAATTTTTTAACATTTAGTTCATTATTTTATGTTCATAGGTATTTTGCCTGCATGTATGTTTGTGTGCCACATATGTGCAAGTGCCCACAGAGGCCAGAGAAGTCCTCTGGACCTAGAGCTATGGGTGGTTGTGTACCACTGTGAGCATGGTCTGAATAGAATGTGGTCCTCTGATATTGCAGCCAGCACTCTTTATTGCTAATCCATTTGTCAAGCTCAGGAATGGACATTGTAAAAATGACTATTGATTCACAAAGTGATAAAGTCAGATTCTTTAACATCCAGAATGAATAAAAGTATGGTCTAGATGGTTTGACAACAAATCTGAAGAGGAAATTTTTGAAACAAAATTAACAAATGCATTCACCATCATAGGTTAGAGGATTCATTTTTTAAGAGAAAAGCGCAAACCTACAAGGACAATGTTGATGCAATTTTTATGTTAATATATTTTATACAAAAGTTACTATGAATTACATGAAATGTCAAATAAATCAGAAATGTATTTTTACATTGAAATAACTTTCAAATAATGCTTATAAACAGGAAAAATAGCAACAACAAGAAACAGTCAAAGGACTCATACTTTTCTGGTGGGTGTATATAACATTACTTTGGAAGTAATTTCAGTCAAGCCTAGTGAAAATGAACAGTGTATATCTCATGACTCAGAGATTTCCTTTCAAGAAAAGGGCCTAGGCATAAAGTCAAGTCCCAAGTGAATGTGTATTGTTTGACATAGGCATGGATCTGTCAAGATCTAACACCTCAGTCTCATAGAAATGGCAGTCTTCCTGGGGTGAGGTCCAGAGGAAGGCAAAGTCTTCCTCTGATCCAAATGCAAATGTTGCTAGTACATGTAGAAAATTCCCACCATAACTTTCACCCTCTAGGATGTTTATGGTGTGACTGTTTTCCTACAGAGACTGTGCCTACTAGAGACCACATAAACCCTGTTTGGCCCTATGTAATAAACCAGTGTCCTTGTTTATCTGTGTGTAATAACACCATCTCCTTCAGCTGTGTACAATAACCACACCTCCATGAAAAACAGTATATAAACACATGCTGAGCTTCCCAGGTGCTCAGCTTCTTCATCCAAGAGCCCACATCACTAAATTCCAGCTTTTCTTTGTCTGATTTTTTTTTATTCCCCACCACTCCAGTCAGGTAAATCCCTGGAGTCATACAAGGACTTGGCAGAACTAGAAAAACTTGGGACACATACACTAGGAGATGTGCACAAAGCTGATCTTGACAGCACTCAGAATGTTAACAATATATATATATATATATATATATATATATATATATATATTACAGGGAGTGGCTCAACAGAGATTAACAAAGCTCCATGCAGAAATGCAGAAAGTCAGATGAACTGACTAGATGTACATATGTCAACAGGACCACTTAGCTACCAAAAAAAAAAAAAAAAAAAAAAAGGACTGGAGAGAAGGATCAGGGTGTGTGGATATTTTTCTTTTTCTTATAACTATTTCCAAGTCCCCAGATTGAGGTCAGAAATTAGAGTCCTTATTGGCCTGGAAGGATTTCTCTAAGTCAACGGTTAGTATGATCTCTTCTTTCATCAATACGCTGAAGTACATCTGTAACTTACAGAGATTTATTGTTAGTTTCATTTGATCTCCAAAGCCTGGGACCTTCTACTGGATCATTTACCTCACCGAACATTCACCTCACCGAACATTCATTAGACAATTCAGATTAATATAGGCTGGATGTGTGTGACGACTGAAGCTGTTCTTCCCAGAGTGATTGGGCATTGGAGCCAGAGAGAGATAATTAAACCTCATGAATGTGATCTGTGTTCTTAGGAGAACAAACAGAAAGACATCATTTCCATACTGTGCAAGGACACAACAAAACGCCCCTTATAAATCAAGAATAATTTTTTTTTTTTTCAGAACATGATCCCAGCATCCTGGTCATGAACTTCTAGTCTTGAGAGCTGTGAAAAACAAATGTTTCTGTTTAAGAAAAAAAATCCTATCTCTACAGTCATCTTCCTAAGAGCTAATTTTAAAAGAAACACAGTTATTTTAGATTTCCAGAAAAGTTGCAAAAATAGTACAGAGTACTTCTCACATACTGTCATCCAGCTTCCAGTAGCACCATCATATACTGTGAAAAATGGTCCTCAAAACAAGTGTCCTCTTCCATCAAACCTCCCTCAAGTCTGAGTAACTGGACAGAACTGCAAAGATCGTGGAAAGTTTGGAATGTTGCAAAGTCTATAGTCAAAGTTCTTTTGAGGAGTCTTTAACCCTTATGGTAGCTATTCATTACCCTCCTCTGAGTGTAAGCTAATATCTCTGTGAACATTGGGTAAGTCCTCTGGAATGTATAAACGGACACTAGCTCTGATAGGCAAAAGGCTAAGAATAGCATCAGATGGCATCCTTGGCTCATGGTAGAGATTTCCCCACTTTGCTCTAGCAAACCTACCTGCTCTTTCTACCAACATATTTTAAAAGTGCCTCAATTCATGGCTTTCTTCATCATGTTATTATAGAAACTTCATTAAGCTTTGTTAATGTTGCTAATGACCAGTCTGATAGTTAATTGTTAACAAGACAGAGAATCCCCTGCAGGGTGGGCCTGTGGCTATGCCTATGGAAAATTATGTTTGGTTATGTCCATTGATTTGGGAAGACCCATCCTGCTTGGTGGTGGACCATTCCCTGGACAGCAGACCTGAACTTGTATCAGGGAAAACAGACTGAGCAACAGTCTGCATTCACCCATCTGTTCTTCTTTGAGAATTCAGTGTGCCCAGTCTCTGAAAGCTCACACTACTGATGGGAGATGCTATTCTGTAAATATGTTTCTCATACTGGTTAACTAATAAAGCACTGAGGCCAATGAGAAAGCAAGATAGGCGGGGCTAGGAGACAAGGAGGAAAGAGGAAGTAGTAGGGAGGAGTCAAGATGGAGACCCGGGAGGAAGGAAGACGCCGGCTGTGGCTCCCCGATAAGATGACCATGTGGAAATACTTAGATAAGTAGAAATAGGTTATTAATTAAGACAGAGCTAGCCCATAAACAATAATGGTAACTGGCCAACAGGATTGTATCAAATACAGAGCCTCAGAGTGTTATTGGGGCTGGTGTGGCTGTGGGCCCAGACCAGCGGCAGGTGGGCTGGTGGGCTGGCGGAAAACAGACATGCTACACACTACCTTCACTTTCTTACAGGAGCTAAAAGAAGCCCTTCCCCTCCTGCTTTTATCACAGTATTTTATCACAACAACAGGGAAAGAAACCAAGAGACCCTGCTTATTTCCAAGCCCACACACCTCTCCTTTTCCCTTAGTGCCACTACTTTCTTGAACACAGACACTTCTAATTTCTGAGTACTTTCACAGTGATGCCTTCCAGCCTCCATTTGAGTTAGTTCTTTTCCTTATTTTTTTTTAGTCCCACCTTTTCCTCTTTTCTTTCTTTCTTGTGAGATTCTCTTCCTGTCTCAGGTCTTGCCTATTTTTTTAATCACGTATTATTTTTAATTATGACTACAAGTGCGTGTCTGTTTGGGGGTATGTGTGCAGTTGCTGCAGATGTTCTCAGACTCTTAAAGAGGGCATTGGATCACCTGGAGCTAGAGTTACGCAACTGTGAGCTGCCCAACATGGATTTTGGGAACAGAACTCTGGTCTTCTGCAAGAGAAGTGCTCTGAGCTGCACAGCCATCTCTTCAGCCCCATGGCTGGTTTTGGTTTTTGTCTTTTTGGGTTTTGTTTTGTTTATTTGTCCTAAGTCTCTGATCTTTCTTGCTGGGAGATGTCACTTTTCAACTAGTAAATGGAACAAATGACAATCCAGCCTACATCTATTCCTCAAATGTCCCTATAGAAACCATAGCCTCAGGCCATATGTATGAGTACAATCTATCATGGATCATAGGCAGCTTGAGCCTAGCATTTCAGCCCCATCTTCCAACTTCATTCCTGATCCAAGAGCCTATCACATACTACCTTGAGGGCACTATTTTTGACCTGTATAGTACTGGCTTGGGAATTTGGGCTGTTCCTACATTGAAAGTGTTGTGACTGCCTCATTTACCCTGCAGGTAATGATTTCTTCTTTCTTTGAATGAATTTAAGTAGAAGAAGATTCACCATGCTCTTAAGCATAAAGGATGGCACAGCTGTTCATAGTATCTCCAAATTTGGGGGTATGGGCTGAAGTTGCTCTTACCATAGCTTTCATTTATGTGACCAGAGGCTTGATGGCTTAGTAGGTGCTGATGCTGAGAGGATTGGTTGAGGAAAAGGCAGCTCTGTGTGCTGATGACTGACCTTGGAAGTATCCTCAACACATCACATCTGTCTTAAAGGCATAGACCTCAGCACTTGCAAGGATGGGTCCTCCTTTGTGGACAGGTGACATAGGTTCACTTGTCCTTCATCCTGGTTCAAGTGACATTTTCCTTGGATAGACTTCACCTAAGCACTCTGGCTAAGCTGGATCATATCTACTCCAACTTAGTAACACTGGGTTAGCAGTGAGTCCTAGCTCTACAGGGGTGCATGCCATGTGTGTGCATTGCTGGAATATCCCAGAAATATCTGTTCCAAGGACTGTCCCAATAAACACTGGTTAAGGGGACAAAAAGATGTATGTGAACAACTTCGCAGGTGTAAGAACAGGTAAAAAGAAGAAAGAAGCAGGACCTATTCTCCAGATCCAGAGATGCCTCCCTACATGATTATCTACCTTCCAATGGGAAAACACACTACTAAAAATAGGAGGCAGGCCATGTTTTCATTAGTCTAACAAAGGAGTCAGGCTGATATTTTTTTTTCCCAGTGTGCATGACAACCCAGAGTGCCAGCACTATTTTAGCACCAGGAATTTCCCTGGCAGCCTGCCTAGTTCTTCACCATCCAGGAATTTCCAGTTGCTCTGGGGTACCCCCTATCCATCCCTTTCCTGCTCTTCCCCTAATTCAATCAATCTCACCACACTCTTCACTCCTCATCAAGCTTATTCCCAAAGAACCACAAGCCCCAGCGAATATTCATGACAGGCGATGAGGCAGGGTTGCCTAATAGTAGGGAAAATGTTACTTTCCTTTGTTTGATTCTTCTTCTTCTTCTTCTTCTTCTTTTTTTTTTTTTTTAAAGGAACAGAAAGGTACTTGGCTATAAAAGCACAAACAGTACTTGACAGACTGTGATAGACTTCTTTGCCAATATAAACTCATGTGTTTTACAGGATGTCTGTTCCCTGACATTGATTCAGTATGACAACTTCTTTATTGCCAACCCAAAAGAATCTCCGAGAAATGCCAGTGCCCTGCAGTCAGGGAGGCTAAAGCTCAGCCTTGGGGAATTCTTAACAGTACAAGGAACGTCTGAATTAAGACTTCGGCTGGCTATCATAAGTCACTGCGAACTCACAGACTGTCAGTTACAGGGCAGTAAAAGTGGTAGGGGTGGAGGATTAGGGGGTGACCTTTCTCCTAAGGATAAATTAATTCACACAGCCTTGTTTTAGTTTTCTATTGTTAGGAATGCTATGCCAGCAACACAGGAGAGAAACTAATATTCTAAAGGAAACATCATTGACACACAGGCTCAGATTGTGTCACTGTATTTACAAAGGATAGTGAAGTGGAACTAAGATGCTCGACAACTCAGCGGGCATTGCTTCCAGGGCCTGAATGCCTTTTCTTTCTTGTTGCTGTTCTTGCCATCATTACCATCCTGCCCACAGTAGGTCATTCCTTTTATTCTACCCTCGAGATCTTGGAAGGGGAGAGTGCCTCTTTAGCACACATAAGGCTCGCACTGGAGCCATGATACCATAAAAATATTACCTTTGACCTTCATCTGGTTTTTATTTAAATTTTATTTTGTGTGTGGGAGTGTTCTGCCTAGGTGTATGTCTGTGCACCACTTTTGTGCCTCATGCTTGCAAAGAGCAGAAGAGGGCATTGAATTCCTTGAATTGGAGTTACATCAGTGAGGCAGTAGGTGGCTGCTGGGATTCAAACTCCTGTCCTCTGCAAGCATAGCAGATGTTCTTACCCACTGAGTCATCTCTCCAGCCTCCAGAGAAATCTATTCTTTTGGCACTTATAGGCCTTCTGCAGTGGATGGTATCAAATGCTCCTTTAAATCTGAGTGAAGAAGTCAGACAGTATCTCAGAGAAGTTCAGAACCCATAGCCTAAGCTATGTGTCCTTCTAGGTGGATGTGCTATTTCCCCCACTGGACTGAAAGCTTGCCTCAGAGAGAGGCCATGGGGCTTTGATGTTGGCTAAAGGAGTGCACACTGCTGTAGCTTGGGTGTGAAATGTACCTCATAGATGCATTTGTTTGGACATCTATAGCTGGTGGAGCTATTTTGTAGTGGCATCTTGCTTTGCCAGTGGACTTGTGGTGGCCAGACCATGCATGTGTTTAGGCCTCTACCCTATAACGGGTCATGTCTGGACACCTGCAGCCATGCCCATAGGGTGTGGCCACCACTGCAAGTTCATTGGCAAAGCAAGATGCCACTATACAGTTTGAGGAGGTTTGGGAGCCCTTAGGAGGTAGAACTTCCCGGAAGGAAGTGAGTCATTGGGGTTGGGATGGGAAAGGTTGAAGCTTTATAATCCTTCCCTACTTCCTATTTACTCTTTGGTTCCTGAGTGTGGATACAGTGTGACCAGCCAACCTCTTGATTTTGCTACCAGGCTTTCCCTCCTTGCTGCCCTTCCTCCAATGCCAGAATGGACCGTACCCCTCCAGAACTGTAAGCCAAAACAAGACTTTTCTCTTGTATCTTGCTTTTGTACAATTATTTTAGCATCAGAACAATGGTACAGAAACTAAGGCAGACTATCAAGGAGCAAGTGGGAAGAGAAAAGGATGGGGAGGGAAGCATGCCTAGGACTCTTACCTCCTAGGCAGGTGGATGCCTGATCCAAGGAATATATAACAGGCCTAGGCTGAGGGTTTTCTTTGTGCTGTTATTGCTTCTGATTCATTGTAACCTCAAGCAACTACTATGACTAAATCTCACTCTACTTATCTCGAGCCTGATAGGTTACTCGCAAGGAGGTCATAATGCCACAGCTTCCAATAATACAGAAGACCCAACACTGAAGAGTGACATCAAGTGTACAGAGCTGTTACCAACTGGATACTCCTACCATGGAGAAGAGCCCAGCTCAGTCAAATGCTTTGCTGAAACACTGGGTGATGGCTATCAGTCTACCATTACTGCAAATGAAGAGTTTCTCTTCAACTTTTCATTATAGTGCCAGCTTGGGCGTCAGTTAGAAAAGGACAACTCGGTAGAAAAGCAAAATCTGTGTACCCATGGGCACACATGCATACATATGCATCCACTCTCAGACATACATACAGAACACACATCCTTTGTTTTCCCTCCTGTTCTAATGTGTGGCAGGCAGTACTGGCAGTACATGTGGGAAGGGCAGGCCATTTGCATGTTGATGGTAGCTGCTGCAGCTGCTGACTGAACACTTCCAATTTGAAGGATCTGTGGGGTAACAGGGAGATTGAGGGTCTAGGCGGCACCTCACATTTCAAACTGATGGAAAATCTGGTGGCAGGAATAAACAAGGTCAGCCTTAGTGGCTTGTAGACAGTTAAATGTCTACAGAAACGAGACAGGTCAGAGAGTGGAGAAAAGTTAAGAGAAAAGAGATGATTCCCTCACTCCCTAGGGTCTGGTTTATGTTTCCTGCTGGCAGAGCATCAAGAATTTTGAATGATCTTGCAAAGATGCCCACACAGAGACCATACTCCCTTCTGTGACATATCCCAAACAGGAGGGCAGAAAACTACTTACTGGCTATGCCTCAGGCTATAATTTGTTCCTAAGTCCTTGTTATTGGTTTTAATCTTAACAACAGCTCTTTCTTACCTGTCAGTCTCCATAATGTAAAACAGAAAGCATATCACAATCCCATTTACAGAAAGACATTCCTAAGGATTAAAGAAATCAGTAAACAAGCTCATGTATTTTACTTGTTTTTTAAAGTCTGCTTTATCTGTGAGCCTGCTCATGCTTCGTGCCCTTTGATCTCATAACTTGTGCCCTTTGACCTTGGTAGCTCTGGAAGACACATCACATATGCAGCTACTGTTGTGACACATCTCTTAACATTTCTTTGTTAATGCCAGGACTCTGAAATCCTTGATTGTGTACTTTCTTTTTTTAGTAACTTGCAAGTTTGCTTCAGGATGACCCGGATGGAAATACTTTTCTGTGCATGAGTGAAGGTCCTGTCTATGCCTGCAGGGAGACCCTAGGGGACACCTTCAGCTGCACAGCCAGCAACTCATGCAGACAGGATCCCTCTGAAGTTAGAGCCAGAGAACTTTAATGTGTCTTCACTTAGCAGACTTGCGACCTTGAGATGGCCACTTCTAACTTCAAAACTCTCACCTTTGAAAGTGGTATTCATGGCCAACAAGTGATATGTAGATGTGTTTGTTAGAACACTTGGCACATTGTAGATTCTAGAGTTAAGTAAGTGTAGTGAGATATTCACTCTGTCCACACTTGTTGGACTGACCACACCCATTGGGGGTGGGGACAGGTGCGAACTGACCTGGGGGAACTAGGTCAGGGTAAGGACCTCAGAGCACTCTCTTGCTTGCTGGATGAAAACAGAGAGCATCCAAAGGCATCCTTGGGAACCTGCTGGTGTTCATCTGTCTCTGTTGTAAGTTATTTCTTCCTGAATGAACATCTATTTAGCCTGTTTTTCCCGATCCTTATTATTCCACGGTATCTGGTGTCAAAAGTAAGTGCTTGTTGACTAGAAATTTGGCTTGGACCAGGGAGAGCCAGCCATCTCCTTGAAACCCCAGGTCCACTCCTGGTTTAAGTACGAAGAAGGTACACATTAGTAATCTGTGGTAGATCTTTGAAATCCATAGTTTTCAAATCTCCCAGGCTAAAGACTGGGCTAGGGCTTGGATAATTTCTTCATCAGCTTCTTTGTGTTGCTCAGGGTCATAAGTCACCATTAGGATGTGGTGCTCATGCCTCTGGAGATGCACAGCATTGAAGTGGATGAACCAGGCTATTCCTGAGTGGAAACACTATGGGTTATTTGATCTGTGTTATCACCTACCACACCTCCAGTTTAATCCTTCAAACTACTTTTTTTTTTTCTTTTTAATGAACAGTATTCTATTCTTAAATGTGGCCTACCCTGACTTAGGCCTCCCCTGGCTTAAGTGGGAACATCACTTTCTGTCACCTGGTAAATGTGACATTGCAGCAGGGTTGCAGCTGGACCCTCTGCCCATGGCATGCTCAGGGCAGTATAGAGGTTTCCTTGGAGGTTCTCCTCTTTTCACCTTCCTGTATCAGTTACTTTTGTGTGTCTGTGACCACAGTCTGTGAACCACAGTATTGGACACAAATTATGGTGATATTTTTGTGTATGATCTGACAAATAAAGCTTGCCTGAAGATCAAAGTGCAAAGTTAGCCACACTAGTTAACCACAGAGGCCAGGCAGTGATGGCACACACCTTTAATCCCAGCACTTGGGAGACAGAAGCAGATGGATCTCTGTTAGTTCAAGGGCACCTTGAGGTATATGAAATTGATCTAGTCTAAAAGAAAAGCAGATCCTACACAAAGGTGATCTTAGAACTTTGAGTGACATGTCTTAATTCCAGCACTAAGGCGGTGGAGACAGGAAGGAATATGGCCGGGTAGAAAGAGGAATATAAGGCAGGAGGAGACAGGAGCTCATGGCAGTCTGAGGCAGCAGTCTGAAGCAGGTAGTTTGAGGCAGGAATCTGAAGCAGGAACTCTGAGGATGCAGTCTGAGCAGCAGTTAGTCTGAAGCAGTCAGTCTGAGGATGCAGTCTGAGGACCAGATCACTCCTTTGGTCTGAGGTAGATGTAAGAGCTAGCGGCTGACTGCTTTGCTTGTCTGATCTTTCAGCTTCCCTCACCCCAATATCTGACTCTGGGTTTTTATTATTAAGAACAATTAGAATCCGTGCTACAAAACTTAACTGAATGGGGGATAATTCATTTTGGCTCATGGTTTCTGAGGGTTTCAGTCCATTATGACCAGGAAAGCATGGCCAAAGAACTTGCTCACAGTAGGAAAAATGAATGGCAGAGGCCCCACACATCACATCAGAACTGAAGACAGTGAGATAGGGACCAGGAACCAGACTATGCACTTAATCTTCAGAGACTTGCCCATGGTGACCACTTGCCTCCAGCTAGGACTCACCACCTGTGATGGTCAGTCTTGGCTGCCAATTTTATGGAATCTAGGATCAACTAAGCCATAGCTATGAGTGGGTCTGTGAGCATGTTTCCTGAAAGTATTGACTGAGGAGGGAAGACTCACACACAATGGCCAGCACCTTCTAGCAATGGTCCGGATATAAAAAAGGTCTTAGAGGAAAACAGCACCACAGTTAATCTACCCAACGTTGCCTTTGCTGGTAAGTTCATCTGCCCTTTTGCCATCACTGAAGCTGCTACCCGTCATTGACAGTAGAAATGAAAAATTTTGGTCTCCCCGTGTGAACTGAAGACCAGGGACTCCAGGTATCCTTTAGATCCTAGAGTGGGTCTCAACCTGTAGGTGGTGACCCCTTTGGGAGTTGATGAACAACCCTTTGACAAGGATCACATATCAGATACCCTGCATATCAGATATTTACATTACAATTCATATCAGTAGCAAAACAAACAAACAAACAAGCAAAAAAAACCCAAACAAAAACAAAAACAAAAAACCCAGAAATGAACTAGCAATGAAGTGTTTTCATGGTTAGGGGTCACCACGACACAAGGAATTGTATTAAAGGGCCACAGCATTAAAAAGGTTGAGAACCACTGCTCTAGGACATCAGTGGCAGATTATGAGCCTTGTGAACTGAGCACCTACTGTGTCTCAGCCTCTCCTATGTGCAGACAATTCGTGTTGAACTACCCAGCTCATATCAGTAAGCCAATCTAAAAATCCCCTTCATAATAGATGTTCAATAAATAAGTTCTTTTTTATGCATTCGTACATATAGTTGGTTGGTTATTGATGAATAGGTAGGGAGAGGGGAGGGGAAAGTGGGGATAGTTTAGTTATGTTTAATTGGTTTATTTTTGCTATAAAACTAACACAATACAGTAATTGCTTGTTAAGGAAGAAAGGGAAAAGGAATAGAAGACAGAGAAAAGAAATGGAAGATGCAATTTGCTGAATTTGGCTAAGCACTAGCCAAATGAAGATCTTTAGGTCTTTGCTTTAACACTCATAAAAGAATGGTAAGCAATTTCCATGCCAATTGTGTTTCCATAGACATCCGTAAAAGACTGTAAACTGACTCAAACTGCGTTGTGTAGACTGAAGCATACATGATACCACAATGCACAAACACTTGTGAGTTGGTTTGAATGAAAATAGCCCCTATAAGCTCATAGGGCACAGTGGCACTATTAGGAGGTGAAGCTTTGTTGGAGTAGGTATGGCCTTGTTAGAGAAAGTGTGTCACTGGGTATGGACTCTGAGATTTCAGATGTTCAAGCCAGGCCTACTATCATTCTCTCTTCCTGCTGCCTTTCAATCTGGATGTAGAACTCTCAGCTACTTCTTCAGCACCATGTCTGACTATATGCCACCATGCTTCCTACTATGATGATAATGAACTAAATCTCTGAACTGTAAGCCTGCGCTAATGAAATGCTTTCCTTTGTAAGAAATGCTGTGATCATAGTTTCTCTTCACAGCAATAGAAACCCTAATTAAGACAACTTCAGTCACTAAAAAAAAAAAGACATTTTTTTTTTTGTCGTGAGTAATCTATGATAAGACTTTATCCTACTAAATTGTATATAGCCTCAAAGGAATTTACAAAATGTTAGGGAATTGTGTCCTAGTGGCCATAGTCAGTAAAAATCACTTATTATGAACACATTTAGCCAGGATCAGGGTTTGAGAATACCTTCTACATTAGTCCTACAACAAGACTTCCTTTCTCTGCTGTCCATACGGTCGTGAGATCTTCAGTAGCTACAACTGCAGTGGGTTGTCTGTCCACATGTCTGTGTGATCTCCAGTAACCACACTTGCAGTGGGCTGTCTGTCTATGTGGCTGTGGCATCTCCAGGAACCACATCTACAGTAGATTGTCTTGCACAGAGTTTGCCTATACAACCAAGCATGAAAACAGATGCATTCTGTAGGCAGAGTCTTGCAGATACTAGGCTTTCCAAAGCAGCACATGCAACCACTTTGGTTAAGCACAATTCTATAAGAAATTGCAAAATGGGGTTTGTGAAATACTTTTCATAATTGGGAGTACCTTTTATAAGCCAAAGCAAAAATTGGGCATAGTTATAGCTTTATACCAAGAAGAGTGCTAAAATCTCATATAATAACCCCAAATAAAGATGAACATAGTAGTTAGCACCTATGATGCCAACACTTAGGAGGCTGAGACATGAGGATAGCTGTGAGCTCAAGACCATTTCAGAGTACTTAGTGACCTCCAGGTCAACCTAAGGCAATGTAGGATTGGGTCTCACAAGACAAAACATTCTTCCCTCAAGCCCTTAAAGTATCTATAAAACAAGCTCCTCACTTGTTGTTTAGGCAAATTTTATTTCACACCTCATTAATCTAAACAAACATCTAGTAATGGAGAGATTAGGAACATAGAATGACGAGGATATGTTTGATTATGTTTGGTGTGAGTATGTGTATTTATGTTCATTTGCTATGGTTTGAGAATTCATACTCCCCCTCAAAAATGCATATTGAAATTTAATTCTCAATGCAACAGTAGTAATAGGTGAGACCTTTAAGAAGTCAGAACAACAAGGTCTGGAGAATACCAGCTAGACGTTTTCATCTTCTGCCTTCTGCTATAGGACACAGCAATATGGCATGGAATCATAAATATTAAACTTGATATTGATGATAGACTTTCCAACCTCTGGAGATATGAGAAAGGATATCTCTGATAGAGGAAGGGCCACTGTGTGTGGCATCATCCCCAGGAAGTAGTAGTTTACAGCATGCCCAGAGCTAATTAGCCTAAATGAAGAGAAAATCAAAGCAATTCCACTAAAATAAAGAATAAAACAAGGTTTTGCACTCTATCTACACCTATTTAATATGGTACTTGAAGTCTTAGCTAGGGCAGTAAGACAACAGAGGGAGTTCAAAGGGATACAAATTGGAAAGGAAGAAGTAAAATTATCTTTATCTGTAGATGATATGTTTACATAACTGACCCTAAAAATTCCACCAGGAAACCCTCATAAGTAATAAACACTTTCAGCAAAATATCTAGATATAAAATCTAACTCATGTTTGCCTTCTTTTTTTATATATACAAATGACAATCAGATTGAGAAAGAAATAATTGAAATAGCACCTTTCACAATAGCCTCAAATAATATTAAATATCTTGGGGATAACTCACCAATTAAGTGAAAGACCTATAAGATAAAACTTTAAGACATTGAAGAAAGAAGCTAAAGAAGATATCGGAAGGTGGAAAGATTGCCCATGTTCATAGGTATGTGGAATTAATAATGTAAAAACAGCCATTCTACCAAAAGCAATCTATAGATTCAACATGATCACCACTACACTTCCAACATAATTTTTTATAGACCTTAAAATGACAATTTGTCAATTTCATATGGAAACACAACAAACCAAGGTTAACTAACACAATCCTGAATAAAAAGAGAACTGCTGGGGATGTTACCATCCCCACCCTCAAATTGTACTACAGAGCTACAGTGATTAAAAAACAATGGTATTGACACAAAAACCATACACATTGATCAAAGGAATTGAATTTAAGACCCAAACCTAAATCTGCTCATGTTTGGGCACCTGATTTTTGATCAAGGAGCTAGAAATACACACTGGAAAAAAGACAGCATCTCAAAAAATGGGGCTGGTCAAACTGGACACCTGTCTGTAGAAAGAAGAGTGTGAATAGATCCATACTTAACACCTTGCACAAAACTCAAGTCCAAATGGATCCAAGACCTTAGAATAAAACTAGGCACACTGAGTTTGATTGAAGAGAAAGTGGGAACAGGCTTGAACTCATGGGCCCAGGAGAATACTTCCTGAATATAACACTGTTAGCACAGACACTTAGATTAACAATTAATAAATGGGATCTCATGAAACAAAAAATGTTTCTGCAAGACAAAGGACACGCTATTCTGATAAAATGACACCATATAGAGTAGGAATAGATTTTTACCAACTCTACATCTGAGAGAGGATTAATATCCAAACTGTATAAAGAACTCAATTAAAAACAGGATATGGATCTAAGCAGAGAAGTCTCAAAAAGGAAACTGAAATGGCTATGAAACAGAAATATTCAACATCCTTAGTCATCAGAGAAATGTAAATCAAATTCTTGAGATTTCATCTTACACACAATAGAATGGCTAAGATCAATGAAACACATGAGAGCCCATGCTGGCAAAGATGCGGAGTAAGGAATTACTAATGAGAGTGCAAACTTATACAGCCATGATGGAAGTCAGTGTGGTTCCTAAGGAAGATGGGAATCTACCTACCTCAAGACCCACTCTATCACTCGTGGGCATATACTCAAAAGAGGCTTCATCCTACCACAGAAACACCTATTTATCATGTTCATTGCTGTTCTATTCATAATAGCCAGAAATTGAAACAACTTAGATTTCTCTCAACAGATGAATGAATAAAGAAAATGTAGCAGTACATTTACACAATGAAATATTACTCAGTGATGAAAAGAATGATACAAAATTTCCAGGTAAATAGATGGGACTAGAGAAAATTATCCTGAGTGAAGTAACCCAGACCCAGAAAGTTATATGTGACATGTATTTACTTATATGTGAATATCAGCTGTTAAGTCAATGATAACCAAGCTTCAATCTATAAAACCATGGGTTAGATAAAGTAAGGGACTGGAGGTGGGAAGGTAGATTTCATTAGACATGGGACATAGAATAGATAGTTACAGATAGGTGGGTGAAAGATCAAGAGGGGAGGGGAAAGGGAGAGTGAAATGAGGGAAGGAATATGGGGAGAGTCTGCTAAAATTAAGGGCCATTTTGGGATAGTATGGAAATGTAGTACAGTAGAAGCTTTGTAGAATAAATACATATTTGAAGGGGAACTAAATGAAACCACCAAATAGCAGGGGAGACATGTCTTGTCACCAAATGAAACTTCTATTCCCAGGACTGGGTTACATCTAATTGAGTTACTGACCAAGGGGTTCCGTGGAAACTCACAAACAACCTGGGCTATTGCAAGACTATATGTTTCTGTCCACAAACTGACAGCAAGTTTCATTTGCTGATAACAACACCCACACAACTCATTAAAGATGGAGATGTTGAGCTTGAACCTACAAATAGAAACTTTACCCCTACATTCTAGCATTTCTGCTACAGGAAGGTACTCTGCATGCTACGAAAGAGAGAGACAGAGAGAGAGAGAGAGAGAGAGAGAGAGAGAGAGAGAGAGAGAGAGAGAGAGAGAGAGAGAGAGAGACAGAGACAGAGAGAGAGAGAGAGAGAGAGGTGTGAACATCAGCCAGTCACAAACCCTTTGATCTGTATGGTGTCCTGTCTGCAAGATATACTAGTGCATTGGTGGCATGAAGTTTGTGGGAGAAACCAACTGATACATGATTTGACTTAAAGCCCACTTCACGAAATGGATGCTACATTTGACATTATTTACGTGACCAAGAACCTGAGAATAGACAGTAATTTAGTTTTCCCTAAGGGAGCCTCAATGGGGAAAGAAATTATGTATAAGGGCATGTGTCATGCCCAAAAGTAAATGGCCAACAGAAAACAAAGTCAGTGGCATCATCAGGGATTCCTCTTCTCATAATGTGTCATGACTTTTTCCTAGCTTGTCTTTATTTTTATTTTATTTTGTTATATAGATTTCCTTCTTTCTTTTTACCTTACAAGTCCTTTGCATGTATATTACAAATTTCAGTTTAGTGTTTCCATGGTATTCCTGAGTGTGTGAATGAGTGGGTCTCTGCATCTATATGTGCTTCTTATACCTTTTCTTGGGTTCTTTTCCTTTTGCTTGTTTTGTCCTATTCCAATGTGTTAGAATTTGCTTTATCTCACAATATTTTATCTTATTATTATCCTGTAAAGGCTGTTTGTTTTCTAAGAATGGGAGTGGATCCAGATGGGAGGGGTTTGGGGAGGAACTGCAAGGACTAGAGGGAGGGGAACTACAATCAGGATATATTTTGTGACAGAAAAGGCTATAATAAAATAAAAAGGGGGAAAAGAAAAAAACTTAAATTACATGTAATGGTATGCTATTCCATCTTAATGCAATATTATTTCCATCTTAATGCAATATTATGAAATAATACAAAATGATTTGTATTTATAAGTTAAAGATAAAATAGTTCAACTATTCCAGTAAATGGACAGTGAATTTAATTGTCACACATGGGTAAGACCAATGTTAAAAGCATGATGGTATTCCTTTTGAAATCAGTCAAGAATCAAAGTTCCAAATAAATTTACAGCATTTATCAAAAATTATGTAATAGGCTAAATGTTACCTGCATTTGCTTTTTTAGCATAAATTTTCTGGTAAAGCATAAGTCAAATTATGAACAGTATCTAAAGACTGTACATGTTTACTTCCAGAACTGATGTGGGAGGTCCTTCTGTGTACTGCAAATATGTGTTGATGTCATTGGTTGATGAATAAAGCTGTTTTGGCAAATGGAAAGGCAGAATTTTGCTAGGTGGGAAATCAGAACAAAGCGATAGAGAGAAGCGAGACAGAGTCAAAGGAGATGCCATGCAGCTGCACGGGAGGCAATATGCAAGAGCATCACTGGTAAGCTACAACCACATGGAGACACATAATTAGTAAAAATGGGTTAACTTATGAGAGAGAGAGGGGGGAGGAGAGAGAGAGAGCCAGTAATAGCCTAAACCATTGGCCAAAAAATATAAAGTAAGCCTCTGAGTTGCTATCTTATAAGTGGCTATGGGAAGCCTGTGGGCAGAGAAAACCCAGTCTAAGTTGGACCAGAGGATCAGAGACAAATCTCTCTATACATAGAACCTCTTTTAAGTCCTTTGCTAAACACAACAGGTACAGCCTCTGCACATTGTATCATAATGGGGTAAGAATGGCTACAGCATACATTACAATCACCGTTCTTAGGAAATTTAACAAGTTAGGCACCGTGCATTAATCATTGCTTAAAGACTAGTGGTTCTAAATTCTTTGAACACTGGACAGCCTGTAACATTCTGTGGATGCCTGCAGCCTGAAGCTGGATTTCCTTGGTTGTAAATCAAAGATCAGACAGAAAATATCTAGGTAGAAAGCATCTGATCCAATAGATTATCTTTCAGTTGGAATTAAAAGCAAAAAAAAAAAAAAAAAAAAAAGAGAAAAATAAAGCAAATATACAGACTATGCCATCTACACTAATGATCCTTAAACTTTCCAACCCCAGAGCTATTGTTTCTGTCTACCTATACTAGAGATTTTAGGAACTGTTGTTTATTTTTTTTTTTAAGAAAACAGTCATTCCTCTAAAATACAGGGCTGTGAAAATTATATCCAAGGCAGACCAGTCAGAACTTGCCTACAATCTAAACCCTCAGGCATAGAGGTTGATTTGAGGCCAGCCTGAGCTATGTGCTGAATTCAAGGCAGAAAACAAGCAAAACAAAGAAAACCAGAAAATCATATCTGTATCATTTGTTGCAAAAATTCTTTGTCCAAGAGAGACATATTTAACCATAAATGACTGAAAATGATTTGATAATATGCCACCAAGCAAGAATGAAAAATATGTTCAACTGGAGATAACCAGAAAAAAATGAACAGTAAGTCAAGACAAAGGCAGAGATGAAGTACTATATACTGCTGCTTTCCTAGCCCATGGCCTCCAACACAGCCTCCTGGACATGGCTTCCTTGAGATTACAGCTTAGCGTCATAGAGTCTTGATCATCTGCATTAAATGTGGAGATTTTTACAATAAAATCGTGTTTTCTATATGCCCCAAATGCCACACAGATTTACTGTACTATTAAAAGTAAAAAGAATCACGTGGCTATAAGTGGAGGGATAGGACACCATTTTCCTTCGTATATGTATTCTTTTTTATTGTAAACATTAACTTCCTTGTTTATTTGTGGTGTGTGTGTGTGTGTGTGTGTGTGTGTGTGTGTGTGTGTGTGTGTGTGTAGGTCAGACAATGACCCATAGGAGTTCATTCTGTCCTTTTATTATATGGGCTCCAGGGATTGAACCCAGATTGTTAAGTTTCTTGGTAAGCATCTTTACCCAATGAGATCTCTTGCTGGCCCAAGACACATACATTCTTTTTAAATTGTACAAAGGAGTTGAAAGGAGTTTAGTTGATTTTGCCTCAGGGCCAATGTTCCACCATTATCCTTAACAACCTCTGGTGGCTTCCCCATTCTGGAAGAACTAATCCAGTTTGTTCTCAGAAGATCTGTCACACTCAGAGTCACCTTCTGCAGTGCTCTCTAACCTATGGGTCACCTGTACCTGATGACAATTGATCTTATAGATCCTGTTGGCAAATAAAGGGGACCACTGAGTCACTGTACCCACACTGCAGCCTTACTAGGGTTTTCTGCTCTCTTGTCTTAATCTTACTGCACTGCAACAGCCCAGCACATGTTGGCTCCAGCAAAATGAAATGGTAACAAGTACTGTGTGATGCTGATAGGCTGGTTAGTACCAGTTTGCACTGTGCACGCCCTTGCCTACCATCTGATGCTGCATTTAAAGTACTGCTCTGAACTGGCTATGGCACTCAGCATGACATGGCATCTACACCAGCCTTCTTGTATTTGCATAGATTCCTGATACATAAAGACTTTTATCTCACACAGGGAGCTTCAGCTGGGCCCTCAGGAGGTGAAGTGTGTTTTGCAGTGTTTATAGCAGTAGGGGAGGCTTGGCTGCTAGCCAGCCTTCTTGTCCCATCTCTGGGAAATTTCATGACCATAGGCAAGAAGGTTATTATCAACACACACACACACACACACACACACACACACACACACACGAGAGAGAGAGAGAGAGAGAGAGAGAGAGAGAGAGAGAGAGAGAGAGAGAGAGAGAGAGAGAGAAGGGGGAAAGAGAGATAAGAAGGAGGGAGAGATGAGAAAATAAATGCTAGTACAGGCCACACATCATTTGACTCAGAGCTTTATACATTTGCCTAAAGTTGTATTTTCACCCTTGATTTTCCCTTCTGGATTCTTATGCAAAACACACCAGCTCCTTCATAACTCAGTGTGTAGTTGACTATCGGAGAAGTGAGGTCCCTTAGAAATTTATTCCTAAGATACAATTAAATTTTGGACTTGGATATTTTATTTCTAACATTTCTGTACTTCGAAACCTTTGTGCATGAGTATGTGCTTGAACTCTCAGGCTTAGGTTTTGGTTCCTTTATGTCAGTATATTTTGTTGTCCAAAGGAGAATAGTGAAGATATGTTAGAATTAAAGTCAGTCTAGTTGAACACAGTGCTAAGGAAATTTAGCCAGCTTATCCTGATAGATAATAGAGTTAAACAGTAAGGACAGAGGGGACAATGAAGCTCAGCCCCGGCCCTACTTCCCTCCTTACTAACCATGAGATCTTGAACAGGTTACTCAGCACTTTTTCCTAAAAGTTTTGAGTTAGAAGATTATTATAGTTGCTTTACAGACTTGTAGCAGATATCAACTGAAAGAAATAATCTGTGGGAAGTTCCTCTAGCCAATACAAAGTAGGCATTCAATTCATGTAACAAAAACAAAACAAGACGGCCTGAAGCCAAGTGAACAATTCTTTTTGAAAATAAAATTACCAATTTACCAAACTAGTTTTGAAAATTTAAACACCTCCTAGGTAATTTTCACAACATAATTTATTTGACTTAATTCCCACAGAAACTCTATGATGCTTTTCTCTTTCTTTTTCCTCCGCATAGAAACTTGCTAGGTGCATTACTGATTTCTTTTCCAGCTGAGTGAATAGAAGAGCTCAGAACTTATCAATACATGACAATTAAACATGGTATCACTGGAATTTAAATCGAATCTTGATCTAACTATAAACCAGGGGTTCTATCCACACTATCCCCCACTCATTCGGCTCCACAAAGAAACTGCCATCCAAAAGAATGCCAAAGTTTTCCCAAAACCAAAGAGTGGGCACTTAGAGACAGATGGCTATAAATGCCAAAGATCAAGTTAATACTGCCCATGAAAACTCCATGAAGGACACTTTTCTCCACCACAATTCCCAAGGGGGAGATTCAATCTCTATCTAGGAGGGGCAGCTAAGTGTTGGTACCAGAGCAAACAGCTGTATCACAGATGCCTGGGCAATTTTTTCTCACTAGTCATTATGATCCTAACCCAAATAGATATCTACTTGTAAAAGAAGGGAAATTGATGTGGGAAAACTTTTTGGAAACATTTTGAAATTGTTTACTTTTGAACAAAATTATAAGGTGTCAGATTATTTTGAGAGTTTTAAAAAATAGATTGTAGACATATAAATATGTTTTTATATTTAAAAATAACCCTTTGGCTACACAGAAAATAGTGCTTTGGCCTCATGGCAAACAACAATTAAGGGCTAATGAGATGGATGGGTCAACAAGAAAAGGCATTTGCTACCAAGACTCAGGACTTGAGTTTGAACCCCAGGACCCCCATGGTGGACAGACAGGACTGGCTCCTATAACTTGTCCTCCCACCAGCCCCCAATACATGTGCATAACATATACCATGCACTTGTTCACACCTGTGCACACACACATACACACACAAACACATGATAAATGAATAAATGTAAAAAAGAAGTCACTGCCCAATTGTCATTCTAAGTGCAGTGAAGGTTGCAGAGCACGCAATGCCCCTGACAGTCAAGGAGCTTTAGTATCCTCCACTTCACACAGTGACCACTGGCCTGGGTAGAAACTCTGCCCCACCTCCAATGACTGTGAGCATCCCAGGCAGCTCTACAGCTCATGTCTAAGACTGTATATACTTTACAACCTGAGCCTCAGTCACATAAGAGCTCCCTCTTTCCCCAAATAAGTGTTTCTGTTGACACAGTAAACCAGATCAAGCCAAACTGAAAACATATAGCAATGAGTTTTCTTTTTCTTTTTCTTTTTTTTTTTTTTTTGAGCAAAGCAACTCCTGGGAGTGTTCCCTAGTACCAGAGATTGAGTCCAGAGAAGTTCCACACCTGAGCTAGGTCAGGGAAGTTTTATAGGTTGTAGGTGAGGGGTGATGACATGCCCACTACAAGCTGGGTTTGTGGCCAAGTATGCTCAAAAGTTGAGTGCTTAGGTGGGGACTTGAGCAGCTGGCAACTTCAGGGGAGGAGCCACAATGGCTGCCAAGAATGTGAAGCTGGACTTCTGGAGCCTTTCCTTTGTTTGGAGACTCTGAGCAGGTAGTTTGGAGAGAGAGGCAGGAATGGGGCTTCCTGGACCATGCAGAGGTGAGCCACAGGCTGCAACCAGTTGACACCTCTTACAACAGCAAGCACCAGCAACATCAGGGGATAGTTCAGCATGGAGCCAACAGGAGAGGTGGGGCAGAGACTGAGCAAACGGAAAACTCAAACCAACAGTTGGCGATGAGATAAATTTTTTTTTTTACAGAGGGAGAGGGAGGCACATGTGATGGTGCATGGATGGAGGTCTGAGGACAACTCACATGAGTCTAACCTGTTCTTCTACTGTATGAGCACTGAGAACCACATCCCTGGTCCAAGAAAGATAATTCTGGTGGTGACAATCAAAGAGGACTATCAGATAAAGGATAAATGGATTTTTATTTTGATTTATAGTACAAAGTGGTTATTAAAGACATTGATGGGGACCTCAAGATCACATGCCTTATTTGGTGACAAAGGCCTTTCAAACTGGTTTCTGGCCCTAGGGAGCAGCATCCAATCAGCACTCACTTCTACAGCAAAGTAGTCTAAAACACTCTGACTACATACACATCTGGGAGCTTTGCAAGTCTGGCGTTTTTTAAGCAAATTTAGTGATACCTTTTAGTGGTTTATAGCTGTCTCCAAATGGAGCGAGGCCAGCCACCAGCTTAAATCTGAGAGTTCCTATGTGTGCACAAAGAGCCGCCAATATCCAAAACTCAAGTGTGGGGATGAATCACCACAGGTCTGTTTTCATGAGACTCAACTTTTAAAATCAAACAAAAAGGCAAAATCTGAGATAAATGTCCACAATTTTAACTTAAACTGAAAAAGAACATAGATCAATCTTAAGGAAGTCAAACGCCACTGTAGTTGGTCACCCATGGATTCCATCAGATACCTAAGAGAAGCTTTCTCCAAACATCCAGCAGAAGTGAAATCCGAGTTTGTAAAATTATTCCTGTTAAGTTGTTATCATGCCACATTCCCCAATTCTAACTTTGCCACAGATGTTAAGAAGCCAGAGTGAAAATTTAGCTATGACTTCATAAAGAATGCAATAATAACCCTATACCAGGCAGCAGGGAGGGCTTCATACACAGCTGGAAGCTGTGACATTGCAGCTAGGCGATGACTCCACCCAGTGAGGTGAGGCTAGAGGAAGAAGGGAGAGAAATATGCAGAAGAATTCATTAAAGCAGGTGGAGTGAATACTACTAATCAGGCTGAGAGAAGGCAGTAAACTCCTCCAGAAGTACATTTTACTAATTGAAACAAAATCTACAGGTGTATCTAATGCTAATTGGACTTTGTGGGTAGTGATTATGAGTTACCAAAACCCATAGAAGTCATTCAGAAAATAAATAAAATGATCCTGTCAAAGGAACAGGAAAATATGAAGTCACTTGCAGTTGGCTGTTCTTTTGCTACTTAAAGAGACTTTAATGCCATGCTGTGTTTTCTGCCCTGTAAATCAGCCAGGAGGAAGGGGGAGGGCTATCATTTCATTTGTTACTAGTTTATGATTTTTTAATGATGGAATCATATATTTTAAGTTCTTTTTTCAATTTTATCAAGATTCTTAACCAAAACATCATTTCTTTTTTGTTTATAATAGAGAACAATGAGCCTCTTCAATGTGTGACTCGAATAAAATTTACAAATATGCCATCCTATGAGAAAATGTTTTCCACAAAAATAAAGCACACTGTGCAAATGGTCTGTGGGATTTCTCTTCCCTGGAGGAAGCCATAGCTGGGGTTTAATGCCTGTCATTAATAACTCTTAATTCAAAGGCCACTCCTATCACTTGAGAGGCCAAAGCTAGGCAGCTGATTCAGTTTCAAGGCAAACAGACACTAAGCATATTAAATAAGACATCTCACTTGGTTATCTGAGACATTCCATAAACCCAACCAAAAAGGTTCCTGGCACATGTCCCTCAAGACTAGACACAGCTTTCCAGCTTCTTGTAATAATTTGATTTTCATTAGTTAAAAGAAACAGAATAAAGGAAAGCTGAATGAAAGTATTGCTTACTTAAACATTACCTGTGTTCCAACAAAAGAACCTCTTCATATATTACCTGAAATGCAATGCTTAGAAGGTAATGTTCTAATTAATGAACATTTTAAATTAGAATTTCTTCAAGTAGGATTTTCTCTTTAGAGTTTGATTAATAGTTCATTGAGGTGAATAACATATACTTTCAAGACATTCAATACCAAAGGTCTCGGAAATATGTATACTATAAGGTCATGCAGCCTAATAGGGCTTAGCAGCCTTGGATGCCATTGAGGAGGGATGCTTCCTTTATGATTGGCTTTGGACTCCACTTTCTGTTTCCCAGGAAACACCAGAAAGGGAAACATCCCAACTGCCCTTTAGGGTTTAAACTACTATATGAAAAGGTGGAGGAATCATAGCTTTGTTGAGGCTCATTAAGGACAGTCACCTCTTCCTGGTCAAAGGAATGGAATCTGAGTTCCACCTCTGGTCTGGGTAGAGACATGATATACTGATCTACTCTAAAGTTAAGAACATTACATAGAATCATTTCTTCCCTAAAGAGTTAATCCAGCTAGGGCTGTTATTGGCTTGGCAAGGTGATTACCCTTCAGGAAAACGAATCACCCAAAAACATACCAAGGAGATGGTAGGGATAATTATTCCTCTAATGGGACAATGCCCAGAAGCCACTCTCCCAGCCTACCCACTTACAGAACTGTCCACGGAGCAGTGCTGAGACTGCCATGTGTTGGAGTTGTAAATCAGAAAGTGTGATGCTTTTCTTCTTTCTGTCTCTTTTTCCAGACAGTAGTCAAAATCCTAAGCATGCTTTCCCTGGCACTATGATCTTTCACAGAAGTCACCCAGCTGCTTACCAGCCTATATTGTTGAACATGCTTAGCTCTCTTAGATCCTATCTCCAAAAGTCATCCCCCCCACTCCATCCTCCTGGAAACTGCTGAGATCCACAGCTTCCTATCTTGTTGTTCTTATCTTAAACTGTACTAAAATGATCTCAGAGCAACCTTCTGAGTCTGTTTTTTTATTATGCTATGAATGAGACTGAGAACTCAGAAAGGGGAACCTGTTTGTTTCCCTGATTGTAATAACATGCAAAGCAATGGTATTTGTTACTTTTGTTTTTGCCACTAGAAGCTTCCCCCTGGCCTCTGTGGGCACTCCATACATGTAGTACACAGACATACATAGGTAAAAACATAGTAAAATGAATAAATTTTAAAAAACAATCTTACAAAAAAGAATGCAGTACTCAAGGAAGAGAGTCCCAGGAGCTGCAACCCACAGTTCCCTGGGCATACTATCTAGAGACAGTGTCCTGACTCTAGCAAAGGGGTTACAATCCATGCTAAGTCCAGCAGCTCTGCTGACCTAAGCAGACAAAGTACACCAACAAGTTTGAGGTAGTTGAAGCTTTGAAACCTTGGCAGCATTGATCCTAGGGAACAGAGAGCTGCTGAGCATGGGAAAGCAGTAAAAGGTTTAAACACATGCTCCCCACAAGATTTATACTCAGAAACCCACTGTGTATGTGCAGAAAAATACAGAGGTAACCAAGGAATGAGTGTGCTGATTTCAGCCTCAGAATTCTTTCTGGTGGTTATTGATTGAGGCCGAATTAGAGTTGTGTTTAAATCCCCCCCATAATATTTATTAATTATTTGGAAATTTTGTACAGTATACTCCATCACATTTCAAACAAGTACAAAACTCCCACCAAGTCCAATTTGTGTTTCTTATATACTCACTAGAGCATGGTCAAACTTCTAGTGGCTAGCTCCTACAGGAAAACTTCACCCCCATCTTCACCTCCATCAGAAGCATAAATTGTGAAGCGCTACACTTAAGCATTTTTATCATATTTTTTTTGTTTTGTCTTTTGGTTTTGTTTTTCAAGACAGGGTTTCTCTGCATAGCCCTGGCTATCCTGGAACTTGCTCTGTAAACAAGGCTGGCTTCAAATTCACAGAGATCCACCTATCTCTATCTCCCTAGTGCTGGGATCAAAGACCTGTGCCACCACTGTTCATCTTTATTGAAGTTTTTAAGGACACTATTCTATAGCTTCCTGTCTGGGCTCTTCCTCCATCCCTCCCTCCCTCCCTCCCTCCCTCCCTCCCTCCCTCCCTCCCTCCCTCCCTCTCTCGCTGCCTCCCTCCCTCCTCCCGTCTCTTTTTTCCTTCCTTCCTTCCTTCCTCCTTCCTTCCTTCCTTCCTTCCTTCCATCCAGAAGAGAGGTAAAATTTCTTTTTAATTTTGATCAATTTCCTTTTTTATTATTTTTTCTTATTTTACATATCAATCTAAGTTCCCTCTCCCTCCCATCCTCCTCCTATCCCATTCCCCCTCCCACTGCACACAGAGGGTGATGCCTTCCAGGAGGGATCATCAAAATCTGTCAAGTCATTTGGAGTAGGGTCTAGGCCTTCCCCCTGCCTCTAGGCTAAGAGAGTATCCCTTCATGGAAAATGTGCTCCCAAAGTTCTTTTGTGCATCAGGGATACATCCTGGTTTCACTGTCAAAGGTCTCTTAGTCTGCCCAGGCCTTCTAATTGAGACTAATATTCAGGGGGTGTGAGTTGGTTCAATGCTGGTTTCCCAGCTATCAGTCTGGGGGTCCTTGAGCTCCCCCTTGCTCAGGTCAGCTGTCTCTGAAGGTTTCTGTAGCCTGGTCTTGACCCCTTTTCTTATCATTCCTCCCTCTCTGTAACTGGACTCCAGGAGTTCAGCTCAGTGTTTAGCTGTAGGTGTCTGCTTCTGTTTCCATCAGCTACTAGATTGTAGAGAGCTGCGAAGTGCTGCCCCTTAAAGATGGCACTGGCTTCTGCCTTCCACCTCCCCTAGGGTGAGCGCTCTCTGGCGTAAACAAGCCCTTATTTGGTTAAGTCTGTTCAGCCTATCTGCTTCTGCATTAGAGTAGCCTATCTGCAGGGTCCATGTAGCTCACTGGGGTTGGTTAGCGCAAGGGTATTTAAGCCTGTGCAAGGGTCCCCCAGCTCCCGCAGGTCAGAAGAACATTTTTCAAGGATCCTGATTAAAACTGCATGAAGAAGATCTTCCCGGAGTTGTGTCATCCTTGCTGGCAGGGGTAGGCGCGGCACACTAGATGAGGGCTCTATGATGGCATATAAGTTATTATCAATCTCATTATCAGAGAAGAGCATATAAGGTAGTCTTTCCATTGTTGCTCCGATTGTTATTTGGGGGTCATCCTTGTAGGTATCTGGACATTTCTCTAGAGTTAGTTTTCTCTCCAAACCTATAGTGGCTCCCTCTATTATGGTATTTCTTTTTTTCACTCTCGTCTATTTGTCCCCCGCCTCAATCTTCCTGGTCCCACATGTTCTCTTCTCCTCCCCACCTCTTTCTCCTAACTCCCTCTCCACTCACTGCCCCCCGCCAATATGCTCAAGAGCTCTTGTTCCCAGAGGAGGGGGTATAAATTCTTATAGCTTGTCCCAAGGGTCCATGTTAGGCAGCCAGGCAGCTGTCAGCCTTAGAAAATGTCTCAGAGTTTAGAGGGAGCACCCAACATCTAGCTTGGATATCCCAACAGACAGGTGGAAATGTTTGGGAAGCTTTTCCAAACAGGTCCAAACCTGTTTTATCCTGTTTTTCTTTTCCTGCTTAAAAAAATAGGAGTTATGTATTGATTTCCATACACAGGGAATGTTTCTCTTATAAAGAAAATTCCCCAAATTGTACTAAAAATGCACAAGACTTGTATTAGTTACTTTTGTCTTCCTGGGATAAAACAGTATGGCCCAAAGCAACTTACAGAAGATAGCATTTATTTTGGCTTATGGCTCCAGAGGGAGAGTTCATCATGTTGAGAGAGACTTGGCAGCAGGTAGCCTTAGAGAAAGCTCAGCCACAAACAGAATAGCAAGAGCTGCAAACTCTCAAAGCTCACCGGCATGCCACGCTTCCTTCAGGCAAGGTAGACCTCCTAAAGTTCTGTGACCTCCCCAGGCAGGGCCACCAACTGAGACCAAGTGTTTAAATACTTGTCCCTAAGGGGGCATGCACATCACCACAGGACATGATGACATGAAATACCAAAGGAACAGTGACCTCAGAGATCCATAGCACACACTGGTCAATAACTGGCTGTTTTTTTCAGACTTTCCAAAAGTGAATCTAAGTCATGGGTGACTTTTCTTTGTTAGTTTTAGCTTCAGTTTCTTTCACAGGGCAGTTGAATCAAAAGCCACAAAGCTAGAGTTTTATTGAACCAAATAAACAAGCAACAATTAAGAAAATATGGGATTAAAAAAAAAACACGAGTAGCATTTATAGCCTGATTATGGCCCATAAAAACATTTCAGAAATGGGTTTGCATTCCCAGATGGACTTTAGCTTTTCCCTCTGAGCCTGTGGATCTGACTGCCCAGGACACACAGGGGGGACATAAACCCTGTCCACACACATTCTAACTCACTCTAATGGTTGCCAGCAGCTGTGCCTATTTCTTCCCTTTGTTCCTGTCTCTTATATTTTTATAAGCCTTTGGTGTAAAAACATCAGTAATAGAACGTTTTCCAAAGAGTGTGATTTATAGAGAGATTAGAAACAAATACCATGCATCCTCTAGCATTTCTGTAACATATTTTTCTGCATTTATATTTTGTCTTAAACATAAGGTACTTACGTAATACTTTAAATCTTTTAGAAATACCCTGACATACTTGATTGCACACAATCACTAAGAAACACTGTCAGATACTGTTATCTTTTTACCTTTTTATCTGTTTGTTTGTTTGTTTTTTACAGTCACCCAAACTGAAGTTCCAGGGGTCAAGGTAGGAAAACCAGGCAGCAGCAATTCCAAGTGTAAAATCTAGGATTTCTGACTCAGTCTATTTCCTTGCCAAATGCAGGTGATTCCCCATATCTGCCTGTTCTCTATCAGTGAATTACAACAACTGCTAATCACAAATAGTTTAAAACCTACCTTGAGTCTGTATTGAACACACTGGGACATTTTTCTTGACAGTATTTCCTAAACAATGCTGTGCATTTGTGTAGCATGCACATTCGTACCAGTTACTGCAGTGATGTAAGGATTGTCAGGGGTGTGGGCAGAGATTTGTACAAGTACGGAAGTACTGAGGTATAGTATAGAAGGGACTTGAGCATGACACTACAGCTAAAAGCATTCTAAATTTTTAAAACTATATGTTTGTGTGCACATGAATGTCTTTTTGTGGATGCGCTCATATAAGTGCTGGTGGCCTGAAAGGAAGGAAGGGTATTGGATTCCCCTGGAGGCCATGAGATGCCTGAAAATGGATGTTGGCAGCTGAACTGAAGTCCTCTGAAAGATCAGCAAGCGTTCTTAACCACTGAGCCTTCTGTTCAGTTCCTAGAAGGAACTAATTTTAGGTCCTCAAATATTTTACATTGTGGCTAGACATACAGGATAAGGTTGGGGGAAATGCATTCTCTACAGCTGCAACCATTGGAGAATTTAATTTCAAAGGTCAACATGACTAAAATATTAGCTATACATCCTTTGAAGAATTTAAAACATTTAAAAAGATTCCCAGTTCCCAGTACTTTAATAACTACTGGTATTTTATCAACTCATGTTTTTAGGGCAAAGGAATACCAAATAATCCATCTATACCACTTGTGTGTATGTATACTCATAGGGATCTAGTCAGCATACCACAGAGGTACAGAATGCTAATGTTCCCTGCCGCACTACTCACAATGATCCAGATACAGAATGAGTCTAGGTGCCAAACAGAAGTACCTATATACAAGAGATGTAGGATGTGTGTGCACAATGGAGCTTTTTAGGCACAAAGAGGAATGAATGAATAACACTTGTAGGGTAATGGGTGGAAACAGAGATTGGTATACTGACTGAAACAACCCAGACTTCCAGAAAGACAAAGATCATATATTTTGTGTGGTATTTAGTAAATTTCTAATATCTAGTGTTGGCCTACATATTAACATAAATCTTTAATATGACAATTTTGAGGCCAGGGGCCACATGCCTTTAATCCCAGCACTAGGGGAACAGAGGTAGGTGGATCTCCAAGTTTGAAGCCAGCTTGAGCTACAGAATGAGTTCTAACTAGGGCTACACAGAGAAACCCTGTCTCAAAAAACCATTTTTATTTGTGTGTGTGTGTGGGTGTCCTGAAAATAGACAGGATATTATTTGGGATAAAGGTCCCCCAAAGAATGAGCAACAGTATTTGATAGATAGTACTCCTATATCAAGCTGGTATGATGAAACAAAATAATAAAAAAGTCCTTCCAAAAGACTAAAGGACGTCACCACCCCAGAGTGTAAAAGTATGTTAGTCAAGAAGTAGTCTCTTCTGAGAATGAATATGTGTGCAATGAACCAGGAAGTGAATTCTGCTCCATTCAGTTGTGCTTGGTTTAAGAGCATCCCTGGCCTTTCCCTGGTTAACAACCTCACAAAGCACACCCAACTCTTCTCTCTGCTGCACCCTAGTGAGCATGTTAGAAACAGATGGCCTTTTCCAGAGCCCAGCAGCCCTTCAGTTCTGTCAAAGGGCTCAGGTGCCTGGCTGCCTCAGACACCCCTGAAACCCAAGAACACTTAAACAGTGGTTTTGCCTTTCAAGAAAGACTTTTTTGTTTTCTTTTTAAAGCAGCTCACTGGTAAGGTCAGAATTATGTGCACAGGTGACAATCCTTTTGAATGTCCAGGGGAAAACAGATGTTCAAAGACATGCAGGTTTAGGGAAAAAAAAAAAAAATGAAGCCATCCCCTTTGTCTTCTACAAAGTGAACAGTTAGGATTGCCTGGCTGCCTGAGTTCAGGGAGGGTAGGTCAGGACAATGTCAGCTACTTCTTTTCATTGTTGCTGTTGAAGGATGGGCTGTTGGTAAACATGAGCCAACATTAGCATGGTGATTTATCCACTGTCAGCACAGACCTCACAGCCCCCTCTAAAGGCCTTAACTGCACCTCCCCAGGGGTGAAGCAGAAACCCACAGAGGTACATTTCCAAGAGCCTGCCACACTGCACCTCTGTGAGTTAGTAATGGAAATAATCCTTTCTTCTGGGCACCTTTGGTCCCACAAATTATCCACTATAACATTGACACATTTGCTTCTCTGTCAGTGTTGTGAAAGAGGAGTGGGTTTCGAACTGATTGTGTGGCTCACACAAGCACACAGCTTCCAACAGGGAGTGGCCAGAGCATCTGAGAAGAAAAACAGGGACGAAAATCCTTCTTTCCACCTTTTGACCCCCATCCTCCCATCGCTGATGATTTAATTCTACTCAGTCACTGGCTGATGACCACATGTCCCTGGTCCAGCTGTGTGTGCCTCTGTCCAGTTCTGCTCCACAAATATTTACCAGATACGTCCTAAGTGTTCCATGCTGAAGCCACAATGACTAACTGCAGCTCTTGTCTTGGGTTTACAAAGGTCATTGCTGTGAAAGAGTTGGAGAGAAGAGCATTTGTTCTCATTTGTTCTCTGGATTATGACCTTTAGAGACTCTCCCTGCATGGGTTCTCCCAACTTCAAACCCACTCTTCATCACAGGCCTCATGTAGAGGTCTCGCTAAGCTGCCCTACTGCAGAGGCGTTAGCCAAGAGTAGTTCCCAGTACTAGCAGAAGTAATTTTAGAGGGAGCAGACTGCTCCCGGGAGCAACACTGCTTGCTACTTTCTGGGACCTGGAACTGAGAAGTAAGGGAGTACATGGGTTAATGACTTGACTGCATAGGCTTGAAAGTTTGACTCAAACAGAATTTTCCCAGGACCTATCATTAATATTATTATTGTATGCTGCTAAGAAAGTAGAACAAATGTATTCTTATCATGTGTGTACACAGAGACGGTTCAGAGATACATGACCACAGTAGTCTTCTCACTCTTACTGCATGCAGTAACATTAACTCTTGTACATCTTAAAATTTCTATTAAAAAATTAAAGCGTATCATGATCTATAAACATCAAAAGACATTTAGGTTCCTTGATGAGAAGAATTAGTAATGGCTCTCTAAAAACAGCCATTCAAGCCATGGCTGGGAGGAAACTGGTGGTGTAGATAGGAGAGTACAATAGCTGTACTGCTCAGTCAAGGGTCCAGGCTAGAAGTTGAGAAGTATGTGGTGGTGATAACGAGTAGCTAAGGAGAGAGGCCAGTGACTGTTCTGGAAACAGCATGGTTGGGGAACCTGTCAGGCCTCGCTGTTCCCAGAACAGGATGCCAATACTCCAGGCACTAAGAACCACCTGGAACAATGGTGAAGGGTGAGCCCATGGTGATAACACCACATATTCCACCATGAAGCAAAGCCTGTGATAGGATAATTAGTGAGACAATTTGAGAAACAAAAGATTATGTATTAAAGTGGCTGAATTTTGTTTTTCTTTGGATATTGGCTGGCTACTTGTGAGAGACAGGCCATCTTCAAAAATAATTGTGCTCTTGAGGTTATTGAATTGCCAGTGGATTATAGGCTAACTTGGTTGAAAAGACAAGGAAGACATGAACTAAGCCTGTGACTTGCTGGCTTGTTGTGCTGAGAAAGGCCAAGTCACAGTCACAAGACAAACGACAAACTTCTCATGACTGTTGTGGGCATGCTTCCACAGTTGACATATCTGGACATCTATAAAACACATTTTGGGCTTCAGAGTAATGTTCTGAAAGAGAGATGGGTTTCCAACAGTGGGTAAAAGGGAATCCCAACCACATCGCCTGTCACCAGGGAAACACAAATTAAACAAGAAGATAGCACCATGTACCTCTAAGAATAGACAAAGTCCAGGGACAGGCTGGAAATATAGCTAGCATTTGTGAGGACAGAGAGAAAGAAGTACTGTTGCACATGACTGATGGGAGTTCAAAATAGCAGCCAATTTGGAAGACAACCAAGTCTAGCTGTTTATTACAAAAGTCAACTTTCATCATATGATCTAGGTTTCACACTTCTACGTATTTAAAAAGGAGTTGAAAAGCTATCGTCATATAAAAACCTGCATAAGGTGTTGATAATAGCCCTATTTATAGTCTCTATCTCAGAAGCAACTGAGATGTTCATCAACAGGTAAATGGGTAAACTATGATACATTCAGACAAAGGAATGTTATTCTGCACTAAAAGGAAATGAGCTGTCCAGTCATAAAAAGACAGGAAAGAATATGTATTACCAAGTGACAACACCCAGTAATAAAAGACTCTATAATATCAATTTTATGCATTCTATAAAAGGCAAAAGAATGGTGGTTGCCAATGGCTATTGGGGAGGGAGGGAGGGAAGGAGGAAGGGAATGAGGAAGGAAAAGAGCATGAGAGAGAGGGAAGGAAAAGCAAGTCAAATATAAGACTTTCATGGCATTAAAATTATTTTCTATGAAATGACAATGGTGGGTGGATGTAATTACACACTTTTAAAACTCACAGAAAGGTAATACTAAAATCTATGATGAACTATGAACCCCAGGCTACAATGATATGCTAACACAGGTCATTGATTTTAAAGTATCACTTTTTATCAGGGATGCTAATAATTGGGCAGGATAAGCACATGCGGAGGCTAAAAGAATTTTAATCTACAAAGAAGGGGGCTTTGGTCAATTACAAAAGTCAATTGACATTTTTAATTTGTCCATGGGAACCAACAATTAAGTGTAAGAGAATTTTTAAATTAAATTAAATTTTCAAAGTGTGTGGCAAAAATAACTCCATTGTAGCCTCTTTTATCCAATGCAATTCAAATCTTGCAAGCTAGTAATCTGAGCAATTATCTAGTGCCATGCCCTCCTCTTAGGTCATCCAATCTCAGATTGAGAGTATTTGGGACACTGACTAAACCTAAAGCTCATCTCTTAAGCCTCTGGGCAATGTCTTATCACAGTGTCCCATGCGCAAAGACTGTAGGTGAGCAGAGGGTGGCCCAGGTAAATACTGCTTGCCAGCCAAGGTACATCCTGAGACGAGTCATGAGTGGCATTTGTCACTGGGCAGAGATTCTAGGATATACTTACAGAAATCTGATGTCTAGGTCAAGCTACTAGACAGCTTCTTGATTGTATCAAGAGGCTTTGTAAACCTGCCATGTATAATCTTGCTGCTGACATTTTTCTGTTTTATTACAGTGAATACTTCAATAAGAGGGCCACACTTCTTGTACTTACTGAACTTTGACAATACCAGTAGCACGACATGTCTGTTTACACAAGCATCATCAGCTAATCTGTGAAACACTGCTCTGTGATGTTAAGCTGTCTGCTTCCTCTCCAGGCAATGGTGACTTTTCAATGCTATTAGACTATTGTCACCAATGAGATCCATTATATGAAAACATTGGCATGTGGTACATGCTAGAATGATACTTTAGGAAATAGATCCACACCTGACTCTGGTCCTTTTACTTGTGGTTATAAGGACTGGAATTGTAAACTAAAGTAGCTAGTGCAGTCGTGCAAAGCATTGGAAGGGAAAGAGACATGACTCTTCCCTAGAGAAATCCACCCTAAAAATAATCAGCTCACCCAGCACAATTAACAGTTGCTCTGTCTCCTCACTTCTGCCCAAGGTTACATGGAGTGTTTTCTAATTAACTGGCAAATCATGGCATTGGCCAGAGTTTTTCACCCTTTAACTCATTTACATATGGACTAGAAGATAGTTGCCCATCTCTATGATGGTTCATAAAGAACAGGCTTTATAAACATGTTAAATCCAAAGTGACACAGATATCCTAGCACCAAGACTTAGCAGGAACCTTGAGCCTGGGAGGACTCTTAGGAGTAGGCCATTTGCTGCTTTGATTGGTGAATGTGAATTTTAGGATTTTATGTTAAATTATCATGACAATTGATTTCCCAGCTGATAATAAATAAGTAGATGAGAATATGACAGTGAAAGTGGTACAAACTAGAATGCCAAGGGGACATTAGGATCTTCACCTACATAAAGAGGTAAATGCAAGCATGTGGAAACGACATTGTATTTCAAGATTACTTAATGGAAATGAAGGGAAGACACAGAAAATAAAGCTCTGATACACTTTGCCACCTAACATCACATGCGCTGAACACACATCAATACTAAGGTATTTAATTAGAAAAGAACAAAGTTGAAAAATACACCTCAAACATTGAAACTTTATCTCTAGATATAAGTGAAATGATACTTAGGATTTAACCCTGTTCTCTGTAGAAATAGAAGTGTGTTGTAATATATATTTATATTTCAGTTTTCCCACATTTGATTTTCACATTGTTTTCAGGAGTGCATTGTGTTGAAAATTAGGATTGCTGGTAGCTCTGTTTCACCATCGTCTGGACAGGAAAGTAACATTGCTTGGATGTTAGGGTGCTCAGGTCATAGGCCTGTCTGTCATTAAGCCCGCCAGCAAGGCTGTCAGGGTTAAGTGCAGTCTGTCTGGGATTAGCTTCATAATTACACCCAGGCCAAAGGGAGGCTCCTTCGGGCCTGAGAGTAATCTTATCTAAAAGTAAAATAATTTGGCTCCTCTTGGCCACAGAACCTTAGAAAGGCAAGTGAAGGCTTTTAGTTTAATCTGAAACATGTGCTAGTCACACAGATGAGGAAATGGAGCTATAAGAACATGGAAACTGCAAATCCCCACCTGAGAACTAGATACAAACAGACATTTTGCCTGGAAAATTCAGTGCATCTAAACACCAGAGGCTTTTCAACTGTGCTTTCTATTGCCTTGAAATTTATTCGAAACCTAACCTTAATGGTGCTGCTAAAAGGATTGCTCATTGGACAAATTACATTCAGCGGAATTTGTCTGAGC
The DNA here is from genome assembly GCA_030556225.1 of Cricetiscus sungorus. Lineage (NCBI taxonomy): Eukaryota > Metazoa > Chordata > Mammalia > Rodentia > Cricetidae > Cricetiscus > Cricetiscus sungorus. The sequence goes on from JANBXA010000103.1 coordinate 7,755,954, forward strand.
CAAAACCAAACCGAAACAAACTTTGTGAGTCCCATAACCTCTAGAACTACAGCTGACTCTGGGAACTTCCGCCAATGATGCTATCAGACCGAATTTATAGAAAGGTAGAAGTGGAGACACAGAGAACGAATCAATCGACTACAGCTTAATCAATCGGCCTGGCAGTTAGCTGTGGCTTAGTTAATTGTCTACAAGGCTTTGTAAAACTAGCCATGCTGTTACTATGACTAAACTTCACTTCAGTATGGTCTGTCAAGCACACTGCAGGTATCCAGTGTGCATTCATGACTTCCTACAGCTATCGTTTAACTATGCCCAAAATTATGACAAAACAGAGAAGGAAGATGAACACTGAGGGAGAAAAACAAACAAAACACTCCCTCCCCCACACAACAAAAATTAACATGTCAGAATGAAAGGTCATGATGTTGGGTCTTATGTGGCAAGTCCCTATTCACATATGGAAGGTCTGAGGTGGACAAGGTGGAAGTGTATCATAGACACTTTGTAGCTTTGGCATCTGCCTTAGGTAATGCAATTTGATCAATTAGATTTTGAAAAATTCCTTAACTGCAGTGAATCCCTTTCCAGCAATTTAGGAGAATTAAAGTGATTTACAAGATAGGCAAAGACATGCATTATGCTGTCTGTCACCATTTCCCCAAGCCATTGGGATGGCAAAGAAGAAGGATGGCTTAATTCTGTCTTTGGCAATTTATTACTTCACATGAGAAGGATTACCGAGATGTAGTCTAGCAATTACTAATTGTTTTTAGATTATACACTAATATATTCATTTCATAATTGTAAGTGAAAGAATGCATACTAATGCTCAAAGCTATGGTTTTTTTTGCATAGCTTAACTAATTTTAATGGGTGAAAATTTAATTGAATAGATTCAAAGTGCAATCAGCCTTTGGTAATGAATATGCTTACTTTTTATCAAAATAGACCGGTGTTTCATGCCACAACAAAGATTAGAACTGCATCTTCAGCATTATGATCCTCTGTAGACCTCCTTTCAGTTAATGCTACCACCTCTCACTATGCCCGAGCCTCTCTTGTGCTCCCCCTGGCTAGCATATGTGGTAAATTACTAAAATGACATGGTTGCCATTGCTTTTAGTTTTAGGTCTATGGCTCACTTTCCTGCATTCTATTTCCTTGACAGAAAAGCCAGGAATGCTCACTTGTTCAATGCCTATCCTTCAGGCCTTCAGCTCCAGGAAAACAGTTCAATGGGGCTGGGACAGATCCACATAGCTGCTGACCTCTGACCTCTGAACTGTACAAACCTTCCAATGGTCATTTAGTCACTAGTCACTTATGTTCTTTCTCTGGGTATATTCGTCAGTTTCATGTCACTACTGCAAGGAGCTCAAAGAAGTGACTTAAATAAAAGGATTATTTACATCATGGCTGTAGAGAGGTCTGGTGACTTTTATGGCTTTGGGCCTCTGGTGAGCATGCCAGAGGGCAGTGGAAGGATATGGGTCAGAGAAAGCTGGTCCACCACAAAGCAGAAAGCAGAGGGACATGGAGAAACCTGGGGCTCATAATCCCCCTTTGGGACACACATCCTAAATGACCTAAGAACCATTCATTAGATCTTACTCCTTAGAGATTCAGCTGTGCCTCAACAGTACATTTTAGAGACCATCTGTTAAACCTATGGGCTTTTGGAGGCTTACATCCATACAATAGCAGTGGGCTTCATACTTGGCTGAGTATCTACTACTTCCTTTATCTGAAGACATGCTCCTCTGTGTGGACATCTGCCTGACTACAAATGGCCTATGTCAGGACTTCCTTCCTGCATGCTCCCACCTAGAGTGACACCTCATTGCACACACCGTCCCATTCCCTGCACAGGACAACCCTTAGCCAATTCCTCCTCCTGCTTCTTCTGTCACTCATGCCCCTCCTGTGCTGGATTCTCCCCCAAGAGCATACACATGTACCAATATGTTTCCCATCTTGAAAAACAAGGCCTCTGATCTCCACCCAACTCCCTAAGCCTTTCTTCTCTGTTTCCTGTTGCTGAGAAACTGGCCAAAAGAATTGACTTAACAGGGTCTCCACTAATCTCTCTTCCCGTTCTTTCTTGAATCTACCACAATCTTATTAAAGCACTGATAACTGCTATTGTAAAGTCACTGTGGACATCAATTGGCTAAGTCAAGTGGCAGATTCTGAGTTCCCATTGATGGGATCTGCTCCTGACACTTGATATAGTTAATCAGTCTGTCATCTTTAACAGGCTGTACCTGCATTTCAGAACTTTTCTTTTCCATTATTTTCTTACTGCCTCACTGTAGCTTTTTCTCTTGTCTGGTTATCACTCATCCCTGTACACGTTAAGATGCCCTGGAATCTAGTTTATGACTTTTGCTGTCTCCAGCCACATTCCCTGTCTACGACAGATGCACTTAATTTGTGTTGTACAACCATGTTGGGAGGTTACTAAAAATATCAATGTCTGAGACCTACTGCATTCCAATTAAATAATTCCTATGGGAGAAGGTAGACATCAGACAATCGTTGCCTACTTGGTCTCATCTAGCCTCAGCTGTGAATGCTGTCCAAGAGCAAGCATCCTCCATTGTATGCCTGAACTCCAGACTTAAATATCCAACTGCCAAATGATTTCTGCATTTGTATGTCTAGTATTTCTACCTTCATAGCTCGAATACAGAATTCCTAATTCTGTTCTCTCTCATCTTGGTTTTGATGTCTACTTTGTTTAAATATATGAGTGCTCCTTCCCTTGGATATATACTCCAAAGAGTGTGAAGTGATTCTAATCATTTTTCCCCTTTAACATCCCATTTTCAACATGGAAGAAATCCCCACTGCTTCTGTCTCCAAAGTAATCCAAGGACCTCTTGTTGTTCATCACATCTGCTAGATCCAAACTCCATCATGTTCTCTGAGACAGGTGGCCCCTTGCTCTTAGTTCTGTGCATTTACTGCCCAATACTATACACCCAGTGAGGTCTTCTCTGAATACCCTGTTCTATCAGTCCCTTACCACTGTGTGGCTTGCCATGCTCTTAGATTTATGTGTCTCCAATACTTTTTATCATCATCTGACATACATTTCAGATTTTTGTTTTTAAGCACTAGGGATTGAGCCCATGCTAGGTAAGTTACAACATCCTAGTACTACTTACATGCTTATTGATTCTGCCCCTCCCTTATAATGCATGCTTACGAGAGCCTCAAATCCAAAAGATAGCCTGTCACATGAACTGAGTAGATGCTGATCCAATGATCCACTCTTGCATATGCTAGCCTACAATCCCTCTGGAAATAAAATTATATAAATGAGCCAAAGAAAGCAGTCTGATTGTTTCAAGGGAAAAAAGGAAGGACTAACCAAACCTGAAGTTGGAATACTTCTGTTTCATGCTAGCCACTGCTTGGACAGTAGTCTAAATAACATTATGTTGCACAGGTATAATTCCCTGCATGAAGTGCAGGGTGAAGAGCAGATAAGTTTGACACACATCACTTTCTCTAGCCTTGATGAACTTCAATGTCATGTGCTAAGAGTCTCTTTTTGTTTCAATTAGCACCTTCCTGCAAGGGTAGAAAATGCAGAGGGCATTGGCACACCTTCACCGTGACAGTGTGTCTATGTGTTACCTGGAAACTTCTTTGTATTGATATTGGTACCGCTTAACTGTTTGACCCAGGTCGTCTGGCTCCCATGGTGCCTCTGCAGGAATCTGACAAGACACCGTGAAAAACCAATGTCTTGATGTGGCTGCAAGTCAGGATTTCTGCTGTGTCCATAAGTGGGCATCCACATTGCAGGATGAATATTTTATGAGCCTGGGTTTATTCTGCATGTAACAAAACAGATGGCAGCCAACTAAGACAAGACCTGAAAAGTCTCTTTGATATCTGAGTGTCAATTTGTATCTCATGTTATAGTCTATGGTCTATGACAGTGAAGATTTATTCCAAAACCATCAAAGGGAATTAACTCCTTGATTTTTAAAGACACAATTGTGAGGATCTGACACAGCAAAAGAAATGTGGCTTATTAAATATACAAATATAATCATAAAAAACTTACAGGAAAATATACTAACTTCTCAAGATACCAAGGCAGATACACTGGTAATCCATACACGTTGATTATCAAGTTGTTTCACTCACCCCATAGTCAGTATTTCTTGCTGTAGAAAGAGTTTTGCTCATGGATGGAAGATGTCAAACCCAGGGCCCAAGGGAAGAAACCTAGAGAAATTAGAAATAATAAATGGATGTACAGTATCAGGACACAAAGGATACGTTTTCTTCCTGCAGAATACAGAAGCCTGCATGAGATTAAAGTCAACAGTGAGGCGGAGCATGGTCACATGGGTGGGGTTTTCGGTACTTGGATTGAATCCTGCTGGGAGAGGGGCAGTGGGCGCTCTGTCATGCCAGCGAACACACTGTCAAGGTCTCAGAAAGTTCAGTCTCACTTAAAAAGGAAAATGGGACAGCAGTTCTTTGTTAGCTGAAGAGAAGCACCTGGTAACACATGAACTGAAAACAGCAGAACCCAAGAAGCCATTGTACCATACTTCCTCACTTTTTCTTTTCTTTTTTTTTATGGTGACCTTTCAAAGGTTAAAAGAAACTGATGGTATCAAATCACTTAGCGCCAGTGTGGGACTTGTTTCTAGATGGAGGACCCAAAACCAAATTCCTCAGCCTTAGCTGCCTGTCACCCCAAACCTAACCCATCACAACTCATCCTTCTTGACTGCTGTCAAATAGAGCTGAAGCATTGCATGGCACTCCTCTCAGTCCCAAGCCTATACTTCTTTAGTCACAGTCTTCCTTTCCTTTGGGACAAAGGTAAAACTTTTATAGTCAAAACAAAAGCCCTAATGTGTAGATTCAAACTCCATGCTGCAAGATGCGTCCCAAAGAAGCAGATCATGGGGAAGGAGAGAGAAGATATGTACAATAGACCTCAGGCAAAATTTCTAACAGATGAATGTGTGGTTTAAGTTTTGGGGAGGGTTCCACCCAGCAATACTGACTCCAGAGCAAACTTTATTGCTGTGCCCTTATGACACTGGATGTACAGTTTCAAGGACGGAAACTTAGAAGAAATTGAAACACTGTTTTATGTGGAAAGCAACCACCCTTTCTCTTTAGCAATATTGACTTTAGCCAGTGGAACTTGGAAAAACTGTGTCCTGTACTTTTGCTTATAATAACTTGTGTATATGTGTGTGTACTGTCACCATTCCTTCTGTTGGATTATTTGTAGCACCAACTGATAGAGCCACTGAAATAAATTCCAAAGCTCCTGTGAAGAGAAACATTGCTTTCTCTGGCTTTACCAGAGAAATCCACCATAAAGCCTATATAATCTGCTGTTTGTACTCCACCAGATAACTGAACTATAGAAACTGCCATGACACAGTGCATGTTAGATGTTTTATCTAGACCAGTTCAGTTAGTGGCAGGTGCACTCTCACCCCACCATGATCGTGATCAAATATCTAACCACACCAGGATGACTCTTGTTTCCTCAAGTTCGGAAATCTATGTTTCTTGTCAAGTTTCATCCTGGGCACATTCTTGTCCTTTCATATGACCCCATGGTCTTTTTGTCCTCAGCCAGTCCACTTTCCTATGCTCACTTTATGTCATCCCCGCTGTTCCCTGCCAAGTCACTCTGCTGCTTCAACAGTTTATGACCACAGATGCTAATAGAAATTCTTCCAAGTTTGGGAATTGCATGCTTTGCTGATATCCTCAAATGAACAAATGCAACCATATAATGAGATATCATTTGATAACCTCCATATCAGGAAAGCTGAGTAAAACTGGAGAAGATGTGCTTGCCTATGTGGGTAAGAGGGAAGCTACTGGTATTTGTGGGCATGACTCAAGAGTCACTGTTTTGCATGTCTGGTATTTAGTACAGAGCACTGGTGATGTGTAGCACCTGCTATTTTAAACAGAAAATGCAAGATGACATATTGGTGATGCTGTTCCCTTTTCTTGGTTCCTGCTGCTACTAGCAATGGTTACTGATTGCTGAGATTTCATAGGAGTCGCTGAACTCTGAAACAGGCTGAGGCCATGGTTATGGCCTTGAAAAAAACCAGTCCTATGGAGGAAGTGGTGATTAATATGCCAATCCCCATACTCAGAAAGTCATCAATGCATCATCACATCTAGCAGGTGGTGGTAGAGGGAAAGATGTGTGGGTTACTCCTAGTCAATGACTGAGGATAATAGACAGTCCTATTCCAAGGAGAGAAACTCACTAGTGATGAGGGCTGTGCAGTAGCTAAAAAGCAAAGTGGCATTTCTGACAGAGGCTTGAATCAAACATTAGGACTGCCATCTTTTGCAGGGTCATGGGTGGGAATAGAGGTAACCTGTAGCTTCTTTAAGCTGCCTTAGATTAGCAGTTCTGCTATTGCTCAACTCACCCAGAAGGTGGGCAAAAAGAGACTCCCCTGTAAAGCTTGGTTTTGATTGGCTGCAGACCAAAGGGACAGAGCCTGAGAACTAGTGGCCATTAGCTGAAGGCCAAGGGAAGCAAGACATGGATAGTCTCTTATTTGGAATATAAGTTCCAAACTGAAGTTCAAGTGAATGTACTATAGATGTTCAAATCCCATCATATAGATGAAATGACAAGAATAGCAAGGGAAAAGATGAAAACCCCATGATCATTTCTATCAGTTTTTTCCATTCTATAGAAAATATTGTGACAGAGTTAATATGCAGTTTGATGGTCAGAAAGACCTAGGTTCAAATCCCTGAATCTTCACTGCACATTTCCAGGCACACACTTCATGTCATTGGCTTTCTTATATCTACCTCTGGGATAAAACGAGGAGTTTCTAAGGCCAGTATTGTGGCAATATCAGTTACCCAAAGGCACTGATGACATCCATAGGACAGTGGTCAAGCCTTGATGTGAAGCCAAGCTACTCTAGTCTGTGTGTCACCCAGAGTTGTCCCCAGGTACTGAGTTACTTCACTTCTCTGAGTTCAGGCATGCTCATTTATAAAGTGTAGATGTTAGCCTTACCTTCAAGTATCATAAAACTTAAGAGGAGACACACATACAAAATGTAGCCCTTGGGCAATAACTTGGGAGATCACAGTCTCCATGGTGAAGCAGGGACCAGCAAGATCAGAATGAGAAGAACAGCAACATTCTTGAGATGCCTCTGCCTCCAGACACCTTTTAACCCTTAGAGGTAGCCATTAACAGTCTCCTTGTCTACCCCTCTCTGCATGTGAGAGAGTGGAGAAGGTAATGGGCAACAGGGAATAGAATAGAAGGTAAAGGTCAGTACAGGAATAATTCCTTAAACTTGAGTCCAGGCATAAACAGAATAGCAGCAAACATTTGTTGGCTGGTAAACCGAATCTTACTAGAAACATCACCCCTGAAAATATTTCATGGGCATTTAAATAATGGGATCTATCATCTGAGATTCTTAGTGTCAGCAGCACGTCTTGTTCATAGGGCTTTGACTGTGACCCTCAGGGTTATGTTTTTATACACACTAATTATAATATGATGTTGCAACCATAATTCCCATTTTTCTTCCTTCCTCTGTAAAAGTCAACACCAGAAGATACAGAGCTGGTATAAATGGCCTCTTAGGGAAGGGCTTCTCCGTGTTACAGCCATGGCTCATTTGCAAACATCAGACTTTATTTCTAAGTAGCAGTAAGGATCTCCCTTTCGGCTGAGTAAGACATTGTCAGGGTCACCCACTCAAAACCTCATTAGTTGACTGGAGTCTAGAACCAATTTTACAGGACACATCATACTTTCCCCCATGCAGGCCCCATGTTATTCAAGTGAATAACAATTTAGTAGTAGTGCCAAATGTGACTCAACTTTTCAACCAAGACATATGCTATCTTCCCACAGGGAAGAGTCATCTATTCCTCATTTAGCTACTGGACCACTTTTAACACGTAGGTGGCTGCACTTCATTTTTAAAATATCTAAGGCTCATTTTAAAACCAGCATTCATGTTCATACATTATACTGCAAATGTATGTACCCGGGACTGAAAATACATTTATAAAAATGAAAAGCAAAGCAAAACAAACAAACAAACAAACAAAAACAAAAAACAAAAAAAGCCAACCTGGGTTTACCATTGCTTTGATAAATGTGTGATTTTATGAAATTATTTATTACAGCAGAAATTATTTAATTCCAATGACAAGAGTGCCTGCAGCATTTTTATTCAGGCAGAAAATTGACATTAGAACAAGCCTATTTTTTTTTTTTTATAAAAGACATTCTAGTTTTTCCACAGGCAAGATAATTTTTCAAATATTATTTAAAAATGCATGCAGAAAGTATAGCATCAACATGGTGTATCAGATAATAATGTTTTTTTTTTCCCCAAATTAGCCACTACATTCAAAGAAGAGCTTTTGCAAGCATTGTGGCAGTACAGCAGGCACGGGAGCCGGGGGGACTGCCAGTAACAGCAGACAGACAGCTTTTATGAGATAGGTAATAAGAGAAATGAGAAATATTCTTCTTGAACGAATTGACAGCTATTCATTTGCTCAGTAGCTAGACTGTACATATTAGAACATGCCAACCTTTAAATGGAACAAGAAACTAGCCACTGTGTCTTGACCTAGGCTGACTGCCAGGAGAGTCTTGTTTTGGTAACAGATGGAGAATATTAAAAAAAAAAAAAAAAAGGAATCTCTGTACAAAGAACTATACAGATAAGCCAGAGATTTAGGCAAATCCATTTCTTGCTCATTCTTCCGACAGCCTCAGGCCCAGTGCCAGCATGAATGGAGGGTCATCACGCCCTTGGAGCAAGATAAGCTTTTCAGAGATTCTGTTCAGCCTGTTTGCCAGTTGATCTTCTAATCCTTCATGCCAAACCTGGCTTAACCAAGTAGCCACACATGTGGGTTATTTCCAAGCCACAGAGAAAAGCATGTGGCCAGGAGCTCTTGTAAGAAAGAGGAACAGCGGCACATGGGCTAGAGTCAGAAGGAAAGATGTGGAAATGTTTCCTGGGATTGTGCCAAGGACAAGAATTCTATAGTGCCTGGCTCTGCAGTAGCACGGGGCTTCTGGATATGTAGAATCCAAGGGCCTGAAAATCGTTCTCCTAAGCCTGGAATACCAGAGGAGTAGGCAGACAAAGGAGAGAGGCATCACAGAACTACAAGACACCTTCTTTCATTCCAAAACCAAGGAGAGTGCAAAGCAAGGTCAAGTCAGTGCCAAAGGTCCACAGAGGACAAGAAACTCTCAAGGGTAAATGGTTCTCTTGATCCTCTAGGCTTGCATGAGGTTGGGGAGTTCTCACTCTCTCAAATAGTAAGAGGCAAATAGATATCTCTTGATCACCCCTAAGATATAAATGTCACTATTGAACCTCTAGACATATCTGTCTGTGAGGGTCATTGTTTTGCAGGTATCACAGCTGGATAGAACTATTGATTCCTTTTCTCCCATATGTATCCTTTCTGGTACTATGAGAGCTCAAGGAAGAGGCTTCCTGATAAGTCCCAACTCAATTCTTCCAAGTTCTGTGTTCATTCATCAGTTAACAGACACTCACATTGTTTCCAGTTGTGTAGTAGCAACACTTCTATACTGGGGATAACCAATAGCTATCTAACCAGACTTAAGGCCCACTCAGTTGGGGGGGGGATTTTTGCCTCCTTCTGTGAACCTAGACAGCTACCCACATCCAAGGAGGCCATAGAAACTAAAGGAGAACTCCCTCCTGCCATTTGCTTAAGCCAGCTCAAGTTCTAACTGTATTTTAAACACGTATACTTACACCCGTGGAGGTAGTGCAGTTCTCAGCTCCAATCAAAGATTCTTTTGTAGCAGATAGAGACCATTACAGGAGACCACAAGCTGGCCAAAATGCAGGAAATGACTGACCATTGGATTCTCAGCCCCAGTTGATAGATTTATAATCTATCATAATCCCTATACCTATGGCTCAGAGAACAGCATGGAACAGAGGTTGAAAAGACTGTAAGAGCCAGAAACCAGCACATCTGCTTCTACATATAATGGGAAGCCACTCCCATGAAATCTCAAGACCATGGTTGCCTAGATAAGACCTGAACAATGACATCACTGGTTGGCATGCCAGTGTGTATAGGGGAAACCTACAAGGTCCCACCTTTACATGAAGGCAACTGATGACTGCTGAGAAAGAGCGGATCAATTCTTTCTAGGGATGATCTCCTCAACTGGTTATTCAGTACCAAATTGTCAGCCCTAAAAACATGCATATGAGCCACAATAAATCAGCTCACCAGATTGCATTTGTATTTATATGTAACAGTCATAATTAAAGTAAATGGGAAAAGAGGGGGTAGGAAGGTGGGGGTATGTTTGGGAGGAGTTGGGGAAGAAATTGAGTGTAGAGGGTAAATATTACTTAAATACATTTTGTGAAAATCTCAAATTAATTTAAAAAGTTAAAAATTAAAAAGGTATAGTGAGTGAGAAACAATTTCTTTACCTACAAAAGAAAAAATTGCTATAGTATCATAGTTTTAAAATTTTCACCTTCTTTTACATTGTTGCTTTTTAATCAATATGATGAAATTACCCATATCAAACAGGCTTGATAAACTTGAAACAACTAGGCACATAATATTTGTTTAGCAAGTAAGCAATTTCTATTTAGATGAGATCTACTGTTAAGGAAGTACCGCAACATGTCTCTCCTAAATAACAGGGGAAATCATCAGTAGGTGTGACAGTTTGTAAATTTGTAGCATTTCTTGAATCAGAATAGCCAACCCAGGAAGAGACAAGCAAATCGACAGAGAATTCAGAAAATGATCTAAGTATCTACAGTGACCTGACAAGTGACAAAGAAGTTCAATTTATAGAAAGATGAATGGCTTAGTCTTTTCTAAATTAATATTTGATAAGGTTTAATAAACTTTTCTGCCACCACTGAGAAAAAAATAGTCCTTATCTCCAACATTAAATACAAAAATAAATTACAAATGAATTAAAGATTTAAATGCTTAAGAAATTAAAAACAAAGGAAACAAGTACCCTTTAGCAAAACAGGAGTCTCTGGAGCTGTGTAGGAGAGTGCATTTTTATTAGATAGGGAGGTTAGGAAAATTTAGAATGTTAAAATAATTCTAAAACAAGGAAGAAAGAGAAATGGCAGAACAAAAAAGTACAAAATCACACGAGAGACTGATAGTTAATCCCATAATTTCTAAATCATTGAGCAAATGCCAAAGGCAGAAGTTTTTGATTGGGTGGGAAATATAAGATGTAAGTCACAACAGACAGTCCTTTAGGTTAAATAAATGAAGATATGTTCAAATTCATGGATATTTGGGGAAATGTAAATTAGGTACAATTAAATTAAAAAATTAAATGGTTGGCCTATCCCAACCATTTAATCAGCAGTAAGTAAAGTGGGCTACTTCTCTTACATACTGCTGGTAGACAGCAAGGATGGTGCTAAGGTTATGACATGGTCCAATGGTACCTAGTGAACTGTTGAAGTTGTGGTATCATTTGTGAACTCTGACCCTAGAAAGAGATCCCTGTCAAGTATCTGAATACTCATAATGACTGGTTCGATTATAGATGTAGTGCTATGTAAAATAGGAAACAGTAGACAGCTTTTAAGAATGTATTCGCCAGTCATGGTAGTGGTGCATGTCTTTAATCCCAGCACTTGGAAAGAAGAGGATCTCTGTGAGTTAGAGGCTAACTTGATTTATAAACCATGATGTTCCAGGACAGTCAGGGCTGTTGCAGAGTAACTCTGTCTCAAAAAAAAAAAAAAAAAAAAAAAAAAAACAAAAAAACAAAAACAAAAAAACAAAAAAACAAAAAAACCCCACAAAACAAAGAAGAGAATGAGTTGTATATGTAGTCATTGATACATATGAACCCAATAGTACCTTTTACTGTTTTGTTTTGTTTTGTCTGTACAGAAAGTCTCCCTATATAACCTAGCTCAGGATCCTTCTACCCCAGCATCCAGAGTGTCAGGATTATAGGCATGTGTCATCATGGCCAGCTTTCTACATCGAATGACAGTAATACCTACTTCAGTTTCTTCAAGATCACGTGGAAACCACTTATGCTTTACTTATGCTGATGTAGGACAAACGGTTGTATTTATCAGTAATGTTTTTGTGGCTATAGAGACTAGAGACAAGTGAGATTCCCAAAGGACCATTAAGAGGCACTAGGATAAATGTGCAAAAAGCCATGAAGTGGCAGGTTAGGAATTCTGCTCAGCGAGTTCAAGTGTAGGGCAGTCCCATGTGGGTTGTTAGGCCCCTGCTTAAGGGGAAGAAGCAAGGGCAAGGGAATGAATTGGGGGGGGCTCAGAGAAAAATGTTTCATTATCAGGGATGACTCAAATTGTAAGTTCCAGCATCTTAGTGTCTTTGTGAAGCAATAACAGTGTGTACAGCTGTGGGTAATCTATATAGAGTAGAACTTTATCTCTTAGGTTCTGGAAGCTGAGATGTCCACCACGTAGGCCATGGCATCTGGTACCCATGAGAACCTTCTTGCTGATTCCTGCATGGCTGAAGGCATGAAGAACAAGAGAGAATGAAATCTCTGCTATCTCACAGCAGAGGAGAAGAGCTACTAGGTGCTGAGTAACCACTCTGAATGAATGCCACTCCTGTGGAACAAGAAGCAAGGCTCTACCTCTTAACACTGTCACACTGGTCACTGCTGAATTACGGTGAAGACACATTTAACCAAAGCACAGAGTGACTGATGTTGATGGAGGAGTGAATCGGAGCATCTTAGGGAGTAAAGCAATCCCAAGGATTTATTGAGGGCTTATTCTCTAAAACCTTCATCAACAAAGTTGATTTTGTGAGGACCACTTTCCCCATGTCACAGACAAGGAAACTGAGAGTGAATGTGGCTACTGACATTACAGCTATTGGAACTAGGCTGTAAACAGATGAAGGGAGTTTATGCAGGGACCAGTGTCAAGGGCATTAAGAGTTGCTAAAGCCTCAAAAGATGAACACTAAAAACAATGAATTCAGTAACTCAGTAACTGTGGGGATGCCATACTTGTTAGGCTGACTTCAGTGGATTTAAGAGCCATCAAACCACGAGCCAAACCTATTTTTCCTTCCATTAAGTTGACTTTCCTCAGCTGTGCTGTCACAGCCATTAAGAGGAAACTAACAGAGCAACAGCAACAAAAAGTGATAATGGGAGGGATGGTATACTAGTCAGGGTTCTCCAGAGCAGTAGTTCTTAACCTATGGATTGTGACCACTTTGGCAGTTGAATGATCATTTCATAGGGGTTACACATCAGATATCTTGGATATTTACATCAATCTTCATAATAGTAGCAAAATTACAGTGATGAAGTAGCAACAAAATAATTTTATGGTTGGGGGTCACCACACAACATGAGGAACTGTTTTAAGGGGTTGCAGTATTAGGAAGGGAGGGAACTACTGCTCCAGAGGAACACAAGTGATAGAATATATATTATACATATATATTATGAGAGATATAGATATAGATATAGATATAGATATAGATATAGATATAGATATAGATGTAGATGTAGATGTAGCTGTAGACATAGATATAGATATAGATAGATTATAAGAATGGAGTATTAGAGTGGCTTATAGCCTGTGGTCCTGCTAGTTCAATAATTGCTGTCTACTAGCAGCAAGTCTAAGAATCCAGGAGTTGTTCAGCCCACAAGGCTGAATGTCTCATCTGGTCTTCAGTGTATGCCAGAATCTCTAATGCTAATGAAAGAATGGACTTGCCATCGAAAGCATGGGCAAGCAGGCAAAAACCAAAGCATCTTCCTTCTTTGTCCTTTTTGTAGGATGTTATGAGAAGGCATAGCCCAGATTAGAGGTGGGTCTTTCGATCTCAGTTGCTATTGATTTAAATGGGTCTTCCTACCTCCAGTGGTCCAATTAACTAAAAATTCCCTGACAGGTGTGCCCAGAGACTTGGGTTTTTAGTTAATTCTAGATGTAGCAAAGTTGAAAATAGGCATCACAGGTAAAAACATGGAAAGACAGACAGAGGATTAATAAAAACATATGAAGAATGAGCAAGTACAAAGAGCTAACATACAAAATGAACATCAAGGGTAATAAGGCTGCACTATATACATAGGATTCATGTTTGGCAATGTTTTACCTTCTCTTGCCACAAAACAAAAACAAAAACAAAAAAGTGACATCTCCCATCACTATGTATCTATGTGAGATGTTCTCAGTGAAGAATTCATTTATAAGCTCATTCCCAGTGTTGGAAAGAACACACTTCCATATGGATTGGGAGGAAGGTCGTACTTCCTTGATGATTGCTAGCTGTGAACTTCTTTAGGTTCCTTAAGCTATTAGTATCCTCGTATGTTTTCTGTCTTCTGCTTCAAATTTCCAACTTCCTCTACTACCACTTCTTTGTCCTAGCTGTGGAAAGCTGGGAACTTGCTTAACATGGCTGAGGACTTAGGTTTAATCCCCAGTGCTGTAAAGATAGTCACAATCGAAGATATTAGAGATATATAACCTTAGGAATACCTATTAGATTGTGTTTCCCATATGATTTAACATGCTCAGTTCCAGTGATTAAGGCACGGGTATCCTTGAAGACCCTTATCTACCTCACTGCTTAGAGTTTGAAACACAGCACAGGAAACAGTAGCTTCTATATTTCATTATTTAACCCAAGTGGAAACTCATCTATGTCTAATTTTCTTCTTACAGGTGTCCTGACAGTTTTATCTAACAAAATGCATTGCATCATGATATTTGGTGACCTAGATTTCTTGTGTGATACAGGATCAGTGCACTGTTTTCCAGGAGAGAAAGGACAACAGAACATTTCTAAAAATGCAGCGTTTCTTGATTTTTATTTTGCCCAAAGAAAATGGAAAGCAAACTGTAGCAATGTTTAACTTTTCCTGAGTGTTTCTATAAAAATATTTATTATGAAGACTGAAGATCAGAAAGTATATGCTTGTTGTCTACAAATAAAGGATTAAAGAAAATATGTACCATAACCACCCTTAACTCCAAAGTTTTGTGTGATTGACCTATTTATTCCTGTTAATTCTTTTTGTCAGTATTCTAGTAATGTGTCACATTTTCATCACATGATGTGCTTTTTGCAGATGACAAGGGAGTCCTGTTACTTAGAAGGGAGTTATAGTATGGAAATCACATTACGTGGGGGGAAGTGAGATGGAGAAGCTTCTAAGTAGGTTGGAGACAAGGAGTAATGTTTTCAAATTATCACCTAGGAAACTAGAGGTATAATTATGTTTTAAAAAAGATTTCATCATCAAGGCCAGTTAGAGCTTGGTACTAAGATTAAAAACAATTCCTTTATCTCAGAGGCATCAAGAAAATCACAGAGAACAGAGCAAACAGAGCAGCAGGCAAGAAAGATCCTGCTAGGTTTCCACAGTGCAGAGGAGGCTGAGGGAGAGGTCAGCTCATGGAAGAGGAGAGGCTGCTGAGGCATATCCCTACCCTGACACACAAGTGACAATGTGCATTATGGCTGAAGATGCCACTTCTCCAGTGAGTCTGGACTGCAAATACGTATGTCTTTGAAGGACTGTGTGATTTTCTAACTCACAAGGGAAGTTCTTCTAAGTCTCAGAGGGTGCTTCTGTAGCAGCTGCTAACAGAAACAATCCCAGTCAAGTTATTTTAGACACCTCAGCATCAACACATAGGTACTTCCACAAGCCTAACCCACTCATGCCTCTAAGAGTCATTATTTTGTATAGTCAGAAACCCTGCAGAAAGCACATAACCTTTTCTTGTGTAGACATTGATTTGCTCTTTTATTAATGGTGTCATAACATGGTGATCCTTTGGCACATGGTTGGTGGAAGGTGAAGTCATTATTATTTCTCCGGATAAGACACTGACTATGTTCATTTCACTCTGGGTTAGAGAAATAGTAGTCAATCTACAATGACAATTCCCATCTGGAGTTGTTCTTAATTGTCTGTAAGTTCTAGAGAGTTCAGTGTCTATTGTTGAAGATAGAGTTTACAGAAGCAGTCTATTAAAACCAATGCCAAAGCTAAAGCAATTCCATAAATACTTAGCGTTAGGGTGGGGAAGAGCGTTTCTATAGTCCAGATACTCTTACCCACCAACTCTAGGTTGCTATTCTAACGAAGGGACTGTGAACCTGGAGGTGCAGCAAAGTCTCACTAATTTATGCTTTTCACTTTCTGTCTCATTGTTCAGAATATAAAACTGAAAGATGCCAATGCTAAGCCACCAATGCTAAGATGCCAGTGCTGAGCTGTGACAGAAGTGAGGGGGAAGCCAAAGGAAGAAGAAAACTTGATTTGGGAAGAAGACTCCCGTACCCCATACTTCTGGATCCAATCCTATTGTCCTGCCCACATGTGCACCTCCCTCTTGAGCTCTCTTGACTTCATTTAACAAGATATAAATGCTGAAGTTAGCCTTTCCTTCAAGAGGGTTTCCAATAACATCTGCAGTTTTCTTGGTAAATACAAGCAAGCACACATAAATATAAGTTGTTTTCTGATATGTTAAAACTGATCATTTGTGAGGATCTATGGAAAAAGTCATTATTCTTTCCTCAAGGTAGAGAGAGCAATCCTACTAAGTGTTATTAGAAACAGCCTAGTTTATGATCAGTTACATATCAGAAAAATACATTGTAGGTTCCTAGGACTTGGTCCTGAATTATTATTTATGTGTTTATATTTAAATGGTGCTGGGTTTGAACCCAAAACATGGTGCATGCCAGGCAAGTGCTCTACTATTGAACAGCAGCCCGAGCTCTAGTTTTAGCATCTTTAATGTAGATTTCACAGTCTCCAGGAAATGCAGATGTTATGACAGGCTGAAGGACCTCTACTCTGAGGTACACAGGCAAAAACAAATCCATAAACCCTTTTAATTATAGCTAAACATCATCATTATTAATGATAGGACCCTGCTTCTATCCAGTGCTCTATTAATTGGCCATTTGATCTCCACTCCTGTCTATCTCTGGCTTCCTACTCTGTCTCATTTTCTTCCACTAATAAACAAAGTGACCAATGAACTCTATTAGAACTGGTGATCAGAAAAGGGGACAAAGGAGATTTTGCTCTACTGAGAAGTAAAAGTAATTAACCTCAGAAATCCATTCTAAGTAAAGCATGGGGCTATCTGAGTTTATAATTTATTAATAGACAATTCTGTCAAATCTCAGAGAAGGTGACCACATGGCCTGTGTGAAATTGAGCCCACGAAGGGTATATAAACTACCTCTTCTCTCAGGAATGCTGTAGTTGAGTAGCAAGGAGGAAAATTACTCTCCCCCTATTTATATTTCTTCTTCTGCCTTTCCCCCTATGGTGGCATTGTCAGCTGTCAATTTTGTTTTTGAAATTCAAATTAAAATGACAACATTAGAAAGAAATAAAAGAATTGAAGCAATGATTTCTTTTTTCAACACCATTTTGAGAGACCTAAAGAAATGGAACTGAGGAGCTCCTAGCATTTCAAACAAAATTACCTGAGCCTCTAATGGCCAGCCCGCTCTTGTGCTAGGGTTAATTTTGTCGAGAGGATGTTAAGCATGGAGTGAACTATTCTGTTTCCTCCAAAGGCTGCTGAATGATCCAGCATGCTTGAACAATGAGGCACCTGTGGGTTGTTCTTTTTAATTAAAAACTCCTTAATGGGATGGACTTTCAGGCACTTATTTGTTGTAAATGCTAGAATTTGGTCCACCTCATTTTCTGAAGTCCAATTTGAAAATTATGTTTAAAAATAGCCTCCTAGTTTGAGAACACAATGAAACAGTCACAGCAATCTGTGAAGGATGGATTTATAGGTTGTTCAGATTCAAGAGGAAGCAAGATTGCAATTTATCCATTCTGCAGATGATGTCTGTAAGCAGCTGGAGTTTAGAGAGGAATTCTGGGAAGGCTGAGGAAGGTCAAACAAGGACTGTCATACCAGGAGATCCTTGGTCATCAGAGCCGAGATTGAATTAGAAGGGAAAAACAGCTATTCAGGGATGAGAGGGGAAGTAGCCAAAGAGCTGGACAAGAAAATTCAGGAAGAACCGCCATTAATCAGTTAGTGAGGCGTGATGCTCAGTTGTGGGTTTTTTTGTTTGTTTGTTTTTGTTTTTGTTGTCATTTGTTTGTTTTGGTTTTTTGAGACTTTGAGCCTGATAACACTTCCAGAATGTTCCTTATAAGGGCTAAACATGGACCATAAAAGATTTTGGCACACATGACTCATATTCCCCTCACACAGATACAACAGGGTCTTTGCCCCAAGGAGCTGGAGAACAGATACCATTTCATAGGAAATAGCTGCTATGCACTGAAGTATCCACATCAGAATTTGCTGTTGGGTCTGCTACATTTGTGCTCCTGTGGGAGAAAAAACCTAGGGGAGAAAGGATTTTACTTTGGCTCATGGTTCCAGAAGCTCAGTCAATTAAGGTTGTGGGAAGGCATAGTGGAGATCCTGACAGGGAGTGTGTAACAATGGATTCTCACATGGTATTGATGAGGAAGTAGAAAATGGGTGGTGGAACCAGGTGAAGGCACAATACAACATTCAAAGTCTTGATCCTCCAGTCAACCCTTTTCATAAGTGTGTGTGTGTGTGTGTGTGTGTGTGTGTGTGTGTGTGTGTGTGTGAGAGAGAGAGAGACTTCTATTGACAAAAATCTTATCAGCTATATACTAAAAAGAATCATTTACTCAACTGCTCTACCATTGTTTAAGCTATGAAGGACTAGAAGTAGTAATAATTAGTTTACATTGTCTCCATTCTATACATTTCATTTTTAAAGATTTTAATTGTGCACATAGTGTGTGTGTGTGTGTGTGTGTGTGTGTGTGTGTGTGTTTATGTGTCTGTGTGCATGTATAAGCATAGATGGCTGTGAAGCCCAAAAGAGGGTATCAGATCCCTTGGAGACTAATTATGCTGTGATCACAAATAATCTCAATATCTCATTGTTTTGTAATAGAGGTCTTGCATACAAGGTAGAATCATGTGACTCTCCATGGAAGACAATAATTTCTTCCCTAATGCAAACTCAACATGTACATACTAGAGGGTAAAAGAAAAAGAATGCAAGTGTTTGGCTATGGGAGGTAAAGAAGGTGGTGATTTACCAATGTGCATGAAAGAGGATTCATTCATTTAACTATGAAATGTCATTTTGGCAGATGGGATGTTATGTGTGTCATAGAAGAATCTAGACCAGTTTTTTAGGAGCATTGATTTTAAGGTTTATTTAAGACTGGTAAGTACATGATACACATCTGTGCCCATGTGGGAGACCCAGGCTAAAACATGAAATGAACGGAAAATAAAACAAAAGACACAATAGTTGGAAGAGGACTTACTGGGAGGAGTAGAGGGGTTGTGTAGGTGTGAGGGGGATAAGAATGGGTAAGTGGTGAATGAGACCAGAATTATTACATCAATGTATGAGTTTGGTAACAGACAGAAGCTATATCTTGAGTGAACTGAAGAAAAGTAATAGACCACTATTTAAAGATGGCAAATCAGGATGGGAAAATGACTCAGAGGGCGAGAGTGCTTTCTATGCAAACATGCAGACCTGAGTTGGATTCCCCAGATCAACATTAAAAACCTCAGAATGGTCCTGTGGGTGCCTGTAATTCCATTTTGTGGGGACAGAGACAGGAGGATCAATGGGGCTTGCGGGCTGCCAGCCCAGCACCAGGTTCAGTGAGAGGACCTGTCATGAGAGAATGAGGACACAGCAGGATGAGTGATGTCCTCCCACAGGCTCCACATGTGTTCAGCCTACCACCACACTTTTTTTTTTTTGATGAGTTGATCCAAGATGAGGGCTTGACTAAAGCTGACCAATTTAGGACCACCACCATGAATCTACAGAACAGTCTGCCAGTCCTATAGAATAAACATGACCTTGCTGTTAGCAGGTGTCATTACTATGGCCAAGTAGAATGGGTGAAAATCTGATCTACCAAAAGATTGAGTTAATTGTTTGTGCAGAGAAGAAGAAAGAGGGTTTCTAAAGCCTAGACTAACTAGAATCACATCATTGTCTTTTATGAGGCACCACATAAATAATAATATTTAAGCATTACGTTTTCATTAATTCAAACTGCTTGCTGCTTCTTGCAATTAAGAACCACAATGCAACTGGAACATAATAAATAAAAACTACTGTTTTTTTTGAGGAAGTGAGTATGCAGAGATGTCGAGTTCCATGGCACACAGATTTAGAGATAATTACTGCTGGGCTTGAAACTCCAATGCAGGTCATCTGATGGCAGAGCATATGCCCTTGGACATTAATCTATCTATGCTGTCATGGTTTGAATCTAAGAGATCTCTTCACAGGTTCATGGTTTGTATGTTCAAACCCCAGTTGATGGCATGGATTTGAAGGCTATGGAACCATCAAGTAGTGAACCTTGGCTGACAAAAACACATTCCCAAAGGAGACCCTCTGAAGCTTATGTCTGATTGTGGCTCAGCTGCTGTGTTTCTCATCTGCCTCCATGAGAAGACCAAATTGCTGGTGAAAGCTCCAGTGATTACAACTTGAGCTGCTTTTTTGACCACTTGGACTGAAACCCTTTAAAGGGACGGTTCTCAATCTGCAGGTCATGACCACTTTGGGAGTCAAATGGCCCTTTCACAGGGGTCCCATATCAAATATTTTGCATGTCAGCTATCTACATGTGATTCATCACCATAGCAAAATCACAGTTATGAAGTATCAATGAAAATGATTTTATGGTTGGGGGTCACCATAGCATGAGGAACTGTACTAAAGGGTAACAGCATTAGGAAGGATGAGAACCACTGCCAAGCCACAAAGAAACATAAGCTGTCCCCCTCTTAGGTGGCTCTGTCAGGAATCCTATTACAGCCATACAGAGACAACTAATACAGAAGCCTGGCTTATTCAAATGGAATCACCAGCTGGGTGATAGAAAGAATCAGGCTGTCAGTTCTATTAACTCTCTCTAGCTCGAAGCCCCATATATTTTATTGTGTCTTAATGATTATGTCTGTTTCCATGAATTTCTTTAAAGATTGAAGGTTATCTGTAAACATCATACATCAGGGAGTTTAGTATAACTCACACCAAACACATCCTCATGATCTAAAATGCATTATAAAAAGATCAACAGTTATGCTTCTTATATGAAAAAAATAATGTTTTATTCAATACCTTTTTTCACTCAACTGACACTATCGTTTTTAAAACTATATTCTATTACATGCTGAACTTGTGGGGTGGAATAAAATGTTCCCTAGACTCACATACTGAATCTTTGGTCTTCACCCATGTAGATTCCCTAGGTAAGAACCTCGTCAATGGACTAATACACCAATGAGTCTCTGTATTGAATGGTCTCTTAGAAGCTGGAGGCTGTTGGAGAAATTAGGTCACTAGTGTTATGCTTTGAAAGATGTTTTATGTCCCTGTCTCCTCTTCCTCCCTCACTCTATGCCTCTCTCCATCTTCACTCTCTCTCTTATTCACCATGAGGTGAGTCACTTTGCACTCTGCCATGTTATCTGTCACAAAGCAATGGAACCAAGGGATGGTAGATTGAAACCTCTGAAACCACATGCCAAACTCCTTCTTCCCTTAAAGAGCTTTCTCTGATATTTTTGTAACAGGAATGATAAGCTGAATGATACCCCTTCTGGCATGAAGATAGGGTAGTAATGTCATGTCCATCCTTTGCTACCATTCTACTGAAATAGCCACTATAACATGAAAAAAAGACCAATTACAGGGCCACTGGAAATGGAAATGCCAATCAATTACATGCCAGATATACTAAACTGGCATTAATTGAACATTAGCTAGTTTCTGCTACTGGTCAACAAGCAGAGAAACCACCTCAGGTTTAGCAATATCAGGTTTATTCACCTACTGTTTAGGGATTTTCTTTGATCAAAATGGGAAAAGGCATCAATAAATGTGAGACTTGTATTTGCAACAGCTGGGGTCCCTTCTGGCTAATTTTTACCAATGCAAAGTAATTTTTTTTAAATTACCATTTGGGCATACATGCTCTCAATAAAACTCACTAGGTTGAAAAGCATCAGATTTGTAATATGGTATTGATCCCACGTTACAAACTTAATTGTAAAATGGAAAGAAGAAGGAAGAGGAAGAGCAGAAGAGTCAGGAGAACCATACACATCAGAGAGGTGATAATTTTGCTTTCATTATTCCTAGAAAGGGATGCTCTGTAGGATGCTTCCAAGAACTTAAGAATAAATTCTTCACATACAGATGATAGCAAAGCATATGGTCCTTTCTCCATGCAGGTACTGGACTCAGGAAGAAGAGAAGGGTCTCTGTGACAGCCTGAGATCTTGAAGAAGAGAGAGATTAGGACTGTAGCCAAAATGATGGTGAAAGGCCACAAAGACAATTTAAGGCCCGAGCATTGTTAAACTTAAGTTTTAACATCAGTCTCAGCTTGCAGGTGGTCATCTCACTGTATTGTCACATAGCCTCCATCTCACTGTGCTGTCACACGCATGGCCTTCTCATTCCCTGTCTGTCTTCTAACTTCCTCCTTTCCTAAGGGCAGTAGCTAGATAGACTAGGGGTACCCTAGTGCCCCAAATAAATCCTATTTTCACACACTGAGGCCCTGGGTCACATACCTAAGGAATACAGCATGTGAATTTTGGAGAGAAATGACCCAGACCATAGCAGAAGGTGACTATGTTGGTTAACTTTTGTTCATTTGACACAGGCAGGAGGGAATCTCAATTGAGGGATGGCTTCTATCATGTTGGCATGTAGGCGTATGTACAGGGCACTTTCTTGCTTAATAATTGGTTTAGAAGGACTCAGAGCGTTGTGGGTGATGGCATGCCTGAGCTGGTCATCCTGGGTTACATATGAAAACAAGCTGAGCAAGCCACGTGGAGCAAGCCAGCAAGCAGCACTCCTCTGTGTTCTCTACTTCAGTTCCTTCCCCAGGTTCCTGCCTTGGCTTACTTCACTGATGGACAAGATGGTGCAAGATGATAGATATATAAGCCTTTTGCTGCCCAAGTTGCTTTTGGTGATGGTGTTTATCACAAAAATACAAAGTAAACTAAGACAGTGACCAAGGGTGCAACATGTGACAAAACAGAAATATAGTGCCAATTAAGATGATTACAAGTGAAGGGAGATGCCTTTTTGTGACAGGCTGATAAAATGGGAGAGATCTCTACCACCCCTAGCTCAGCAGCATTTGGAGTTGGGTAGAAGAGGGATCACCATCTGAGACTATCACCACAAAACGCACAGCCTTGGTGGTTCATCATGGTGAGCCAGGGAAGGCCAGTACATAAAGGAAGCCTTTATTGAAGAAGATAAAGTTATAGAAGAAAGAAATTTCATCCAGAAAGATAGAGTACATTCATATTTTCCTACTGCTAATACCAATGTAATCAAGTAAAAAGCTTTTAAAGAAATAAATGTCACTTTCGGTCAGTAAAAGGGAAGAAACATCAATGCCTAAGATCTCAGGGGCTAATGCAACTACTGGCAGGTGTTGGAGTGGTCATCTCCTGGGAGAAAATACATCCTAAATGATAAGAGATGTCCCACTCTCAAAGAGGCTTTAAAAACTCATCACCCAATTTTAATGATGGTGACCCAGGGTCTACACTTCGCTATTTTCATAGTTGTCTTTTTAGTGTGTGTGTATACACACACACACACACACACACACACACACACACACACACACACACACACGCTTACTATCCCCCCCCCTGAAATGCTTTCTTTGTTCATCTTGGATGCCATTCCATTCTGTTTCTTCATCTTTGCAGGTTCTTTTTCATATTTCCCATCAGTGAGAGAAATCAAGGCAGGAGCTCAAATAGCAGGAACCTGGAGGCAGAAACTGCAGCAGAGGCCATGGAGGTGTGCTGTTTACTGACTTACTGTCGTTGCTAGCTCATCATGTCTTCTTATAGCACCAGGATCATCAGCTTAGATGTAGAACCTCCTATAGTGACCTGGGCTCACCTACTTCTGTCATTAAACAAGAAAACACCCCACAGGTTTTCCCACAAACCTATCTGGTGGGGAAAGTTTCTCCACTGGGGTTTCCTCTTCTCAAAGATGACTCTAGCTTGTATCAGGTAGACATAAAACTACCCAGAACACCAGACTTTGAATAAACAGCTGTTGTGTCTCCCCATATCTCCCATTTAAACTACTATTAAAGAAAGAAGTTAAAATACATATTCAGAAATCAGAAAACTAAGGAAAGGCAAGCAAAGTCCAAGCAACTATTATGAGGTCTGGTGTCTTCCAAACATGAAGTCCTAGTATTTGAGCATGGTTTTCTGTGATATTATTCAACTCCTAAGCCCTTAGTCTAAAATGATGTCTTCTTCTTTCCTGATGATTGACATTCTGGGCCTTGAAATATGGCCCTTGTGCTCTAACCAGTTGTAGTAATTCTGCAGGTGAACTTGATGGTGATAAAATTCAGGCATCAGGATGGACTTTTGAAATACTTCAGTCACTTGGGAAAGATTCACTGCGGTTTCTAAAAGAGTCAGTTTCTATTCATTCCTCCCTGAATTCTAAAGTTCAAACTTTGCTTAAGAAACTTTTTAATACCCAAGGCATTGAACAATCATTCTGGTGTATTGCATGTACAAAATCACAGTGCTTTCCAGGGGTGTAGAGAGATTTGCTACCTAAGAATATCCTCATATCTTCCCTCTCTCTCTCCCTCCCTCTCTCTCTCCCTCCCTCCCTCTCTCCCTCCCTCCCTCCCTGCATCGCTTCCTCCTCCTTCCCTTCCTCCCTCTGTCTTTCCTTTACAGTAATTTCTTTTCTTTTCTTTCCTTTTTTTTTTTTTTTTTTTTTTTTTAATTTGAGTCAGTGTCTTTGTCAGCTCAGGTGGTTTGTCCTAAACTCAAAATACTAATGCCTCATCCTCTTCAGTACTGGAATAAGATCACCAGTGTGCACTACAATACCCTGTTTTGTTTTTAATATAATGGTTTGGACCAAAACAATTTTAATTCTCCCTTTATTCTGGTGACAGCAGAGTTTAATTTATTGCATCAATATCTACTGACACGTTTATGTAACACCTCTTTCTGACACCAGAAACGCCATTTCTGCTACTAGAGTTTGAAAAAAAATTTAATTAGTTTACCAACAATTTGAATCCTTGTACGTGCCCAATGTCCCCAAGGTTCCCTGGGACCTGGTTTAAGAACAACTTTCGAAACCCATGCTCCACTCCTCTCTGCCTCTGCAGTTCTTTAGGAAGGCCATGCTTACTTTTCATCATGACTACACATAGTAATTAGGAATATATTTCAACTCTTGACAATATAATGTGCTACTTAATACAGCCTCACTTAATTTTCTTGCCCTAGGGTCTGTTTGTGGTGCTATAACAAAATACAACAGACTAACGTGCTTATAAACAACAGAAACTTGGCAGATAAAGAGTTGGCTCATGAGTTAAGAACAATGGCTGCTCTTCTGGAGGACCCAGGTTCAGTTCTCAGCCCCACATGCTGGCTTATAACCAACCATTTGTAACTCCAGTGTTAGGAGATCCATTACCTTCTTCCAATCCCTGTGGGCACCAGACACTTATGTGGGACTAGGGCACATAAATATAGTCACACCAACATTCATACATATAAAAATAAACAACTCTCTAAAACAAAATAGAAACTAATTTCTAATAGTATGGATGCTGGAAAGTCCATACTATTAGATTGGGGGTCAACAGATATTTTTGTTTTGTGGACAGTATATTGTTGCTGTGCCCAATCATAGTGGATGGGTGAGGGGCTCATTCAGTGCCTTTGCCTTAACTTTTGGCAGATCCAGGCAAGTCTTCTGCCACTAGCTTGTATCCCCAGTCCTTCATATTTTTACAGGGTCACTAATAACATTCATGAGCAATCTACTCTCATGACTGGCTTTCCTATGGCCCCACCTCCTGATTCTATCATTTGAAGGTCAGGATTTTAGCACAACCTTGGAGGGACACAGGCACCAAGACCATAACATCCACCAAGACCATAACACTCAGAATTTGCAAGGTACAAATTTAAGTTGTAATCATTTATATATTTAAAATGTTATTTCAAAATTGAGCTTTTATACTCCAGAAAATATTTTTCAGAATGATAGTTAGTTTTTAAAATTAGTGACTATAAATCATTTTATATCTTTATTGTGACATTTCTAAAACTGCTAGTGACATTGAAACATTCATTTATTTTGAATGGCATAAAGAAAGCAGTGTGTATGTTGACTTCAGAGTTGTAAAGTTGGTGGAACTAATGTGCCGTATCATATAAAATACATATTGGTAAGTTAATCCAGAAGATGTGCAAGGACATCTCCCAGTTTCTCATTCTTCTCAGAAAAGAAGGGGAAGCCAGGCCAAGTACAAATAGAAGTGGCTTGCCACAGAACATTTCCCACTCAAATTTCTTCTCTCAGCCTTTTATTTTGCAGCTTTTTATGATTGACAGATTGTTACTTACACTATGCTATCTAATAAAATATTCTAGAGTATTACAACAAATTTACTCCCATGGAATTTTAAAAATTCATTTAGCGATGAGCTCTCCAGTTTTGGAAAGCAGATAATTAAACTGGATGAGGGGTATGACAAGGTGACAGTTATGTAGGGATTTAGTCCTTTTTCCAATTCTCTCTGTTGTAAGGTTAGTGCTCCTGCAAAGTTTCTTAATCAGAAAAGACATCTTCCTACCTGTTGTGGTGTCACAGGGGGAAGTGGGGCACCTAGATCAACAGTGTATCAAAGGAAAGCACAGCCTGAACCAGGGTTACACTCTTTGAAAGGGCTCATTTAATCTTCATAGCATGCCTGTTTTATGGTATGAAAATTATGCCCATTTTACAGTATATTGAAGAACCTACATGCAATGCCTAAGGTTGTAACATAATCGTGTTTGAGTGATTAGTGAAGTAAAGTGTGTGTGTGTGTGTGTGTGCGTGTGTGTGTGTGTGTGTGTGTGCGTGCTGTGTGTGTGTGTGTGTGTGTGTGTGTGTGTGTGTGTGTGTGTGTGTGTGTGTGTATGGGGGGCAGACAGACACAGAGGCAGAGAGAAGGGGGGATTTGTGTGTGTATAATTATTGTTCTGGTTTCTGCTCCTGGTTTTACCCTTCACAGCTCTTGGAACGCCTGCAATTGCTGGATGAATGAGTGGCTTTTGCAAGATAATGAGAGGCCTGGTGGTTGTTGGTCTCTGGATTTCTTCAGAGTATTAAAAGAAAGGCCTAGGCATGGAACATGTTAGCAATCCTCTCCAGCCTCCAAGAAGGTTAAAGTATCACCAGTGGCCAGCGATATAACCATCATGCCTATGATATGAAACACAAACTCCGGAGAATTGCTGAAGGAGATGGGAGCCATGCTCATCCCCCATACACTGGAGCACTGCTGAAGGTGCTGGGTGTGACAACATTCCCCATACACTGGAGAACTTCTGAAGGTGCTGGGTGCTATGCCCCACCTAGCTGAAGGTGCTGGGACTGCCCCCTCCCCCACCCACTACCTTGATCCCCTTCCCTCTTAATCTGACTGCTCACTGATGTTCTTTGTAATACCTTTTAACAAACTAACAGATGTTAGCAAAGTGTTTCCCTTAGCTCTGTGCACTACACTGCAATCTGCAAACACTCAAGGTAGGAACCATGAGTATCATGGCTTGTGGGAAGTAAATCCTTATCCAGACCAATTTCATCAGGATTTTCTTGTTGTTTCCTCTAGTAGTTTTACAGTTTCAATTTTATAGTTCTTAGTCTGCTCTTAAGTCCATTTTAAGCTGATTTTAATGTCTGGAGACAGAGGTTTCATTTCTGCTACTTGGGGG
This sequence comes from Cricetiscus sungorus, assembly GCA_030556225.1. Classification (NCBI taxonomy): domain Eukaryota; kingdom Metazoa; phylum Chordata; class Mammalia; order Rodentia; family Cricetidae; genus Cricetiscus; species Cricetiscus sungorus. The sequence goes on from JANBXA010000103.1 coordinate 7,783,901, forward strand.
GAAGGGAGCTACAAATCATCAAGAATCTGTAAAGAAGATAAGTTCTAGAAACAGATTAGCTTATCTTATAGCTCAACATGTTCCTAGCCCCTCTAAAACCCCTTCTTTTTCCTCTCTATGAACTCCTTGCCACATTCCATGCCTATGAACAGTCAAAGATGCTTCTAGTCATGATATAAAGTACACTATATAAACATGAATGCACATATATCTGCCTTATTAGCTATTTCTCTTTAATCTACCATCTATCCATCCATGGGATACCTTGTCACCAGTTTCTAACTTGCTTGTTAAGGAGGAGATGTGACCATACATGACCATTGAAATCAGGGGCTAGAAACTGAGGCAGTTGATTCAAATAGGAAAAGAGGTTCACAAAGAACAACCCTGGACCCCTTATCACAGTAGCAGGCAAGTATCCAAGCTCCCAGAAAGCCAATTCAGTCATGTTTTTCTGAAGCTGCATCATTTTGATTATTGCAACTTTAACAACCATGGAATTATTGTGTGCTTCAACTCTCTCTAGAGAGAGTTGGTTGTTAGTGCAGATTGTGTTTGTCCTCCAGCACAGGGTTTGATCACTAAAACATTCTATCCTCAAACACATTGGAATGCAGAGAACTCTTCTTTTCAAGGGAACAAAGACACCTGCTGTCCTATGATGTATAAATTGATAATCTACTGTACAAAGTCACAAAACAAGGGTGGGACATGGGAGATTGTGACCACTGAATCATTCTGTTGTCAAATCAATTACTGCATCCGATTAGCTTTTCAGTAACATTTGGAATAGAGAAAATGTTGTTGGCAAAATAGTAAAAATCTGGCAGCCCTGAGAATTAAACATTAGCAGCCATTCAGAAACAAACAGAGGCAACTTAGTACAACACAGAATTCTTTGATCTAATTACTTCCGCTAGTAAATGCTTCCATTTTTCTTCCCACTGATTTATTTAGCTCCACAGCAAGAGCTCAATTAATTTTCTTTTACTAAGAGGTCATATAAATCTGAACCTTCCCTATAAATATACAGAAATGCTTAACAACTCTGCAATATTTTTGTTAACCCCTTAGTATCTGAAAGTACCAGATGTACAAAAAGATTAAAATGACAACACCTAGGATACAGAGGATATTCAGCTAGGTAGTATTTAAATATAAAATGACTAAATCACATCAAATGCCATAAAGATGGCTATGAGTTTAGACACAAAATCATTTAGATGCCTACTGACAACAACTTAAGATGGCTGGGTTTTATATGAGGACAAGTTTCAAGTTGTAAAAGCACAAATAGATATTTTGAATAAAGAGGAGAAAATATTCTATAGCTAAATATTGTTGGGATTCCAAATCACCACTTCCACAGTGCTTCCCCCTCACATATTGAACTCTACTCATTACAGCGATCGCTATGTTGCTTTGTGGTGTTGACACCTGCATATAGAACTCACAGAGCTGACAGGTCTTTGTCTCCCCTGAGGTTTGAGGGTCCATTAAACGATGGGGAACAAATGACCTAAGTGCCAGGGGAAGTTAGATGATAAAATAATCAACCCAGCAAGTCATATGTCATGTTTTCATAACTCGGTTGAAATCTTGTTTACCATTCCAATTTTGTTTTACAGAGTAAGAGTCAGTTTCGAGCCTCTGGTCACACTTTCTGAAAATTCCCCTGGAAGAAGAATAAGCTGATGGTCAACCCTAGATCTAGTGCCTGCCATCTTGAACATGTTTTCACATTCTTACACCTGTATTTAAATTTTTGAGCCCATATGTTTGGTACAAGAGACAGACATCTTTTCTTCTTGTTTATTGGTATTTTATTTATTTGAAAAGTTGTTTTGGCTCAACTCCCCCACAAAACTCCAATAGAAGCTGTGATATATATATATATATATATATATATATATATATATATATATATATATATATACATATGAAAAGTGTGAGGTCAGACAAAGGTGTTGATTTCCTTCCCAAAGTGCCCTGACATGGCACTCCATTCCTAATAGCTACACACACCTAAGTTCAGATCCCAGCTCTGTCATTTACCAGCTTCATGATCTATAAAAAGATACAGTCATGTTGCCTATCTGAGGGGGTGGGTGAGAAAACAAATGAGTCATGATGAGAAGTAATGCAAAGCTAGGAACATGTGAGGCCAGGTGCCTACTAAGCAATAAATAGTTATCCTCACTCAAACAATTTTTTATTTCAGCATACAGATTATATGTTTCCCTAGACAAAAATCAGACTTCCAGGTTTTCTTCCTCACAAAAGGCATAGCCAGGTTTATTGTATAACAAAACCAGTCATCAGCTAAGTAAGACCAGTAGCTGTGATGTCCTAGAGTGTTGCAGTCTCTCACAATCCCTCCCATCTCCTCATACCCAGCTGACTCCAGTGTCTTGAGACAGGATGTACCTGCTCCACCTGCCAAGGCTGTGTCAAGGGATGTGTCTGTGAGGACACGGCTGGATCGCTGCACAATTTTCATGGAGACATTAGCACACTGGGTGTGAAACAAGAAGGCTGCTCTGTTCTTAGGAAACTTGTAGAGCTTGGCCTCACTACCAGAGAAAAATAAAGTGCTCAGAGCCAGGCCCAGAAACATCCTGTTCCTTAGCAGTTTATCACCTCCTTTAAAAATAATCAGTAAAAGTTAATGAGCTTAAATTACCAAAGGCCTTTCACAATCTGGCTTCAATCTCTATCCTTGTGCTGTGGCATGGAGTCTTCCTTTTGTTTGCTGTGCCCTCCATCTGTTCTCTCCTTGTTCTCTCATTGTTCGTTATCTCAGGGGCTTCCTGCCCCAAGAACACTTCCTGGTTTCCCTGGGAAACATCACCTTCTCCATCAAGGCACACATGGTACTTTCCACCTAGCTCCATCCTGCCACTGTGACTTCTGTGTGTCTCTACTTGTGATTTCAGTCTTTTATTGTACAGCAGTCATCTAGGAAGCTTGTAAGCAGAGAAGAGCCCTGAATGTCACTCTGAAAGGCTGAGGGAGGACCAAAGCGCTTGGTAAGATGTTCTCCACCACCATCCCCTGCTTCTGATGGAGGGGAAACTGCAGTGTGAGAGACACTGAGCATCCCAGCAGGGCAGACATGGCTTACCTCCTGTCCCAACTACACTACTCAGTTGGTTCTCAGTTGTACTGGATTCACAATTCCAAGAGAAAAGAAAGACACAGTTTAGATGCAAAAAAAAATATAGAAGCAAATGCAACAACTTATAACAAAAAACCAGAAGCAAACACAACAATTTATAACATGGATACCACGCCTGGGATATGAATCTTAATTACTCTGACAGAAACTCTGACCCACAACGTAACACATTACACTCTGAAAAATGGTACCACATCATTGGATTTGGAGTCATAGTCATGCCATCTATCCACTGAAGAAGTTGAGGCACCAGCATCAAAAGTTCAAAGCCTGCCTGAGCTGGCAAGCAAGTTCAAGATCAGCTTAGTTTAGAGACAATTTGTCTGATGGGTTTTTAAAATGCCAGAGTATGTAGTTCAGTAATAGTGTCTTCCTAGCTTGCTCAAAACCCAAGAATCAATCCCTAGTAATGCATGTGTGACCATGATCACAGCACCACCTTACAATCAATGCCACCAAAACCTCCACAGTACCCAGGAACATGATTGCTTCTGGGACACTTGGTAAGTTCAAGGTCTTTAAAAGCACTGTGCATATCTTTAATCCCAGTACTTGGGTGGTAAAGGCAGGAGGATCTCTGTGAGTTCCCAAGCGAGTCTGATCTACAGGGTGAGTTCAAAGCTACAGAAAATCCCTGTCTTGAAAAAACAAACAAACAAACAAACAAACAAAAACACCCCAAAAGCACTGCACACTAAATAAAAGAACAGTTCCAAAAAAATTCTACAAAAAATGATATTCTTATGTGCCTTGAATGGGGAAGTTTTTCTCATATAACATATCCTGATTATAGATTCCCCTCTCTATTCATCCTAGTTCCTCTCCACCTCTCCTCCAACATGGATTCACCTCCTTTCTGTCTCTTACTAGAAAACAAACAGGCTTCTAAGGAATACTAATAAAATAAAATATAGTAAGATAAAATAAAAGCTAAAGCTTTGGGATAGAACAAAACAAACAAACAAACAAACAAACAAACAAACAGAGGGAAAGGAGCCCAAGAAGGGGCACAAGAAATACACAGTCTCATAGAGTCACTCCTTTGCACGGTTACTGGAAGTATAGCCAGCACCTCAGTCTGCCAGTCAGCGGTCAGCACCATGGACAAAAGCCATGGGGACAGCCATAAACCAAGCAACAGCTTGGGACTCTGTGCTTGGGACTCTGTGCCCACCGCTACCAATCAAGGCTGGAGAGTGGGGTGGGTATTAAAATTTTATTTCAGAAAAAAGTTACATAAAAGAGATTCTTACTTTAAAGAATCTTACTTTAAAGAATCACTGCTTTAAAGAAGAGTGACTGATGTTAAATTCTGCCTGGTAAGAATTTTGAACTTGAAGCATTTACTATCAAAATGACAATGTAACAGGGCTATTGTTTCTAGGTATGTCATAAAATCTAAAGTTTCTCATCTTTTAAGAAAGTACTTTATGTTATTGCTTTGGAAAATGATTGTATGAAATACTTAAACTTCCCCTAGTGAAGTTTATTACTCCTGAAGGTATAATAGAAAAAAAAATTCAATTCTAATTAGAATGATACAAGAGGGTGTTAAGTTTAAACAAATTCCTCCAGCACAGAATTATGGTTGAGGTTAAGGTTAGATGAGGGGCTGAAGTGACACGCTGCCTGACATTTCCACATGGAAAGGCAATGATAACTCATCAATTTGCAGAATGTCTGGTAGGTATTTCTCATTAAAGGCAGTCTGCATCAACCTTCCATCATTCTTGGGCTGTTAATGGTATCATAGTTTTGTCCATGAAAATACTAGTTGTCTGGAAAAATGAGCTTCTTCTGAGGTCACATGACACTCCAGAACAAAGTCCGAGTTGAATCAGTCTGCCTGACTGTGAAGGTGACATTTTCACCTCTCTGCCATGTCATTAGACCACAGTGCCACAGGCCATTTTTATCTGTGATAAATTGGTTAGCAACCTAATTCACTATGTCCTAAATGCATTGCGGTCCAGAATAACACAGACACTGTTTATAAATTATCTGTAGGGCATGAAAATTAATTTTACTGAAATCAAAATTGAAAATATCTTATAATGAAATAAGCAACCCTGCTGCTAACTGCAAGTCAAGTGCTTTATATGTAACAAAATATCCCCAAACCCAGATTCAAAGCCAGAGGTAACCTTTTGTGGGTCAGGTGGTCTTTCATTTATCAAGACTGTTTCTATATGTGCCCATCAATACAGAGTAATTATCATGCAAATATAGAAACAATTTCTGAGAATCTAAAGTACTTAAAGAGGGACGAAATAATAAGGAAAGCTTATTTCAATCCAGAAAAAAAAGAAACAAAGTAACAGAGAACATATTTTGAGTTAACATCCCCCCCAAAGCAAAGTGGCACATTTGAAATTATGTGACATTTTAAGAGTGGAGAAAGAAAATTACTTTAAAAAACAAACACAGGCCTTTTCCAGTCACACTAACAGAGATTACAAACTGAACGTGTCAGAGATAAATAGAAACACAAGATGTATTCAGGAACCAGAAACCTGATTCAAAGACCCAAGTCAATGTCTAATGAGTTTCATGTATTCTGTGGGATTCCAAGACCATTCCCCACCGCCTCAGATATTCCTGACTATTGTGCAAATGTGTAAAAGGCAGATTATTAAACTACCTTCCAAACAGAATCCTATAAATGGAGAATTTGCCATGTAACATGTTGTCCAAATCAAAGTACTGATAATAACTATGTCATGGCAATTAGAATACAAAAGGAACATCTAAGACAAATTAGTAAATATATCATGGTTATGGATGATACACATCCTAGATGCTCATGGGGCATCAATATATCTTCGCTCATGGGACTTTTCTTTATTCATATACCCGTTTTGTCCTTTGGATGTTATTTATACTAGATTATATAATGTTTTTAACTGACAGATAATCCCCAGTCTTGCTTGTCTGCTTTATTTCTCTCTAGTTCCTTCTCTTCTAGCTATCATGCCAAGTTCATCTCTGATGGCCATTTACTGGAAATTATATACTTGTTTTCTTAAAGCTATTTTGTTGATACAATATTTTTACATTGTAACAGAATGCAATAGTTTTACATTCACCGTGTTTTGACTTCAAAAGAGGTTGATCAAAGGCTTTATATTTCATTTTTCTGCAAGCAGGTATTTTTATAGTCAGAAAGCCATAACAAAAATGGCTATGTCTTTCTCCATGAGACATGAGTTTGTTAGATCACACAGTAGAAACACTTCATGATGTGGAGGCTCTGGTTTCTAAGGGCATTTCCTAGTTAGTTCCTTGGGCCTATTCTACCTTCATGAGCCCTTAATAATAAAGAGATTTATCTAGCTAAGGTGGAAGAGAAAGTCAAAGAGATTATAAGAGTGAAAAGGATTTAAACTTTTGCTGGCTATGAGCTCGATAGGATTATGTGACTGGAAGCCTTTGAGCAAGAGTGAGAGAGCCTGCAGGAGCTGAGAGCAGATCCAGCTCAAGAATAAAAAGAGAGGGAACCTCGGAACAGCAACCCAAAGGAGCTGAATTGGAGGATTACAGATCTTGGGAGAGAAATCCCCTGAGCATCCTCAGGAAGGAGCCCAGCCCTGTCAGCACCTAGATTTTAGGCTGTCAAGATTGTCAGCAGAGAACCTATGTGATACATGTAGTACTTAAAAGTTCTTACCCACAGACTGAGAGAGGATAATGGATGCTTAATCCCCCAGTCTGTGGCAATTTATTACTTCTTTCATTGCTGTGACAAAAGACCAGAGCTAAATAAACTTCAGAAGGAAATATATATTTTAGTTCCCATGTGTGGATACTGTAGTCCATGGTCACTTAGCCCCATGAACCTAGGCAGAATATCTCTGCAGGAGAAGCAGCATGCAGTGGATGGAGGTTCTTCACCTTACTGAGAACAAACAGCAGAGAGAGGAAGATGGGAAGAAGTCAGGAAGCCCCCAAACCCTGTTGACAGTGACTCAACTCCTTCACATAGGTTCCAACTCCTCTGGCTTTCAGAGCCTCTCAAGAAGTGTTAGCAGCAAGGACCTTGGTGCTAACACATTAGTTTGTGTGGGACATCTTATATTTAAACCTAACAAGCAACAAAGGAAAATAATATAATTATGGCATCTATTTAATCCTGCTTAAATTTCAGAGTCTATGAGTTGGAACTTCCCTTAGTCTAAAAGGAGAGGCCATCTTTCTTCTTTTATATAAATTTCTACATATGACATTTATGCTGATTTTTAAAATGTGGTTTCAGATGAAAGAATAAATTTAGCAGTCCATGGGGACTCAACTTCAGGCATGTCCCTCCACTGTCAGCCTTTGCTCATCCCCAGTCTCCGAACACCAAGGGATCCAACCTCTTTGTTTGCTTTTCCATATTACCCTATTATACTTTGGCTCTTGGGTGTTCCTCAAAAGTGCATGTATTTAAACTTTAATCCCTAGCCAAGTGAAGGTGGCAAAAATTTTAGAGGGAGGCACAGTGGGAGGAAGTTAGGTTGTGAGGGGTGTAGTTGTGTATGGGTTGTGATATCTTGACACCTTCCTGTCTTTCTTTGCATCCTGGTCATAAGGGGCATGGCTTTACTCTGCCATCCATTTCTGCCATGTTTTGCCTGACAATAGGTCTAATACAATGGGGCCATCCAATCAGATTGTAACTTCCATAACTGTGACACAAAGGATTTTCCTTTTCAGTAGTCAACAGTCTCAGGTATTTTTTTTTAAAGTGACAGAAAGCTGCCCAACACATTCTCTAACCTTACTGGAAAAAATTTTCTCTTTTCCAGCAATCAAAGATTATACTGTTCTTTGCCTTATCATCAAAACAGAATAAAAGATAATGAAACTATAAATAGAACACAAAGTTGATAGGTCTATGATTGAGAAACAACAAGTTGATAACTGCCTGTTGACTCAACTTATCAGTCAAATGGACCTGGAAAGTGTTATATACCTTGTAACACAAAATGACACTATCAACACAATTAAAAGACCCAAACAGACAGATAATCCTCAACAGTGATGTTGGAAATGTCATAATACCTGATTTCAAATCATATTACAGAGCCATAGTGACCAAAATGGTATAGCACAATCATAAAATAGACACAAGTACCAGTGAAATAGAACAGAGGGCCCAGAAACAAATGCACATAGCTTCAGCTACCAGCTTCCAATTAATAATTATATTATTTGACAAAACTGTCAAAATACTATCAGGAATAAAGCATCCCTTTTAACAAATGATGCTAGGGAAATTGGGTGTCTTCATGCGGACCATGGAAATGAAATGTATATCTCTCACTCTGCACAAAAGTCAATTCAAAATGGATCAAAGGCCTTCATATACTGGAATACTGAAGCTTAAGAAAAACACTTAAAAATATTGACATAGGCAAATACTTTCTGAAATTGACATTAATAGCTTGGGAAAGTTAACTGCAAGAATTGACAAATAGGAATATGTTAACTTAAAAAGCCTTGACACACAAAAAAGAAGCAATCAGCAGAGGGAAGAGACAGCTCACAGAACAGGACAAAAATCTTCACCAAACTATACAACAGAGAGGAAACTAAAGTAAATAATGAGAAATTTAAATACCCAAATCCAAAATCATCTAATCAACAAATGGACTATTGACCTGGATAGACAGTTCTCCAAAGAGGAAATGAAAGTGGCCAATGGATGTTTGAGAACACATTCGATATCCTTAGCCATTGATGAGATGCAAATCAAACCGCTTTGGGATTCCATTTCATAACATCAGAAATGCTGTTACCAAGAAAACCAATGACAAGTACTGGCAGGGATGCATGGGAGTGAGCGACATGTTTTTGCAGCTTGTAGGAATATAAACTGGTGTAGCCATTATGGAACTTGGTATGGAAGTCGCTGCAAAAAAAGAATTAAAATAAAATTGCGTATGATCCAGTTATACAAGTCTTGGGCACATACCCAAAGGACCCTACCATTGAGAAACCTACACATCCATGTTTAATGCTGAACTGTTTACAGATAAACAGATAAAGAAAATGTGATACATGCACACAATGGAATTTTGTAAAACCACAAGGAAAACTGAAATCTTCACATTTTTCAGGAAAATGGATAGGATTGGAAATTATGTTAAGTGAAACAAATTGGACTTAGGAAGACAATATAGCGTGCTTTCTATAATATGCAAAACCTGAATTTAAATTTGTGTTTGTGTACACATGTGTGTGCCACCATGAGTAAGGAAGAAGCCTGAAGACAAGGGGAGGTTGATGGAATGTAGACTATGACAGGGAGGAAAGGAATAATCATCAAGAGAGTGTCAGGGACACATGAAAAAGGGTGGGGAAAGAGGACCAATAAGAAAACATTACATAAGAAACACAGTTAATGATTCCCCACAGCAGCCCTTACCTTGTGGGAGGAGTAGATGGGGGATGGGCTGGGGGAGATAATAAGGATGGGAAGAAAAACAGTGATTGGAATGTAAAATGAAATTTAAATAGGTAAGTAAATAAAAGAAATATACATAAACTCATTTCTTTGTATGCTAATTTCAAAAAACTAAAGTAAGAGACATCCTTGAAATTGAAAGTGAACTTAAAGATCAATAAGAAATAAAAATAAAATTGAAAATTTGGCGCTTTTCTATTGGTCAAAAAATTAATATTTGTTCCTACATCTATAAATTCCTCCATCCTCATTTTAACATACTTTCAAGATAATCTATTTAAACACAAATTTGTGTCTTTTTCTTGTAATAGCGATGAGGTAAAATGAGGAAAACTGAGCTCTAGATTTTCTAGATAGGACTTATGAGGTCCTAGTGTCTCAAAAACTTTAGGTTAGTTTTTCAAAACATTTGGATTTTATAGTCAAAAGCAGAAATGTCCAGAAACCTGAAAAAAAAAAACTACATGAAGCTGTGGAGTCTTATAGACAAAGAGTGAATGCTCCCTTCCAGACAAGAAAACAGTAGGGTCTACAAATAAATGATCTGAAAGTACCGTGGCAAGTTCATTGAGCATCCTGTCCCCAACCGCTGTTTATTGTCTAAGATATCTGACTGATGGCCTGAAATCCTGGATCCGGAAGAGAGGCAGGAGTCTCAGGAGATGTGAAGAATGACACCCACGTCATATTGATGACAGCAGAAGAAGGTCATGCTGCCATGGTATAATTACGAGGGTTTAAACAATACCCAACACAATGACTTATTGAGTTGAAGCTCCATTTTCAGATTTTCTGAAGTGCAGAATGACAGAGGCCTCTCAGGGATGAGGGGACATGCAGCACTGACTGATACCCATATTACAGGCTATACCTCACTGAGAGAGGTTGAAGCTGAAACCTGATAAATATTGGGATGTAAAGCTTTGTGATAGCTTTGTATATGATTGCTGAAAAGCAAAACCACACCATTGTATGTGTACAAGTAGGTAAATAGATGAAAGGGAGTGGATGCAAGGAATATAAGAAATTAGCTCTATTAAAGAGGCCCTGTGGGAAGGCTGAAGTCTTCTTCTACTTCTCCAGATGTACACTTGGATATCTTTTGTGGTTATGTATTACAAGCCTGCAAAGATAGTGCACATTCATCAGCCATACACAAGATGGCAGAGCACCCGAGAGATGGCCCAGAAAGGAGACTCCACAGCTCCTCCCGAAAGCAATACAGCCTACTAGGAAGTTTAATTTGCAGTTTGACAATCACCTTCTATATTTGCAGTTTCCTATAGATGTTTCAATCAAAATACATGGCTGTGTGTTCTGTTACTGTGACAACATCCATACTGGTCATTAGGGACTACCCTGCATCTGCAAGTCTGTGCTGTGTAAGTTGGAACTGGAGCTGATATTTAAAATATATTGACTTCCTCCACTTTGCACACATCTGATAATCTTGATGATGATCCACTCAGGTAAACACACCACTTGCAAGGAATCAGCTGCCTATTTATTCTCTTCCTGTTGACTATCATATGTATGCATGCATATGTGCACCCAGACACGGTGGCAGGAAAATTAAACCCATGAAGATACTTTATTAGTAGGAAGTCACAGCTGACTTAACTTTGAAGAGTCAGGAGATTCTGAAGTTCCTCCTGCAACTTTATCTCACCCACACCACATAATTACACAATGAAGCATGAAATCCAAATAAGCAAACGAGTATCTCTTGCACAAGGAGGCATATTCTTGCAGTGATGATTCTGCTGTGCTTGCTCTGTATCTTTAAGATTACTTCCCTCAGAGTTATAATTCTTACCCATCGCTTTTCGACATAAAATCTTCTCACACCTAACAAACACTGGTCTTAAGGGAACTGTTTGGTATCAAGAAATAAGTCATGGAGAAAACCAAATGGCAGGAAAGCTCTGGGGTCCCACTGCCTTGCAGCCCTACTGTTACAGTTTGAATATGATGAGTCACCTCCAAGAACTTATTTGTTGAAGGCTTGATAGTGGTGCTATTGAGAGGTCACCAGCTCATAAAAAGCTAAACTCATCAACAGATTAAGTAATGTCGAGTTCATTCTAGGCGGGCTATCAAAGGGTGTCTATTTGAATGAAGCGTATCATGTATCACTTGGGGGTGTGTCTAGTAGAGCATAACTTGTCCCTGGACCCTTTACTTACTGCTGTCCAGCAACCATGACATGATCACCTCTGTTTCCAGAATATTTTCCTCCACAATGCTCAGCCTCACGATAGGCCCACAGTATGCCCCTGGCCACTATGGACTGAAGCTTCTGAAATGTGAGCCAAGATGACATTTCCTTCCTTTCTTTCAGGGATACCTTATTATAGCTGTTCACAAACCAATACACCCACACTCGACCCATGTCCATTACCTCCCGCCTTGCTGCTTTGCTAGATGGTACCAAGCCCAGAGTCTTTGTATACACCATTTACCCCATTAAGATACCCTCTGTACACACAAATTACCCTCTTTAGACACCTCCTATATACACCATTTACCCTCTTTAGTTACCCTCTGTACATACCATTTACCCCCATTCAGATACCCTCTGTGCATACCATCTACCCCCTTTAAGATACTCTCTGTACACACCATTTACCACATTAAAGATACCTTCCCAAAGGAGTGAATAGGAGGTGAATTGAGGGGGGATAAGTTGTGGGGTGGGGGACAGGAGAGAGAACTTTGGTTGGAATGTAAAATGAAATCAAAAAAATAAAAAGATACCTTCCCAAACTCTCTGGCAACCAACATTTATCACCTCCTTAAAATTCTAGATTAAAACTCAGCACCTCCAGAAAACCTTCTTGTGATTTAATTGTCCCATCAACTCTTTCAGCACAGAGGCAGTCAGTGAACAATAGCATTTGCTCTCCTGATATATAGCTTTAAAAGAAAGATGGAGCACAGTTAATGGTAGAGAAAGGATGCATGATTATTATCATAGCCAACATATTAGTCTGAGATGGGAAATAAAATAGGGTAGAACTGTATTTCATGGCATTAAATAAAAGTCATTGGAGTAAAAAAAAAAAGTCTCCCTGTAAGCCTCACAGCTAGCAGACATCTGTAAAATTTAACCTTCTGGGCACCATGAGAGAAAAAAAACACTAAACACAAAAGATACTATGAGCTCAAGTGAAAGGTCACCAGTCATTTATAATTCTATAATTCACTGAACAATTTTCTACATAATTAGAATGTAGAATCCTTTAAAATGAGCTTAGCAACCCTCCTCTCAGCAACACATGCATATCCTATGTAATGCAATGCTGGACAACTTCTACACATACCAAGCACTTGAGTCCCGGAGCATCTGAGAATGATTGCTTATATGATTGGTTTCCTCCCAATTCTAAGAATACCCAAACTGCCAGAGGCTCGGATCCTTGACAAAACAACAAACAAACAAACAAGCAAACAAAAATGGGGCATTTTTGTATCTAACCATACGCATAGTCTTGAATACTTTAAATTAACTCTAGGCTACTTCTAATATTAAACAGAATGTAAATGCAGTGAGCATAGTAGTTGCTGAGGGAATGATGACAAGAAAATACCCTACACATGTTCAGTGCAGATGCAGTTTTAAGAGCAGCATTTCTGATCTGCACTCAGTTGACTCTACAGATGTGGTATCCACGGATATGGAGAGACAACTATATTTGCATATGCCAGTATGACCCAGAACCAGTTTTCAGAGGAAGCTGCCTTCAGTACTTACAAAATTACGGAGACTATTTAGCCCAGAATTCATATTTTATAGAGAAAGAAACACAGATTGGAATGCTAATTGGAGAACATCACACCAACTAAATGAGTCAGGCGGCACCAAATTCAGGCTTCCGAACTTCTTGTCCAGTATTCTTTTCAAGTTTCTACACAGAATATAAGGAGAAACTGATTCCAAAAGTTCAATATGATCATGCAAAAGCATTCTAAGGTGCTTCAGAAAGGTACTTAGTAAAACGCTCTTTGTACCTATTGGCAAGATCTGTAGATTGAATTTCCTACAAAGGGTGTGTTTTGAATATTATCTATACATATATATTATCAGTGGTTGTATTTAGCTGCTGAAATTTAAAGGTAATAGTGGCTTTTAAAAGAAAGGTATTTGTTTTTCTATGACTAAAGGAAACCCTACAAGCCAACAATCCTTATCCTTTTGCACCTTAATTTTCCCATATTACATTTGGGTTCAAGTTGATCCTCTAGCTTTGTCTACCCTCTCTGAATTCAGCTAACAAAAAACAAGAGAAAAAGAAAGGCTATATCTCTCTTTGTTAGTACTCTTGAAAGTTGCAGACAATAGTTTGGATTGTATCACTTTCACCCACATCCATCATGCTGTAAAGGAACTGGACAATGCTATCTTCTATCATGGTGACAATGCTATCTTCTATCATGGTGGACACACACCTGGCTGCAGCAGGTTTCTATTGCTAGGATAAGAGGGAATAGATATGAAACGCAGCCCTCATTCTTTCTCAGAGAAGAGCTGCCCAATTGATCTTCAATTGCTTTTTAAAGTAAATTTAAAGATTGCTTTAATATTATGCTAATAATTCAAAATTTTAAGGAACAATTCATATGAGTAAGGTGACACGAAGCAGTATAATGACAATGATTTAAAAGAATTTGCTTGTAAGTAATGTTGTATTATGTCATCATTTTAAGATCACATCTGTTAGTGATATCCATGGTAGCAAGGCCATCCCAGGGCATTAGAAAATTCCTCACAAGCCAACAAAGGAGTCATTATGTCACAACACTTGCAAGAGAGCTTATAGAATGGCCAGTTTCTTTGAGTCTGACCAGTTTGGTAGCCATGCTTCCTATGCCAAATGCCAAGCCTTTGCCAAGGCAATCAAGGCCATGTGCCCAAGATGAATCTGGCACCTGTGTTGTGAGAAAACAAGCTCTAGAAAGCAAGAAGATTCTCTGGGACAAACGGAGGTCCAGAGTTCACATCTGCCACAGAAATCCCACATCTTAGTCCTACAGAGATCAGAAGTTCTCTGTGAGGGAACAGGACATCCTGAAACCAGAAGTTGTAAGAATGGTAATATTAAATAGCTAATTTTCCCACATTGAATATAATGAATCCTTACTATATTTATTTATTTGGGGTGGTGTAATCAAATGCCACAGATGCATGTGGGAGGCAGAGAACAACTTGAAGGAGGCTGTTCTCTCCTTCTACCAAGCGGGTCTCAGAAATCAAAGTCAGGTCTATCAAGTTTGGAGGCAGATGCCCTTACTGAGCCACATCAGAGTTGTGATGCAGTTGATCCCTTTACATTCTTCCCAATTCATCGTAATGATGGTGTGGTTCTTTAATTCAGATAGAAATTTTTATAAAACTAAACTTGCAGGAATCATTTCTATAGCTCCCAAAAAACTTTCATCTCCATCTGCCCACAGCTTACATGGGACTGTAACTATTTTCAGTGGTGTAATCAATGCTGATAAGATACCCTTTTCCTCAGAACTTGTCACTTCTATTATTTCCACCTCCCATGTCCTGTCTGTCATTTACAAAGACTTCTTAGTCTCCTCTCATTCGTCTATATAATTAAGTGACTATAATCTTTTAGGTTTCTGGAGGGTACTTGTTATCTCTTGTTTACTCAAGACACCTAAGTGTTCTAGATATCTTATCTCATCTGAAAAGGTAAGTACTCTAGAAGAGACAATCCTTCAGGTACATCGTGCTCCAAACAGCCTCTGATTCTATGATAGGACTACCAAGTAGCAATGTCACACAATTCAGCCAAGGCTTTAAACTTCTTTGGCAATGCTTCAGTAAGAGCCACAGCCATTTGAAAATAATTTGACAATTCTTCTGGATGAGTTCTTCTGGAGAAGAAATCATTTGTATACATCATCCTGTCTTATCATGCTTTTACAGCTGCTGACAGGAAGTAATTCACTGCACCATTTGAGCAAGCTGGTGAAATGAAAAGTGAGGTAGCCTCTTAGGTAAGTGCCAATTAAAACCATCCCAACTCATTTCAAATGAGTGGTATGCAACAACCTCCAAGTGTGGCTTTTTGGAAGAATGAACTAGCACTTTTTAAAATTTGCTTTTCAACTATGTGGAGTGTCTGAAGACAAAGATATCTGCAGTGTGCATTCCTCACCTCTCATTCTTGTGTTGAGTTCATGAAAGTAGAAATAACAGAGGATGCTGTGGGCTGAGAATGGAAGCGTCATACAGGTTTCAATTTCCTCTCCTTTGCTCCTTTAACTGGATCTCTGTGTGCCTTGTTTTGCTGTATAAAGAATGCTTTTGGGTGTTCTCTTTCACTGGCCTCTTTAGGAAGGGATGAACATGAACAGTCCCCAACTATTGAACCACTTGCCCTTCAAATTAAAATAGCAAGGCAGGCTTCTTTCTAGAGCTTTTTAGACCAATTTAGATGTCTCAGTCACTCTAGCTCTTCCAATTGAGATTAGTTAAAGAATTGTGCCTTGGGGCTGCATTAAAAATATCATCCAAAACTTTGCAGTGGCTGAGGAGGCACCTTAGTGAAAGAAGGCTTACCTACCACTTTCAAGGCCCTGTGTTTGATGCCAATCACCCACAAGATACCCTGTATTCGTGCACATGCACACACACACACACACACACACACACACACACACACACACACACACACATGCATATAAGTACTGGTGCCCAAGAAATAACTTTCTTACAATCTTGCTTAAGGAATGTGATTTCACTCTGAATATGGCCTTCCACAAGAAAAGGAGGCTCCTGAAAGTCTTCATTAACTTTTATTAATTTCAATGTAAATTAACCTCTTGGGGAGGCAACACATTTTCTCTAAGCAATCGCCCAAAGGAAAGGGACTGGGTGGCAAATTTAGAGCATGCTCCTGGACCCAGGGTCTAAATGGTACCCTGTTTATGTAGCAAAATATTTCCAAAGTAGCCAGATGATCAATAACAGCAAAGACTCTATAACTGAAACTGAGTTCAGATTATACAAATTTGCCTTTTGACAACAACATTTAAAATGCAATCAAGGGATGGTTTCTTGGACAGAAAGTGCTGGCAGGGAGCCTGCCAATTGGAGTTTGATCTCTGGGACCATGACAGAAGAGAGACCTGACCCCTGACCTAGACACATGTGCCTTGGCATATGTCTACCTACACTGTTCTCTCTGTGTGTCAGTCTGTCTCTCTCACACACAAAATAATAATGATAATAATAATAATGATAAATAATAAATAACTACAACACACCCCACCTCACTATACATGAAATACAAGTACAAGTTTACAGTTTCCCTTGTGAAGATAACTTACCAGTCTTTTATCCTAAGGGGTTAATTTGGGGCATCTAAAATTTGCAAACTGTGTAACAAAACTTTCTTTTTAAAAAAGGTAACTTTGATGAAGTGCCTTTATTCTTTTTTTTCACATATTAAAGTGAGGAATTCAAAACACAAAGCTCCTCAAAGAATGGTCTGTTTCACTTATGAAATGATAAATGATATAAAATTGTGCCTCAGTGTTAGCTTCTTCACATTTAATTGTGCTGATATAACCTAAATAATAATAATGATTATGATAATAATAATAATATAAAAATAATAAATACTTAGGGCTTGAAATCATTCCTGGGCCACTTTCCAATCAATTATCTTGTCTACTCACTATGATAATGAAGTTGGGAAGAAATGATTATCTTTTTTTATATTTTTAAATTAATTTTTCTTATTTTACATATTGATCCCAGTTTCCTCTCCCTTCCATGCCCCCCCGACCACCCTCCCATCCCATCCCCCCTCCACTCCACAGGGAGGGTGATGCCCTCCAGGAGGGATCACCAAAATCTGTCAAGTCATTTGAAGTAGGGACTAGGACCTTCCTCCTGCCTCTAGGTTAAGAGAGTATCCCTCCATGGAGAATGTGCTCCCAAAGTCCAAGAAAGGATTGTCTTATTCTCACTTGTAAGTCTTTGCAGTTGCTCCTTGACCCAAGAAGTATTCTTGAACCATGATATCTTGACTTGGAAAAGTCACTGAAAATTTCCCTTTTTGTAGTCAGCAACAAAGTTCAGGGGCAGAACAACACTGGAGCTTTCACACTCCATTTTTTTCCCCCTGAAGTCAGACTCAAAATGAATTTTTAGAGGACTATCTGTTAATGATTAAAAAGCAATGTCCTGCAAGAATGGAAATATGACAGGCTGCAAATTTTGGTTCATTTCAGAGTAAAAGCTGACTAAAGAACTCTAAGTGGATAAGAGCCCTGAACACATCAAATGTGAGGCAGCTCATCTGAAATGGAGAGGTATGCATGAACATGTAAGAACTGACAGGGTTCTTTCATGGGCACTTTGGGATGTTTCCTACCATCTCTTCACTCAGCATTGTAATGGTCCTCTCTTTGGCCATCCAAAGTTGTTGTCTTTGGAGGGCTCAGAGAAGAGGTGTTGTGGATTGAATGATTATCACCCCCCACACACACACACACATACATGCTCATGTGTTTGAGCACTTGATTTTCATCTGATGGCTCTGTTCTGGAAGATTGAGGAACCTCTGGGTAGGAAGCAATACATCACTCGGGGCAGGCATTGGAGGTTCATAGCCTGCCCCTACTTCTGACTTAAGCTCTCTGCCTTCTGACTCACAGGATGTGAGGAGTCGTCACTACATGCTCCTGCTGTCATGGACTGTGCCAAGCCTTCCCACCAAGATGCACTGGAACCATTAGCCAACATAACACCTTTCCTCAAGTTGATATCGGGTCACAGCAATGAGGAGAGTGTCTGATGCAAACAGTAATGGAAAATAGCTCATATCTGTGGAGGCCCTAGCATGTGCTTAGCTATGCTAAGTGTTTTGTGTATGGTTAAGATCTACCTGAGGTCTGCCTAAGAGAAGAAAGCACCTATGTTCCAACCCTGGGCCCAGAGAACTGTGCTTTCTGTATCTTCCAACAGAAGAATAAACTCAGCCACTGCCCACAAGGAAGTCGCCCCTAGTGGAGAACAGGATGATATTTTCTTTCTGCCTTCAGTTTTGCAACTGCTCCTGTCTTTCCCTAAAATAAAATGCCATTAGCTCAGAAGTCGTGTCTGTGAGAGATTTTATTTTTAAGCTTCATTTGAAAAGTGTCTGAGAATGAGCTGGTCATTGTTTTATGACCTTTAAAGTGAAGTATGAAGTCACTGAGAAATCATGGAAATGTGACAGCTTTGGTGAGCTTATAACTTCCTAGGAGCCAGCAGCATCTGGAATCAGTAGCTGCAGATCGAGTTGTGTGTGCACACAGGGAACAAAACACAGAAAAGATGAAAGTACTCTCAAGTCCCTGTCATCATGTGGACTGGGCCACAGAACCTTGAGCTAGAATAAATCCTCTCTGCTTTGAGTTGCTTTTAAGTGTCTTAGCAGACAACATGAAAAGACATTGAGACAGGAAAAGAGTGTGAATTAACATGACTTTCTGGGAAACAGTTTACATTAAGTCTAAGAAAAAAAGCTGAAGTTCTTTGAACCACTTGCTCACCTATTAACTAGCATTGATTCTAGAGAAAGAAGTGGGTGTGTTGATACAAATGCTTGCTAGCCCTTCCTAGTAATATCACAATATTCAAAACATTTTATAAAGATGCATGGATATGATAAATGACAAGTACATTGTGGTTGGTGAATGTTACATAAGGGGCCCTAAGGCCATTTTATATGATCATCTCCAAATATTGTTAAGGACTTGGGGAGATATTCATTATAAAATTTCAAGTGAGAAAAATCGTAGCAAATCATTGCATAAGAGGATCTTCATGTTTTACTTTTTACTTTTAGATTTCTTTTTAGTTTTATAAATGTGTATGAGTGTTTGTACACATGCCTGTGCACCAGGGGCATACAGTGGTTGTGGGGGCCAGAAGAGGATGTAAGATCCCCTGGAGCTAGGGTTACACTTGACATGGGTGCTAGGAGCCAATCTCAGGCCCTCTGAAAGAGCAGCATCCACTCTTAACCACTGAGCCAATGATGGCCTTATTTAAAGATAGGTAGTTATAGGAAGAAAAAGGTACAGGACATGTGCCTATATGTATATATGTATAGATGCATGTACATATACATATGTATGTATCATCCATAGATATATCCACTTATCTGTCATCTATAGATGGATCCATTTATCTACATCTATCTATCATCTATTCATCTACCCATTTATCTACCTAAAATAGGGAATAAAATGAAACAAACACAAAAGTTATAAAATCAGTAAATTTTATACAAATGTTTTAAAGCCAAGGAAGTTTTATGTGGTAGCATCTGCTCATCATCATAGGACTTAGTAGACAGAGGCAAATGGGCCACAAGTTCGAGGCTAGCTTGGGTATACAGTGAAACACTCACTCAAAAGGAGGACTGGAAAGAAAGAGGACAGGACAGGAAAGGAAAGGAAAGGAAAGGAAAGGAAAGGAAAGGAAAGGAAAGGAAAGGAAAGGAAAGGGAAGATGAGGAAAGGGAGGGGAAGGGGACGAAAGGGAAGGGAGGGGGACGAAAGGGAAGGGAGGGGAAGGGAGGGGAATGGAAGGGGAGGGAAGGGAGGGGAAGGGGAGGGGAGGGAAAGGAGGGGAGGGAAAGGGAAGGGGAAGGAAGGGAGGGGAAGGGAGAGGAAAGGGAAGGGGAGGGAAGGGAGGGGAGGGAAAGGGAATTAAGTGAAAGAAAAGGTAAAGAAGGAAGGGAGGGATGGAGAGGGAAGAAGGAAAGAAAGAAGGAGAAAAAGAAGACAAGAAAGGCAAAGAAACCCCTCAAGGAAAATGATCCCGAGTTTGGCAATTAAATCTTTATAAACAATTATCATTATCATCATCATCATCATCATCATCATCATCATCATCATCATCAACAACAACAACAACAATAACAACAACAAAAATCCTTTGAGTTTCATCACAGCTTTGAGCTTTCCAGGCCATTATCAGGAAGGTAGATTGAAACTGAGTAAGAAGGCATGGGTGCAAATCCCCTGAGAGTTGTGTAGTGATTAGGTAAAGAATCAATACTAGCAAATAACAAAGGACTACTAAGTTATTTTAAATAGGTGAAAGAGCTGATGGTCATTCAACTGAGATACACAAATGTCCAAATACAAATGAAAAGATTCTTGGCATGATCAGATATAAGGGAGATGCAAACCCAAACCACGATGTGACACCATACCACTCACACAGTCTGCTATATTCAGAAAGTCAGAAAATAACCAGTGTTGAACAGGACACAGAGAACCAGGAACCTTCTTATGCTATAATGTAAAATAGAATGGCCACTTTAGGAAACAGTTTGGAAGCTCGTCACATTGCTAAACACGAAGTTACCATATAACTCAGCAATCTTATGCCTATGTATATCCTCAGCAGAATTGAAAACATGTCCACATGACAACTTACCCATGAATATTCACAACAGCACTATTTATAATATTCCCAAAGCAGGAAAAACTCATCCATCAAGGGATGAATGGGTATAACATTAGTCCCTTGTATATGTCTAATACATTAATATACCAGTGAAAAATGCATAATAACATTGTGACTCTATACCACAGAGCATTTTTGACACAAACAGAAATGAAATATTGGTACATGTTACATAGTGGATGGACCTTGAATAGATAATTCTAAAAGAAAGAGCCAGAAGCAAATGCCCATATTCTATGTGACTCTATCCAAAGGAACCAGAATTAGTGTTAAAAGAGCTAGAAAAGTACAAAGAGCCAGAAAACCAATTACTTTATCACGACTGGGATACACACACACACACACACACACACACACACACACACACACACACACACACACATATATATGTACATATATATATATATATATATAACGGGAAAAGTGTTGGGAGTAGCAATGGACTTGGAACTTCTTTAGGGGTTAACAAAAATATCCTAAGATTTATTGTAGTGGTCCACTGAATATATTTTAAAAATAATTAAATCATGTACTTTAAATGAATTGCATGGAATGTAAATTTCCTCTCAGTAAAGTTGATGTACTTTTAGTTAACCCATAAGTACCTATTCTATTCACCCTTGGTAGAGATATCCACCCTTACCATCTGGTCCCTTACTCTCTACTTAAGCTCTGTAAAATGCTTATCAATAAGTTAGCAGCTAATATTCACATGTAAGCTGATACATACCATATTTGCCTTCCTGGATCTGAGTCACTTTACTCAACATGATTTTTTTCTAGTTCCATCCATTTTCCTGTGCATTTCATGATTTATTTATTTCATGGCTGAGTAATATTCCATTGTATAAATGTACCACATCTTTTTTATTCATCCATCCATTGATGAACATCTCGGTTGTTTCCAATTTCTGGATATTATGAGTAGAGCAGCAATGAACATGACTGAGCTAATGAACTTTGGGTACATACCTAGGAATTGTATAGCTGCATTATGAGCTGGATCTATTTCCATCTCTCTGATGAACTGCCATGGGTACCAAATAGAGGCAGGTAGTGACATGAAGCAACCTGACTACTATCTTGTCTTGACATTTCTTCTTCCAAACAAATTAGCCCATTGCTTCTGAATTGGCTTTCAATTCAGTTCACTGGCAGGATGAAGCCAGATTCTTTGCCAGACTACAGCTCAAATATTTGGTCTGTTTCCCAGTTTCAAACAGAGTCCTTGTTCCTCTGGAATCTAATGAGGTAGGCATCAGCTCTTCACATTTCTTTCTAGGCATTTTGATCTAAAATTTCACCAGAATGGCACACTGGGTTCTGTTTACAGGATCCAAGGTCTCTCTAGTAGTCTGCTGCAAGTCAGTTGTAAAAATACAATGGACCACATGATCAGGTCTATTGGAGCAGTACCTCATATCCTAATATCTCATAGCTACACCTCAGCTCCTAGTATCTATTTCTTGCATTAATTACTTTTATCCTTACTGATAAAATACCCAAAGAAAGCAACTCCAGGAAGCAAGAGTTCGGTTTGGGTCATGGTTTGGGGTGTAGTTTCTGTGGCTGGAAAATCATGGCACCAGGAGAGTGACATCACTGATCATGTTGCATTCATCATCAGGAAGCAGAGAGAGAGAGAGAGAGAGAGAGAGAGAGAGAGAGAGAGAGAGAGAGAGAGGGAGGGAGGGAGGGAGGGAGGGAGGGAGAGAGAGAGGGAGGGAGGGAGGGAGGGAGAGGGAGGGAGGGAGAGGGAGGGAGGGAGGAACAGAGACAGAGAGACAGAGACAGACAGAGACAGAGAGACAGAGACAGAGAGAGAGAGAGAGAGAGGAAAGCTGGACACCTGGATTGCTTTCTTTTTGTCCTTTCTCCCTTTATACTGAGCTCCTAGAACATAGGGTGGACTGTCCCACCTGAATTAACCCAATCTGAGAACTCACTTTCATACATGCTCAGAGAATTATCTTCCAGGTGATTCTAGATCTCAGTAAACTTGACAATATTAACTTTTTCTTACACTCAAGGGATATATGTATATGCATATTTCAAGCTTATTCTTAGCTTTATACTTCTACAATGGTAAATGTGAGGGAGGGGTCTTAGTTTTAAATATGATTAGTCAATCAACTTTCTCTGAAAGCTTTAAAATTATTTTCATACATGTGTATTGTATTTACATAATTTCCTCCCTCACTGTACTCATTTCATCTCTTCCTGTGCCCCCTGATTCTCTCTTAGTCATGACATCTTCTGTAAATATGTATGCATGTGTGTGTGATATATTTCTTTACACTGTATGATGTGTCACTGTGATTGGTATAATATAAAACTAAATGGCCAATAGCTAGGCAAGAGGTACTTCTGGTCAAATAAAGCTCCAGGAGGAAGAAAGGCAGAGTCACCAGCCAGATGTGGAATAACCAGGATGGGCATAATAGAGATGAGGTAACATGTGCATGGAAAAATGCAGATATAAAAAATATGGATTAATAGAAGTTATAAGAGCTAGTTAGAAATAAGCCTAAGCTGGGCCAAACTTTCATAATTAATAATAAGTCTCCATTTAAATTTTGTGAGCTGACAGCTAAAAGGAAAATTCTCTCTCTCTCTCTCTCTCTCTCTCTCTCTATATATATATATATATATATATATATATATATATATATATATATAACACGTGCATGCACGTGCACACACACACACACACACACACACACACACACACACACACACACGCACACATGTAACCTACTGAGTCCAGTTTGTGTTGTCCATATGTATATGTGCTTAGGATTGACCATTTGGTATGGGACAACCAATCAGGGGGCTCATCCGTGGAGGAAGGATAGCTTTTTGTTGCACTTTGTATTTTGTTTAAGAATTCTTTGAATATGCCATGAAGATAATCTTGTGTACTGTTTTCAAGATTCTTTAAACTGAGTATAATGAAGCACACCTAGAATCCTTGCATGAGAATGTCAAGACAAGCAGATTGTGAGTTCAAGCCTGGACTGACAGCAAGAATCTATCTTTAAAAGAGATAAATACATATTTTAGTTATGCCCTCTGGAAGTTTGATTGGGTCAGAATTAATTTCGGTGCACAGTAGAATAGACATCCGTGTTTATTCTCCAAGAAAGTGAACATGTCTTTCATGCCCTTGATTGCAGTGAACCCTTTGTTCAAACTTATATAGTATCTGCTTCTGGACTTTTCACACTGTCCCTATCTGTGCCCTCCTAAAAATTTCCATCTTACATATCAGGGCCCATACTTGGCTGTTCTTTCCCAAGACTATCTTGAATATCCTTGCCACTTCTATTTTATTTGAGTGTTGGATTTAGTTTTGTTAATTTCCCTAAAAGCACATGGTGAGGTAACTGTTTGTAATTTCATTGACTCTATAGATATTATGAGCAGGTCTTATTTTTTTTCTAAATAAAATTGGGTTCTCAAATTCACAAATTTGATATATTCTTTAATTTAGCTAGTTCTTAAATTTTTGTAAGTAATATTTAGCATTTTTCTGTATAAATATCTAGTACAAATACTACTAATGTTAGTTTTTAGAACTTGATTTTTGGTGATATTTTAAATTTATTTTCAACTGTTTTCATTACACAGAATATAAGTACAATTGGCTGTTGTATAGCAAACTCCAATTTTGTACCTTTTTGTTCAATTCTTTGTAATTTGTGGATCTCTGAGAAAGGTTCTGCCTTTCCAAGCATATGTTTAAATTGTTTACAATTCCTATGATAATTTACCTGTCTGGACCCACTGCTGCTCTGCTATTCATGTTTAGAATTAGCTTGTATGGGTTTTGGCTTCTCTCCCTTTTGTTCAATTAATTTATCCCAACTTTAAAAATTTTTTTCTATGCTTTGTTTTCTAAATTTTGAGATCTAGCTACTTTTTTCACAATGCATACCCTAACAAATTTCACATGTGAGTTCAATTTTAGTAAGTGTAGACTTCATTGGTATATCCCAACTCTCCTAAAAACAGAACTCAGTTTTTTCTCCTTCTCTCTCACACATCTCATATTGTTATTGCTCAATGTTTATCTTTAGACTTCAAAGATCCATCATTGCTTTTGCTTCTCTTTGCCTTTTTATGAGGCAGGTCATGCTATTTATCCCAGACTGACCGAAAGCCATGATCCTCCCTAAGGCTTCCAAGTGCTGGAATTTCAGATGCATGACACTATGCCTGGCTAGACAGTTCTGAATGGTGCATTCACTTGACTGCCTCTGTACAGAATTCTTCATTCACCATTCTTGTCTGCATCGGTTTCCTTCTTTCTGGTGGACATCTTTCATTTGTGGAGTCAATGTAGTAAATGTCCTCCTTTGTGTGAGCCACAAATCATCTCAATCCTTTATATTCTCCTGGCATATTGTTCTAGAATGACAATTTTCCATCTGCATTTGGAAGATACTATTTCATCTTTCTCTGCCACGTCTTTTTGTGGATTTAAAAATGTTGTTTTTCTAACTGCCCTCCTTTGCTATTTCTACTTGCTTTTCCCTCTGTAGGCATATAAAGTTTTCTTTATGCTGATGTGGTTCCACGTTTTTACAGCTATGTGTTTTGAGTAGGTTTATAGTTCTATTATCTGCTTACATCCAACACCCACAGTGTCCCATGACTCAAAGTCTGGAATGTTCTTACCACTGTTCCTTTGAACACCACTTCTTTCCCATTCTTTATTTTCTCACCTGCAACTTGCATTAAATACACATCGATTTTCCTTGGTTAACTGGTTATTTCCCCCAAGTTTTCATATACTTTTCATCTCTGGTTTTCTACAATGAAATTATTATTGGTTTCCTAGGTTAATATTTTAATTATTAACTTATTTGTCTTTGGGGGCTAGCGCTCAACCAATTTTCCCTGTTATTTAAATGATTTCAGTTCTAATTTTGAACAGTCTGTTGCTGACTTTCAAATGCTCTTACTTTAATCTAGCTTTACACTTGCCCAGATTCCTTCTCGGCTTTAGCGCTGGTAATACCTTCAGAAAACCCATACTGATGTTTGTGATTTTCTTTCATTGATAGCTCTTACAACCCACACTCTATTGTTTGTTGAGTCCTCTATTTCCAGGTTTCATTCTTGCTCACTTGGTTTGTATGTCTCATTTCTGGTGGAGGTTACTTTCCAAGGTTTTTTAGAATGAATATCAACATGATAATTATATATGCATCTGTGAGAGAAGTATCCCAATTTCAATGGTAATTTTCGAATATTAGTGTAAGGAAACAGATGTCACATCTGCTATGGTGAGAGCTTGGAGACCTAACTTTTTTTTTTTTTTTTTTTAGTTTTTGTGATATTGGTCCCATTGGGCCCAGAGGTACAGAAAGTTTCATTCTCAGTTCTTTGAGGCTTATTTCCTTCTTAATGGACTAGTCAGTACTTCTTAAGTCCTGGAGCAGGTTGGTCTAAGAGTACAGCACAAATTGCTTCCCATGGGCTTTATACTCCCATTGCCTGCAGTTAAAGCCTACGTCTGCACTACTTTTTTTCATGGTCTATTTGAGCATCATTTCCTGTTCACTCTCCTAGCTTTGAGTTTTCTCTTCAGTTTTAAGAGCTGAGGGTTTCCATTTCTTGACTTTGAGTTTGGAATTTTCATTTTTATATTTTTGACTATTTCTATATATTGAAATGAAAGTCTAGGGAATTGTTTCACACCAGTTTAATCATATTCATCTTATTTCCCTTTTCTTTTCTTTACCTACCCACCCACCCACCCATCCATCCATTCAACTACCCACCCACCCACCCACCCACCCATCTATCCATCCATCCATCCATCCATCATCCATCCATCCATCCATCCATCATCCATCCATCCATCCATCCATCCATCATCCATCCATTTATCCACTTTTCCTCCCTCCCTCCTTTCTTTCCTTACTTTTTTTGACAAGGTATCATGTAGCACTGGCTGACCTCAAACTTAATATATAGCTGAGGCTGACCTTGAACTTCTGCTCCCTGTGCTCTACCTTCTCAGAGTTGGAATCACCAAGATTAGAAACATATATCATCATGTGTTTATGCAGTGCTGGGGATCAAATATAGACATTTGTTCATGCTAGCTAAGCACTCTATAAAATGAGCTACATCTCAGGCCCCTCATTTTATTTTTCTAAATACATACCTGATCACATTGTCTTCAATAGGGTCCCATTGGCTTGAAGAATAAACCCAGTCTCCTTATTGTGCTACTTTATAAACTTCATATTAAAGTGAAATTCTGGCTCCCCAAAATTTCTTAGAGCCATGATCCAAATTCCAGATGCCATACTAGACTCACAGTGGTTCAAGCCTTATGACTTAAATGTTCCATACTTATTCTCATCATTACTTTAATTTTAAGAAACTTCATTTAGTAGTGGCTCCTAGATCACATTCCTATTTCTAATAATACTTTTCTGTGACCTTTATCTAAGCTGTGATCCTTTCAAAATCCATGAGTGATAAATGAAAAAAAAAAAGGTTTTAAGCACAGATCACTTCATAATCCAGGCCACAAATTCATTAAATCAAATGAAAATTAAGTAGGAGAATGACCATTCTATCCATTTGAGATGCTTAAAGGGCACTGTGTAGACAGAAGTCACTGACCCCCCACCCCGATAACCCACTGAGCTTCATCTCAGTGCCACAGTTCTGTGTAGACCAGTTTTTGACTTTCACTCAGTCTCTGGTCATCTCTGCTTTTAGGCAGCATTTGCTTAGCCTTCTTCAGGGAGAGTAGCATGCCGTGAGGATAGCTGTTATAGTTTATGTGCTTCATTAGAGCAAGGAAATATAGTTTGCCTTGCCTAAACAAATCTTAGCTGCTAATGGGCCAAGAGCCTGTGAATGTAGTTAGAATTACTGCAACTTCAGAGAAGAGAAAGGAAGAAAGAGCAGCCCTGGAAGCAAAGGAATTGCACTCAGAATCTTCATTTATATATACCTTCCCAGCCAATCAATAACTCAGAGATGTACAGTGAAGGGCAAAAAGGAGTTGATTGCAATCGTCAAACAGTCTGCAAAAAAGGAAAAGTTACAGTGCAAATTAAACTCATTCAAAAGAGTAAAGACACTTGGCTCAAACTTAAGGAGATTCAACAAGCCTGGAAAAAAAAATCATTATTTCAGAAGAGATGACAGAGGGAAGTAATAGACTCTGAAATCTGGACATAAAACTCTACCCAGATATTTGCCTTCAGATTTTTTCCCCACAGTCTAGTTCTTGAGAATGCAAAGCTGTATCCTAGGGCAGTTTTATGAATACATATAAACAGGAGGACCCCAGCCTCTAGTTGCTGAAAACAATGAAAAACTACTCTAGCTAGGCTACTATCCTCAAACAAACTCAATTTAATGCAAAAATGTCATTCACATTCATTTATCTATTATTCAATTTGAACATATTGCTTTTAATATGCATCCATTCTGTCCCTATAACTACTGGCACAGGACAACACAATTAACTTAGCAAGAACAAAACTCTTTTTAAAACAAACCCATCATCTCTACTCACACATGGACACATACACGCATACCTCAACCAATTCTCAGGCATCCCTGGGTTCAGTACCTAAAAATTCTCAAGACATAGCTCTAGCTGATTAGATGATCGAAGATATTTTAAAAATTTGCTTATATTCTCTCTTGAAGGGTCTTAAATCTTGAGTTCAAATTGATTTATTCACAATATGATAACTGTATCAGCAGAAAAAAGGACTGGTCTATTGTGAATATATACATTGCCACTCAAGCTTCCTAACTCATTAATATAAACCATAACACATGCAAGTCATATATACATATGCATGGTCTATGTTCCATATGCATGGATGAGTTCTATAAACATGAGGCAGTAACTTGAATATGTGCAACAAATGTAGTATGTATTACATATAGAGGAATCTGTTGATTATATGTCATATATGTATTGATAGATGACGGATGGGTAGAAAGTGATAGGTAGACAAAATGACAGATTGAAAGACAAACAGAAGAATGATACTTGAAAAAGCTTCAGACCTCTTAATGGATAACTTGCATCAAAATTCAGACTGATAAAGGCATAAAGCACAGACATATATTTATAATATTTATGTGCATACAATCTGTTTTTAACAATCAGAAAAGTTTACCCAAGTGAAAAGTCCTACCTATATCTATTCATGTATTTCAAAAACCTGGCATGTGTACAGAATGTAAGCACCCAAGTAAGTGGTTTCTTTTACTTCATTCACAGAGATAACAAATGTTCAAAAGGACGTGTCATCCAACTCCCTATCATACCCCTCCATAAAAGGAAGCAAAGTGATAGGGCTCAGAACGATTTACTCAGTGCTCTATAGGATTTTGCAGTGAATCTGCAGCATATAATTATAACATTCTCTGCAGAATCCCAGCACTTGCTGTGAGCCTCAATCCAACAATTTTACTTTGCCTGTCCTAATAAAGGGGAAGAACCAGTAACAGAGAGCAAAAGAGGCATTGGTTCTCACAGAACAGCTAAAATCCACATTTGTGTCCATATTGTTCAGTTGTCTTCCCCATTCTGATATCTATATTTTCATATAGATAAATGTCTTTAATCTATATTTTCTATATTTAATCACTACTTTTATTAATCTACATATAATCATTTTATTTGACACAGACATAGACATTCCTCTAGATTTATGTTATTATCTTGATCATTGCCTGTGTTGTATGAATGTCTACACACTCACTGCACAGCATCAAAGCATGTCCATAGTTTTGTTAACATAATTTATTTCTCTTACATAAAGCAGTAAGAAAAAGCAAAAACAAATCTAGACATTAAGAGGCAATTTCACAGACCCTTTTCATGAAATAAGGACAGCTTTCTACTGATTGGAAATCAGCAAGAAGAATATTGGAAACAAAGACAGAGGTCATAATCAGGTTCCCTGGCAAGCCGACTCTAAGGTCAAAACATGTCTGTGTGATACTCTCTGTCTCAGGAGCAAGACCTTTGTATGATACTCTTTATCTCAGTACCCTGTGAGAGCAATGCAATAGCAATAAGGCAAACACTGGCTGGTTTCTCAGACAATTTGTGAGAAGCTGTAATCAGATGGTCTCTTGGCAATGTCCTAGTCTGACAAGGGGGTTGTGTCCTTGTACCCTTGCCTTGACCACTCATGGTTTGAGGCCACTTCTGTGAATAGTCTGAACCTTAGCAATAATCCACCACTAAGGAGGGCAGTGCCTAGGACAGGTAGTGAAATCAGCTTAATCCATTGGATGTTCCTACAGTTGGGAAAATATAGGCCTCAAGCTCAAAAGAGAACTTGGGTGGTGCCAAGGTATCACTACTTGAGTTTCCTGTGTCCATCTAATTTTTTTATGAGAACTATTTATAAGTGCCTCCAATTATAGACCCACTCTTCTGGTAAGCATCTCTTGTAGCCTTGGTGATTCTTCCTTCGGGAGCTCTGACTTCTTAGGTCAGTGAGTTAACCATAGTCCTTCTTTTCTATGCAGGAAGCACTCTCTACTACTTTGTAGAGAAATTTGGAATAAAATGCGGGAATAAACAGACTCTTGTCTATAAACTGAGAATGATAATAACATCCTTGACCTCATGGGGTATGCAGATAAGGTCTGTCTACAAAGACCATCAAATGGTGTCTGCTGCACAGTTAGTTTTTGCCAGTGCTACTTACTGTCTTTGGAAAATATTGTGAGTTCAATACTCCTTCATGGTTACTGTTGCTTACCCAGAATCTGCTTTGAACACCAGATCAGGAGCTTGCCTTGTGTTCTAACATTTAGATTCCTATTATGGTCTCCAACCCAAATAATTTCTCTTAATAGCCAATAACCTCACACTGCCATTTGACTGACTTTCAGGCCCATAAGAAATTAAATTTCTTGTCTTTGCTAGGTTTCATTATGAGAAGGTTTCTAGGTTTTGTTATTGCTGTTGCCATCATTATTTGTATTTGTTACTATTTTGTTGTGTCTTGAGATAAGGTCTCATTTTATAATACAGGCTGGCCTTGGAATTGTGTGCTGGGATTGAAGTTATACATCACCATGACTATTTAGAATATAGGTTTTCAATAGGCAACATTGCTTTTGAGAAGAGCAGAAATGGTACCAAAGAGCTGTATTCTTAGGAACCATGACAGGTGTCAAGTGTCTCCCAACATTTAGTGGCTTATATGAACAAATTGGACTCAGCATGGCAATTTAATCAGATATCCAGATTATTAACTGCCAAATCTATGTCCCTAGAGAACTAGTTGACAACTAGCTGAGCATAATGGTTCAGCATTACAATCCCACCACTCAGAAAAGTCAAGTGGAAGACTGGAAGTTCTAAGTCACTCTAGGCTACATAGACCTTGTCTCAAACAAAAAAAAAGTTAGCTATCAATGGTAAGATTATGGCTGGGTGTTAATGTTGATGTGTGGAATTAAAACAATAGTTTTAAGTGAATGACTGTGTATGTAAAAGCAAAATAAAACAACAAAAACAAAAACAAGAGCCTTCATCACAATTTTGTGTTTTGGAGTAGGCACAGAAATTTCTACAGAAATCCTTGACCACTCCACAGTATGAGCAGAGTGACTCCAAACTGAATGGCCATCCTTAGGTTCCTTGAGACATCACTAGTCTTCCTTGAATGGTACACAGGCTTGTGGAGTTGTCTGTAACCACCTGCATGCTTCCAAGTCTATATCCAGCCTTCTGCCTTAAGCTAGGACCTGAGGATTCCTTCTCTATCTTACAAACCTCTCAGAAAAGAACTATTTCCAAGAATGTTTGAGTGACATTGAATTCTTCAATCATCAGAGTTGGTGCTCTTCATTTATTAGGAAGAACTTCAGGGAATATGTGAACACTGTAAAATTAGCAAGTGCATATAATGTTATGCCTTACTTACTATTTTTCTTGGGACACACTTTAATGATTTTGACATGATCACTAAAGATCTTTAACATGGGCAGGTCTTTAAGGTGGTTCAGGTCGGTCCAAAATTAGACTGCTGGAGCTTATATCTGATTCTACCACTTATTAACTTAGTGACCTTATTTATTTTCTGGGGTCTCAAGATCTTGATCTATAAATAGGGGTTACAAAGAGTCCTTCTTCTGCAACTTTTATGCAGATTGAATGCCACTGTCCTTCATTAGGGGTTGATAAAAAAGCCCAACCACATCAGGGTAGTGTTGGCAGTGTCGATTATCATATAGCATCCTCCTTATGGATTCCAAATGGAGAAATCTCCTGCAAGTAAGGGCTCAGGGAAGATACTCTGGTATGTGTTCACATCTACTAGCATCTCACAGAGACCAGGTGCTTCAGTAAGAAGAATGTGGGCATTGAGAAGTTGAGCACTGCATGATGTCCAGCTTCAGCATTTCTTTTATTTTTTTATTTTACATATCGATCCCAGTTCCGTCTCTCCCACCCTCCCTCCCCTCCCCTCCCCCACTCCACATGTAGGGTGATGCCCTCCAGGAGGGGCCATCTAAATCTGTCAAGTCACGTAGAGTAGGGACTAGGACTTCTCTCCATTCTCTAAGTTAAGGGAGCATCCCTCCATGGGGGATGTGCCCCAAAGTCCTTTTGTGCACCAGGAATACATCCTGGTTCCACTGTCTGGGGTCCCTTAGACTGCGCAGTCCTTCTAGCTGAGACCCATATTCAGGGGGTCTGAGTCAGTCCCATGCTGGATTCCCAGCTATCAGTGTGGGGGCCCATTAGCTCCTCCTTGTTCCGGTGAGCTGTCTCTATGTGTTTCTGCAGCGCAATCTTATCCTATCCCTCTGCATCTGGATTCTAGTTCGGCTCAGTGTTTAGTTGTGGGTGTTTGCTTCTGTTTCCATCAGATACTAGATGAGGGCTCCATGATGGTGGATAAGTTAGTCGTCGATCTCATTATCAGGGAAGGGCATTCATGGTTGCCTTTCCACTGTTGCTCAAATTGTAAGTTGGGGTCAGTCTTGTGGGTCTCTGGACATTTCTTTAGGTTCAGTTTTCTCTTCAATCCTATAATGGCTCCCTCTTTTATGTTCTCTCTCTCTCTCTCTCTCTCTCTCTCTCTCTCTCTCTCTCTCTCTCTCTCTCTCTCTCTCTCCTCTCCTCTTCTCTTTTATTCCTCCCCCGACTTAATCTTCCTAGACTCACAAACTTTCCTTTCCTCAGCTTCAGCATTTCAAAGTCTTCTTCACATTGCTTGTTTGATGATGTTGTCAGGTATATTTTCTCCTTGCTCCTATATTTTTTGTTTATTTAATCTTGCTGTAATTTATGATCTTTTATGTAACACCTTGAATTCACTGAAGAATAACTCCATTACATACATAAAAAGATGAGCAAATCCATACAGTATGGATTAGTGTCTTGTTGCCTGTTATGCTACTTGTTCTGTATTATGGATGTTCCCCTTCTGTTTAAATGAATTAGATCTTCTATTGCTGAGAAAGTATGAGCGAGTGGTGTGGGGATTGTTGTGTGCAGTAAATAGATGATGAAGCAATCAAGACATTTTAAAGAAGCCTGATGGTGATCTCAACACAAATAAAATTGTGGTCAAAGATACATTAAACAAAGAGAAAGCAATTACTTCAGAATCCATTCTGTTTATATCCTAGGAAGGCATTTCTTGGAGGGCTAACATATGCACAAAACTCTCCTGTATTTTAAATCTGAGGGGCCTCAAACTCTCTGAAGCAAAACAAGAGCTGTGAGGAGTCTTTCAATGGGTCCTTCTTAGTTTATGTATTCACCCGCCGGCCTTCTAAGTACAGCTGTGAGTCTTCCTAAGTCTTAAGAATTCTTCAGTAATTCCTTATGAAAATCAGAACCACAGTAGTTGGTCCTGATTCAAAAGGGATCTGCTAAAGGGTAGCCAGGATTTTTTTCTTCACTCATGACCCTGTGGCAGCAGAAACATTTTAATATCTCCATGCTTCCTGTAGCCAGAAGCCTGTTCTGCAACACTCTCAGATCAGAGAATTCCTGGAACAGCCTGAGCAGTGATAAAATGCCTAGCAATTACAATAGGAACAGCTCCCATCTGTGTTGTACTTCACAGTTTGTGATATGTTTTCATAAATATTATTTTACATGAACCTAATAAAAATTCTGATTTCAAAGTCTACACTCTATTGCTAGTTTATAAGGTTGCTGGAGATGAAATATTTCCTCTCAAAATTTCATAGGTTGAAACCTTAATTCCCAGTACCTCATAATTTGACCTTATTTAAAGATATGTCTTTCAGGTAGCTGAGTTCAAATGAGGTCATTAGGGTGGGCCCCAATCTAACATGACTAGCATCTTTACATAAGAAGTTAGTGATAAACAGGGACACCCAGAAACAAACAAATAAAAACAAACAAACAAACAAAAAATTGTAGGACTATGAAGGCCAACTAGAATGACCAAAGACTGTCAGCACATCATTGAAGAGATAATGGGCTCCTCGGGAGCCATCTTAACTGTGTGAATCTACCTGTAAGAACTGTGAGACTCTCTACAATAGCCCTAGGAAACTAATATAAAATACCTTTGTGGTCTGGTCCTCCTTCCCTCTGGCATCTTCTGTTACTCTTCTTTCCAGTGGATCACCACACTACAGCCAAATAGCATCCTACTGGGGAGACTGTCTACAAAGAGTCTGTTGTTAGCTGTTGGGAATAAAGCAATAGGAGGCAGGGCTACTGTGACAATGTTCTTTGCACATTTCAGAATCATAGGGAAACCAAATGTTTTCCTTCCTTTTCATGATGTAACTAAGGACCTGGGGGTAGTCTTTCACTGGTGTCTCTATTAAGCTCTTCACTTGGTTTCTAGGAGAAAAGTGTTAAATTCAAGTGGGATTTAATGTCCATAGATCTAATAATTTTGAAAATAGTGTTTCTTTCTTTTATTTCTTAAAGAGAAAAGGAAAGGGAGAGGAAGAGAGAGTGAGACAGCAGCATTTGGAGACACATGTACTACAGAGTACATGGGGAGATCAGAGAACAACTACTGGAAGTCAACTCTCCTTCGACCAGGTGGTTTCCTGGGACTGAATTCAGGTCGCCAGGCTTGTATAGCAAGCACATTTACCTGATCAGCTACCATCCTGTCTTGTGTCATCTTTTAAAATACCCTGAAGGATTGCAAGCTCCATGGGTTACTAGCTCCTGCTCCAATCAACTGTTATGGGTGATTGGCAAAGATGACACTGGATGAACACACAGCACACACACAGCTACTGTGATGGTCCCTCCTGTCTCTGTGAGTTTGTTTTTATTTTTCTAAGTGCAGCACCTCCCAGAGGATTAGAAAGCCACAGGTTCTGTGGCATAGCTCCCACACAGAGGAGGGCTGTACTCCCCTTTGGTTTGGGCGGATGCTATGCTCACCTGAGAAATAGAATGTGGAATACTGGTTTTCAGGCTTTAGGAGTCAAGTACCTTCTCCTGCTTAAAGTTTAGATTCCTTTCTTTGGTGAATTGTCTTTCACATCATCCCCAGAGACCATTATTCTAACCAAAAGGCCAAACAAGGAATAAAAGAATTATTCTATTAGCACCCTGCTTAACCTGTGGCTATAGAACTGAATTTATAAACTCTCACAATGCTGCAAGAACCCTAAGGATCCTCTACCAGGTGTTCTCTGAGTCCGAATGTCCTTTAGTGATTCATGAGTTACTGAGGCCACAGGATGGTTAATCTTTTGTGTTAGCTACACTTGTTCCCTGACTCAGGAAATCGGAGCCTAAATTTTGGAATGAAGCATTCTTTGGAATTGAGCAAGTTGTTTAATCTCTTAAAAGTTTAATGTCCTATTCTCTACAATAGAAATACCTTTACGTTGCTGTAGACAGTGGACAACAAATATAGTTTCCAGGGTGCTTGAGACACATCAGTTTTCAACAAAGACAGCTATACATCACTCTGAGGCACGGACATAATCCCTCTATAACTGAAAGCAATGGGTTCACATCCTGGTGACCATAAAGGCAAAACAAGCACAACCAATAAATCAGAGCAGAGAAACCTGTGTTCCCTGCAGCAGGAGTGAGCTTTCCAAAGGAATGCCCTGTCCAAGGCCCAGTGCTTTCATTAGATGAACTTATGCACATCCTTAGATGAAAGTACTCCAGCAGTTCATTTCTGAGAATGTTCAGTCAAGGTCACAGTTCAAGAAGAAAGATGACAGATGCATTTTGGGGCATGGAACACAGGGTAAGGTTAAATGCTGAACAGGGTGCCTCTGGATATGCTCAGTTTGTGTCATTATGCTTTAACTGAAGAAAACAAATGATACATTGGCATCTATTAATGGTTGCAGATTGTCCAGTGGCTTCTAGAAATGGTAGGATCACTGCATTCACAGACTCTCAGTAGCTGTTGTTGCCTGAGTAAGGTCTGCACAAGATCAAGCCAGGCAATGTTCTAGCATGGAAGAGAAAGTAAGTCATGAGTCCTCAGCCCTAACTGAGGAGCTATGGATAGTTGATGGCTTCTGCAAGAGGGAGAGTCACAGTTTTTTTTTTTTTGTTATTGTTGTTGTTTTTAAAGAATGTACCCTTAGTGCATGGACTACACTTCCCTGTATCACTCCACACCAGGAGTATGGGGGTAACCTAGATTAGACTTGATAGGTTATTTTTTAAAAATGATTAAAAATGAAGTTGGAATTGAGATGTGGAGGTAGGTTTGGATCTTGGAGGAGTTAGGGAATGAGTTGAAGGTAAATATTATCAAAATACATTCATGAAATTTTCAAGGAGTTAGTAAAATTTTTAAAGTGAACAAAAAAGAATAAACAAAAATGAAACAAAATATAAGAGTTTGTCTTTAGAAATGCTAACCTAGTTTAGTGGCTAATATATCATGCTTGGATCCCCTAACAGGGTAGTGATATAGCCAGCCATCTTCCCTAACATACAGAAGAGATTTACTTCAGGGACCTAAAATTTTGTTCTGAAATGTGACAGAATAAATCCCAAAGCCTGTATTCCACATGAAATTCTCACAGCTGATAACAAATGCCAAGTCCTCAGAAAATTGATTACTGCAATTTTGTCAGCTAAATAAAAGCACTAACAAATGGCATTTTCTATTTCTATAAGCAAAGGCCTGAGGACTGTTCTTCTTTAGTGAAAACAAGTGGTCTTACTCTCTTGCACTTGGAAGAGGGTGGAAAGCCAAGCTGCTGTACGGGTTTCCCTCCGAAGCAACCTAGCTCACCAGTCCAGCCATTGTACGAATGATTATTAGACCCAAAGTAAACATACTTCACAAGCATAAAGGTATTTCCCTAAACGCTGAATTTCTTCTGAGCAGTACAATGAGGTCAGCAATAACAATCAGCTCAGAAGGACAGGGGACAAATGAACACTTCAGGGAGGAATTTGGTAATAGCTGAGAAAGCACAGTGCCTCACTCTTGATACTGTTCTCTCTAAAAGAATGGATTAAAAGCAACATGGGAAGTGAACTTTCACAAGATCTGAAATGCCTGCTCTAGCTGTGCAAGGGTATTGTTTAAATTGAAGAAGATTTGAAAGTCCCCTCCTTTCCTCTTAGCCAGCTGTTACAAACTTTGCAAAACCATGATTTCATAACAATAGTCAAACTGCCAGTGATGAATGACTATTAAGAATTAATTTATCTTCATTTGAGCCATGGAATGAAAGGTCAAAACAAAACCATCTCCTCAGCTCTCAAAGTACTTTTCCCAAGAAAAGACTAAATTACCCCTGTTGTATTTGCACCAAAAACTTAAAGTATGGCTTGGGCTTGTCTGTTCCCAGCCTGGGAGGCAGATAAGGGAAAGGCAATTGCAGTGGCAGCCACAGCAGCACTGGGGTTCAAACAGCAAGTGCTTCTGCATAGACATTTTATGTGCAAAACTATACATATATACTATGCATGTTTCAAGCAGCAGAGCGATAACAAGACATTGTTGCTACAAGCCTGGTCAGTAGACTTGTGTTTAACAGTACAAAATTGTTACCATGTAACTGGTAATTTCTTGTGTTTCAATAGTGAAAAACTATTCAGGAAGAAAATAAGTGCCATAAATAAAAAAGGAGCAAAGATGAAAAAGACACAAACAGAAATATGGCTTTTTGGATCACATAGACACCCTTTCCTGGTTAATATTATCCTTCCTCCCACAAAAGAGGTCATAGTTCCTATAAAATCACTAAACCTAGAAACAAACTATAAGTCCATATGAAAACAAGAATGACCCACAACCCAGACACAGAATAAACCAGTCTGGAGGAAACGATGCTATAGAACAACAGTACAGTTACAAGATGGCATAAGGTTAGAGTTGTTACCCCATCCATCCATCCTTTAAAGGCAAAAGGGGAAAATGGGGTGATATTTTAATAACAGTGGGTCAGACCTATTTATGGTTATAAGAATAAATCCCTCACATTGCAAAACTATTCCCTATAAATCTTTTTGTTTCTTTTTCTTTTCTCTTTTCTTATATTTTTGGTTGTGGGCCTAATCTTTAACATCCAAGCCATCTCTCTGGCCCTCTCCCCCTCTCTCTTTCTCCCTCTCCTCCTCACTCTCCATTTTTTTTACACTGATCTTCTCACTGTGGAACTTAGGTTGGCCTTGAACTCAGTAACCTCTTGCCTTACCCTCCCAAGTCCTGGGACTAGAGTCCTATGTTAGTATTCCCAGGCAACACTATAGCCCTGAAACAGCAGTTTTCTGTAGGTATCTAAGGCACAGCTTAGCTCTGAAAGCATGAGGGACAGGGTTTGTCCTTTTCCTGACCCCACTGGACAAGTTCAGTGTTCATTTGGTCCTCCAGTGTCCTGGTTTGCAAGGATAAAATACACCATAAAATGATTGCCAAAAGACAACTTCCACTTAATTTATTTCTAGGGAATTTATTACTTTTAGAGATGAAGGTCATGAAGTCTTCCATCGACATCAATAATTTTCCCAGATAGAATCTAGTTTAGACCATCCTGAGTGAGGTAACCCAGTCACAAAAAAGACAAACATGGCATGTGCTCACTTATATATGGTTTTTAGACATACAGCAAAGGATGACTAGCCTACAATCCACACCTACAGAAAAGCTAAGAAGCAAGGAGGACCCTAATAGAGACATACATGGTCTCTTGGAGAAGGGGAAATGGACAAGATCTCCTGAGCAAATTGGGAGCATGGGGGAGGGGAGAGGGAGTTAGGAAATAGAGGAGGGGAGAAGTGGGCATGAAAAAGCAGGAATTATAAATTGCTCCCTCGAACTTAAAAAAGCAGGAAGATTGGGTCAGGGGAAAGGTAGAGGAGAGCAAGAAAAGAGATATCATAATAGAGGGAACTATTATAGGTTTAAAGAGAAATATGGCACTAGGGAAATGTAACATTTTAAGCAATAGTGGAGAGGCTACTTTAAATGCCCTTCCCCTATAATGAGATTGATAACTACCCTAAATGGCATCCCAGAGCCTCCATCCAGTAGCTAATGGAAGCAGAAGCAGACATGCACAGCTAAACACTGAGCCAAACTTCAGGAATCCAGTTGTAGAGAGGGAGGAGTGATGAGCAAAGGGGTCAAGACCAGGCTGGAAAAACCCACAGAAACAGCTGACCTGAACAAGGGGATCTCATGGACCCCAGTGTGATAGCTGGGAAACATGCATAGGACTGAACTAGACCCCCTGAATGTGGGTGTTAGGAAGACTGGGCAGTCTATGGGGTTTCTGGTAGTGGATTAATATTTATCCCTAGTATAAGAATGGACTTTGAGAGCCCATTCCATAAAGATGGGTACTCTCTCAGTCTCTAGACACATTAGGGAGGGCCTGGGCCCTGCTCCAAATGATATGGCAGACTTTGTAGACTCCCCATGGAAGGCCTCACCCTCCCTGGGGAACAGAAAAAGGATGGGATGGGGATTGGTGGGGGGAACAGGGGAGAATGGGAGGGTGTGGGAACTGGGATTGATATGTAAAAAAAGATTGTTTAAAAATTATATATTAAAAAAAAGAATGTGATTTAGATGTAGCTCAAAATTGCAAATCAAAGGTAAGTCTTATAGCAGGCTTCCTAGACACAAGGTTAGAAATGTAAATTACCCTGCATTAGGCTAGTATCTAGATGATAGGAGTAAAAACTCCACTTTTATTGGGTGGAAGAACAACACAGCATTGCTGAAGTTGGCCTCTATAGCCCTAATATGAATATGGCTTTCACCTTTGATAACACCACTGACATCATGATATAACAATCAATTGCCTTGTGAAACTCAACTACAAAGGATGTATTGCCCAGTATTTTTTGTGATGCAGTTTTACATTTTGGGAGACAATTCCCAGAATTTCCTAGATCATATCCCATAACACAAACTCACTTCCTTTTACTCCAATGTAAAACAATATTCACAAACCTGGAGGCCTGAGTAGATATTTGATGATAGCTAGGAATTTAACCTTTTAAGGTTGTGATAATGTTATTTGTATTTTATTACAGCAATCCTGCTCCCACTTTTTAAGTCCTCTATATAATTCAGGTTGTCTGTAATTTTTTTTTGCAAAAGGATACAATGCAATAGGGCCAGAGAGAAATGGAGGAATTTGAAGACAGGCCATATATTGTTAATTGTCAAGGCTGAGTGATATTCCATTTTGTGTAGATTTGAACTTTCTTTTACTTTCTACTCAATCCTTTATTTATTCCAAAAATATTTTAAATTTTGTTTTATTGTTTCCAGACATGAGCTCTACATCACTCCTGCTCTTCCCTCCTCCAACTTCTTCTATTCCTCCCTCTTCCCTCCTCCATCCCAAATCAGGATCTCCTTTTGTAACTAAGTGTGTGGAGTGGTTTCCTAGCAATACAAAGCCTGAGAATGATCCCCCAGGACTGCAATCCACACATGTAATCCCAACATTCAAGAGGTAGAGGATCAGAAATTTAAGGTTCCCCTTAGTTACCTGGTGATTTCTAGGATATCATGGGACACATGAGATCCTGTCAAAAAGAAAATCAAAAGTTGCCAATGCTGTAAGAATCAGCAGCCTCAGCTAATAACCCCCAGCCATGCTCATGCAAGCAACACTAATTAAATGCAGTGAGCCACAAGAGAAGACATGAATGCAGGAGGGGCCTTGTTCTGAGAAGAGGTTTGCTGGGAGAGGGTAGGAGGTAAGATGTGATAATGGGAAGATTATCATTAAAGTTCATTAATATATGCATGAGATTGTGTGAGAATAAATGAATATTAAAGAAAAATGATCACAAGTCTCTAATAGTCATGACTTTACATAGCCCATTGCATTAAGTATATAGAAACTGTAAAATAACCAACTCTCTTGGGTATGTGTTTAACAATTGTAGAAAAAGAGATAAAGAAAAAATTTCCCATTTGTCCTCAAACTTCTGTTAAGAATCAGAGATGTAGAGAGATTTGCCTTGTATCCATAACTGAGAGTGCAGTGACCCTGTCACACAGCACAAGGACTTATAAAAATGGCCCCTTGTGACCTGCAGCTCATCTTTGAAGGTCACTGAGTCCTAAGATCATCTGAAGCCTCAAGTAAAACCTTGAGAATAGAAATAATCAGTTAGCTCTCTCTGAAATGTGTCATTGAGAATTTCAGTCATGAGAGGACAAAATATGGATGTTTTAGCCTATGTCCTTCTGGGTTCCTTCATGGTCCTGTATAAGCCCTACTCAACAGAGCTTGCTTGATATGCTAGCTGTAACTAGTCATGCAAATGAGCAATGTCAGAGGCTGCTCTCCTCAAAATGTGCACACCTCATCACTCTCAATAACATATTAAAATCCTGTTGGAGGACAAGGTGTCCGTCACAACCCATCACGTGACCTTTCATTAATTAACTGAAAGTTCTACATCAGGGAGGAAGGAAAGCAAGGGAGAATGTCACAGTGGACACTGGTCAAAGGACAAGAGCAGCCCTGCAGAGTTTCTGTTGGAAATGGAGGCCTGCACTGGGGAAGTGGATGGGGACTTGGGAAGCTAACATCAGTGCTACTCCTCAACAGGCTGAGTGACCCTGGGTGTGGGGCATGACCCCATCAGGAACTTGTCAGCCTCCTTAGTAACCCCAGGCTTGTGAGTTCCAGATGTGTGCGTGGGGTGGTTCTCTAACAACACAGAAACCCTGTGCTTCTTCCATTGGGCTTTCTACAAGTGTTAAGTAAAGGGATCTTACTATTTTTCAAATATATAAAAAAATACATTAAAAAGAAGAATTACTGGTGACAAAATGGTAGACATCAAACAGCTGAAACGTAAATATCTGTCCTGAAGGGCACTCTACCAAATGGATTACAATGGACTAATATCTTGACAATTATTTGTTTCAGCAATCAATTTAGAGAAGAGACACCAGACAGTTTGCAAATGGAGTCATGGATTTGGCACTTAGGTGATATGCTAAATTTCTGCTAATCTTTTCTTCTTATGAATACTTATAGCATAGCCAGGGTGTCCTGCTACCTTTCATCTGTGAGCCTTTTTGGCTCTTCCTTCAGTTTAACAACACTACCATAATGACCTCTCTTTGAGCATCATCTTTCACTGCTAAGTGTGGTTAAGAACTTGTTTGCATCTCTGTATTTGCTCGCATGGCCAATCACTATGAGGCCTTGCTTGGTCCTCCTGGCTGTCAGGATACTTTACATCTCAAATACTTTACTCTCTGATGGCCAGCCTGGTTTTGGACATAGCTGATAACTCATATTTATTTAAAACTGCATGACACTAATCTTTTAGGATTTCATATCCCTTTATTCTTTGGTCAAAAAAAAAAGATCTTTCCACTTACCAAACTCTATTTAGATAATCTCTAACTTACAATCACTCAACTTAAAACTTGGAGTTTTATTACATCATAAATAAAATATTCATTCATGTGGGTTAAAAAACATTCTGATTTCTACATTTTCATATTTCCCTTAGTAATTTGCAATATGGTACTATGTTGTGATGCCTAACTGAAAATTTAAAGTAGTCTACATCAAGGTATAGTTTATAATACATTAAACATGATGAATAATTTTATTTATTTAAAAATTTGTGTGTAATGGAGGGGAGAATATATCACATGTGCTGCCCTACATGGCTGCTGGGAAACCAAACTCAGAGCCTCTGGAAGAACAGACAGCACTCTTAGCCCTGGGGCCATCTCTCCAGCCCCTGGAATGCATTGTATACTTACAATATTTTCACCTCATAATGGTTTATCAGGATATAACCTAACCCCCATGTAAGTCAAGAAACACCTTCCTTTAAATCATCTCCAAGAATCAAGACAATTGTCAAGCACTCAGAATTATGAGATAATGCATAAAGAGGAAGAAATAGTTTTATACTATGTTAAAAATACTATGTTAGAATTTGTGCATGGTTGCTTATGATGCAAACCAGATTTGGGTATCTAATTGGAAAAGCTGAATGCTACCTAAAGGAAAAGATCATAATATTAAACTTTCCCATTTTAAAAATGCCTATAATATGGAACACATAGCTGCCCTTTCCCATTGCCACCTTCCCCCTTCTCGGTAGGAGACCTGTGAGGAGCATAGGGCAATAGCTGTCATGGTCTGTAAAGGTTAAACTTTGATGATTGGAAAATACTCTTTCTCTACAGGAAGTGAACACAGGTAGATTCTCTTTCAAACACAGCTTTTGCTGTCTGCTATTGCTATTTAGTGAGTCTGCCGACTACAGCACTTCCTTCAGCCTTTGACTGACCACAGGCAACGGTTTTTCAGTCCTTCACTAGGACTCTATGAGATCTCTGCTCTAGCTGTTCTCATGTAATGAATACAGACCTCCCTCCATCAATGTCTCCACATTTGTTGAATGGTTAAAGCTGCAGTTGTGATAGTTAAATGTCACTGTTTTAACTAGCATTGTTTTTGGTACTTCTGAATAAATTTATAAAGGTTTGGAAAAGCAGAATTGGTTACTTGATGGTTGTCATAACTGTAAGAAAAACAAGGTAAGATTAAAATAACATATGCCTAAAGTATTGAAATTTATAGTGACAGAGTCACGACAGTCTTAACAGTGAAATCAGTCTAACACAAGATCCAGCAATTCCACTCTTAGGCATATACCCAAAAGATATACATTCATACAACAAGGACATCTGTTCACCTATGATCATAGCAGCATTATTTGTAATTGCCAGAATCTGGAAGCAACCTAAATGCCCCTAAACTGAAGAATGGATGGAGAAAATGTGGTACATTTACACAATGGAATGCTACTCAGTGAAAAAGCACAATAGAATCCTGAAATTCACAGGGAAATGGATGGAACTAGGAGAAACTTTCCTGAGTGAGGTAACCCAGTCACAAAAAGACAACCAATGGTATATACCATATATGGATTTTAGACATACCAGCCTACAATTCACACTGCAAGAAAGCTAGGAAACAAGTAGGACCCTAAGAGAGACATACACGGTCCCCTGGAGAAGGGGAAAGGGACAAGATCTCCTGAGCAAATTGGGATCATGAAGGGAGGGGGGAGGGAGTTAGGAGAAAGAGAAGGAGAGGAGTTGGCTTACATTTGTATTTGTTTATTTATTTAGTCATTAAATGAACTTTGGAGAGACCTATGAACACTACCAATTCTCACTACTTTCTTTGCAGTTTTATATAAATACATTATAATCTCTTTCACAGGAAAGAAAATCTTTCCAAGGCAATTTTTTTTGTGTCTGATTGATTTTTGCATTTCACAAAATGTTTTTGATGTAATTATTGTTGGTTGTATGTCCAACTTCCGTTTCCCCCTTTTCTTCTTTACTGTTAGAATTTCTGTTTCTCTACTCAGAT
Source organism: Cricetiscus sungorus (assembly GCA_030556225.1). NCBI lineage: Eukaryota > Metazoa > Chordata > Mammalia > Rodentia > Cricetidae > Cricetiscus > Cricetiscus sungorus. The sequence goes on from JANBXA010000103.1 coordinate 7,828,877, forward strand.
CTTTAATATATGAAACATATTAACAAATGTGAAAGGAGCTGTGGCAATATCACATAGTGGTGACTTCATTACCCAACTTTCAACAATTGAAAGCTCATCCAGACAGAAATCTGAGAAGGAAACATTGGACTCAATGGATACTTAGCCAAATGAACTTAACAGAAAGAACCTTCCATCCAATAACCACAGGTACACACTCTTCTGGAGAACCAGCTTCAGCATCACCATATTTTAAGAGACAGAGTTGGTCTTAACAAATCTAAGACAATTTAAATCTTAGCAACAAACACAATGGTATTAAACTAGAAATTGATAATAAGAGGAAAATTTGCAGACCTTTGTATACATCATGGCCCCAAATAACCAACCTGTCAAAGAAATCATGAGAGTAATTAGAAACCATCTTTATATGTGCAAAAATGAAAGCATAATGAGTAGTTTTTTTCAAGTACCAAGAAAAATACTGGTTTATTTATTTATCACATCGATCCAGAGCCAAATTTATAGTGACAAAAATCCCACCAAGGAAAAAAACCCTCAAACCTACAAAAACAAGCAAACAAACAAAAACAAAAAAACATGAAAACCTACCAAGAGAAATGCAAATTAAATCCAAATTAAATGAAATAAAATAATTAATATGAAAAGATGAAGAGAAGTAAGAATTGTTCTTTTTTCAAACAACTGCTTGGTGAGACTTAGTCCTCTGCATATATGTTATAGTTGGATTGTTTGGTATCCTTGTGAGACTCCTAACAGCGGGAGTGGGGGTTGTCTCTGACTCTTTTGCTTGCTCTTGGGATTCTGTTCCTCCTAAATGGGTTGCCTTGTGCAGCCTTGATATGAGGATATGCACCTATTCTTCTTGTTACTTGCTATGCTATGTTCAATTGATAATCCTGGGAGACCTGCTTTTTTCTGAAGGAAAATGGAAGAGGAATGAATCTGGGTGAGAGAGGAGATAAAAGGGAGGGACTGGGAAGAGAAGGAGGAAACACTGCACTTGGGATGTAATGTATGAGAAAAGAATAAATACATTTAAAATAAATAAAAATAAAGGGAAAACTCATTCTAATAGATGCCATGCATATTGCTAAACCCCATGTGTAAATTATTATTCAAATTAAAAGTTATTTGGAATTCAACATTTAATAAAGAAAACAATTAGAACAAAGATACAAATAAAATAAGAAATAAAAAGATATTGTAGCAGATGCTACAAAAATATAAAAGACCCCATTAGTAATTCTAGGACAAGCTGGAGATAAGGGATAAAAGCAAAATTCATAGAAATATTCAGCCTACCAGGATTCATTCATGCAGGAACAGAAAGCCAGAGTGGATCTGTAACCATGAAGAGATCAAAAGAACAATGATGACAACAATAACAACAATAAATACTTCAAACAAAGAGAAAACTAGAGATAGTTTCATGACTGAATTGTACCAAATATTTAAAGAATTAATACCAATCCTTCTTAAACTTTTTCAAAAAAGAACTAGAGAGACTATTACAAAAGGCATTTTATAAGTCTAGGATCATTCTGTACAAAGCTAGATAAAGAAAACCTGGAAAGGAAAACCAGTGATAAAATGGGAAAAGAAATGGATTAGTAAATCCAGTAATGTCCAAGAGTCGGTAGGATACAGACCTGTGTACAGATTCATTACAATCATAATATCCACGTCACCTTCACAAATAGAAATCCTAAAATTCAAGTGTAACCACCAACACAAATAGCCACAGAAATGCAGAGGCAGGAAAAAAAAGAAGTTTTACTGATTATAATTAAACCAAGAAGCTACAGCAATGAAGACAGCGATGCATGATTTTGATGAAGGTGCTGAGTGAGGAAAGAATCACCTCTTCCAAAAATGGTCTTGGGGAAACCAGATATCCATGTAGATGATAACAGTTGACTCATGTCCTACTCTAAACACAAAACCAAGGCACTGTACACTAAACACCTAAACTCAATGCCAGAAAATAAGAAAAATCCAAGAACAAATATAGAAGGAAAGCTTAACTATATTGGCCTTAACTATATTAACTATATTGGCCTCGGGGATGACTTATCTGTATTTATGTATCTCTCTGTGTGTGTGCATGTAGTTGTTTTTGTTGGATGTGTGTACACCTATGTGCAGATGCCTACAGAGGCAAGAAAAGGATGAGGAATCTTCCTAGAGCTTCATTATAGTTTGTTGTGAGCAACCAAATATGGATGCTGAGAAATGAACTTGGGTTCTCTGGAAGAGCAGTAAGTACACTGAACACTGAGCCATCTCTCCAGTCTCTGATCATGATGTTTTAACAACTAAATTTAAAAAATCAGCAATGGAGATTATGCTAAACTGAAAATATTTTGCACAGCAAAGAGGAAAACAAATGTAAAGGTACCTTATAGATAGGAAGAAAACATGGGAGAACCAGGGCTCTTCTTAGAGGGAAGAAGGGGCATTAGCAGAGGTGAGTGAGGGAGAAGAAAAGGAGAGTCACCAGAATACATTATACATACATGAAATTGTCAAAATAACAATATAATAAAACACAATTTAAAAATCCACACAACCCAAGTGCAAAATATTAAATAACAGAATTTAAAATTGGGTGAAGGACCTGAACAGGTATCTCCAAAAGAAGACATTAAAATGGCTAAAAGTTATATAAGGAGATTCTCACTGTCTTTAATTACCAGGGAAATGCAAATGAGAACCACATGAAACATTCTCACACACCTGTTAACTAATATTGAAAAGGCAAGAGAAAACCAGAGCTGGCAAGGGTGGGTGTCTGTCTAGGTACATACATTATGAAAGACAGCATTGAATTTTCCAGAAATTGAAAAGAGAACTCACAAATCCCTCTTGTGGGCATGTAATCAAAGGAGACAAAAATGAATGAATCTTAGTCATAGTGTCCTAGAATGAAGAAACAACTTCAGTGTCAGTGTGTGGATGAAAACTGAAGAAAGTGTGGTATGAATAAGCAGTATCAATCAGATGTAGATGGATGAACCTGTTAAGTGGACTTAACCAGACATGGAAAGATGAACACTCCAAGACCTTATCCACAGAATCTAAAACAAAACAAACGATGACTATATAGCAACAAAGAACATACTCACAGTTAGCAGAAGTGCACACAGTGGGAGCCAGAGGAGAGGAGAACATGGATCAACACAGACAAAGCTGAGATTATGAAAGATGGACAATCCCAGATAGTAAAACAGCTATTTTGAGTGTTTATTTTTATTTATGTATACCTGTGTGAGTATGCATGTGCCATGTGCATACATGAGGCTGAGAAGGTCAGAAGAAGGCATCAGATGCTCTTGAACAGGAGTTAAAGGGCATTGTGAACTGCCACATGGGTTCTGGAAACCAAACCCAGGTCTGCTGCCAGAACAGCAAGTGCTCTTAGACTCTAGACGATCTCTCCAGCACCAAGAATAGAATTTTATGGGGACACAAACATCCACATCCTGATAACCACATCCAGACAACCACATCTACACCTGCACAGTCATATCCCTACAACCACATCTACACACACACAACCACATCCACACCCACACATTCATATCCATACAATCACCTACACAACAACATCCACACCCACAACCATATCCACACCCACACAGCCACATCCACACCTACACAACCACATTCACACCTACACAACCACATTCACACCTACACAACCACATTCACACCTACACATTCATATCCATACAACCATATCCACATAACCATATCTACCCCTACACAACCACATCCACACCCACAGAACCACATCCATACCCACAACCACACATCCACAACCATACATCCACACCCACACATCCACATCCACACAGCAACATCCACATCCATACAGCCACATCCACACCCACACAGCCACACCCCAAAACCACATCTACATCAAGGCAACCACATCCATATCAAGACAACCACATCTACATAAATATATCTACATAACCACATCCACAAAACCACATCAACATCCACACAAATATATCCACATACCACACCCACACAAACACATCCACATATACACAGAGGTAACTTTGAAATGAAGGTTATTTGCTTGCCTATTTCACAATGAGTGCCCATTTTAGTATGCATGACTATATAAAAGTCATGCTGTATATATTAAATGCACATAATAATATTGGAACAAACAAACAGAAAGAACCCAGTTTGTTACATTAAAAAGGGATCTCAACTTTGTGCTTTCCCTAATCATGGATGTTTTCATTTTCTCTAGCATTTACTTGAAAGAAACATCTAGTACCCCACATTAACATGTGCCAGACACCATCTGGAGTAGAGAGGAAGCTAATCAAAGCCCTAGGAAGCCTGCATAGGATGTATTATAGTGTTAAGATTCTACACAGCACAGTTCTTAAAAGAATAAACACATAGTGACAATTACTCAATAGCTGAGGTTAATCTCAGATCTTGAAGTCTATTTAACTTCTGGTTAAGCATCCATTATTCACCTGGCTTTGACCTGGAACTTCCACACTGGATGAGTCCTTTGAGCTCATGCCCAGAGTAGTGAGCACTTGAGGCATCTCCCTTTATTCCTCCTCCCACTGTTGTCATGAACTGCATCTCTACTAGGTTCAGATGAAGAGAGGAGATGATTAATAAGGCTAGGAGAATGAAGTTGTCTTTATCCAGAATGAGAAATGGTGATTTGTTGTTCTTGTTTTTATAGGAAATTTTAAATAAGATAAATGTGACACTGAACTAGCACCATTTGGACTTGCTCTCAAAGGCCCAGGAAGTATTTAGTAATATTAGTAACATTGTGCTTTAAAGTTATAATACATCAGATCTCACCAAAGAGTTACAGAAGACCCACAAAATCTCACCTTATGATTTTGAAAACAGAAAGCAGATATACTACTTTTAAAATATGGATATGAAACATTGAAAAATGTACAATTTCTACATGTCTGATGCGGTGGTGCATACCTATAATCTCAGTCCCTGAGGGTGGAGGCAGGAGGATCAGGCGTTCAAGACCAGCTATATTGAATGATGTTTAAACAAACACATCCTGTACAAGCAGGAATGGGTATGTATTGAAGAAGTATTCATGATGACAAGATCCAAGTTCATCTGCTAGGGGTTGGAAAATGAATATGTAAGTTGCTATATTGAGTAGGAGAGGGGAGAAGGGTAGGGAGGAGAACATGAGAGATCAGGAAGGTCACGTTGGGAAAAAAACAGAGAGAGAAAGCAAGGAAAGAGATACCTTGATAGAGGGAGCCATTATGGGGTTAGTGAGAAATCTGGCAGTAGGAAATTCCCAGGAATCTACAAGAATGACCCCAACTAAGAATCTAAGCAATAGTGGAGAGGCTACCTTAACTGCTCTTCCCCTGTAATCAGATTGATGACTATCTTAATTTTCATCATAGAACCTTCATCCAGTAACTGATGAAAGCAAATGCAGAGATTTACAACTAAGCACTGGGCCAACCTCTTGGAGTTCAGTCATAGAGAGGGAGAAGCAACAATATGAACAAAGGGGTCAAGACCATGATGGGGAAACCCATAAAATAGCTGACCCCAACAAGTGGGAGCTCACTGACTCTTGACTGACATATGGGAAACCTGCATAAGTCCAAACTGGGCCCTCCGAATGTGGATGACAGGTAGCTTGGGCAGTTTATGGAGCCACAGGTAGTGGGGCCAGAATTTGTCCATAGTGCATTAAATGGCTTTTTGGAGCCCATTCCCTACGGAGAGATACCTTGCTCTGACTAGATACAGAGGGGAGAGAGTTGGTCTTGTCTCAAGTGATGTGACAGAGTCTGTTGATTCCCCATGGGAGGCCTCACCCTCTCTGAGGAGTGGATGGGATGTGGGGTAGGGAGAAGAGAGAGGAGGGAGGAGGATGGGAGGGACAGGGAACTGGGATTGGTATGTTAAATAAGATTGTTTTAAGAATAAAAAAGAAATGTTCAATAGTTCATAAGCATGTTGTAATACATATACAGATGAATGTCCCCTATACCTTACACCCTTGAACATATAGGCAGCACTAAGTGGACTCAGTGGATTTAAAAACAATACATGCAGTTGAGAGGGAATGGAAGCTGGAGAGATGGAGAGATGGTTCAGTAAGCCCTGGCACTCACATTGTGGGTGAAGACCACAGTCATATGTAACTCCAGTTCCAGGGGATCTGATGCTCTCCTCTGGCCTCTTCAGGCACCAGGCACATACATGATATGTAGACATATATAAAGGCACATAAAATAAATAATTGTGTTTTAAAGTTTAGAGAAGAAAGTGGTAAGGGGAAGAGGAGAAGAGCTAGAGAGAAGCAGATGCTGGGGTGGGTTTGATAAAAACACATTACATGCATTGATGGGAAATGTTATTCTGTAAATATGTTTCTCATACTGGTTAATTAATAAAGCCCTCTTGGCCAATATGAAATTAGATAGGCGGGACTAGGAGGAGGAAAGAGGAAGTAGTTGGGAGGAGTCAGCATGTAGAGCTAGAAGAAGCAAGATGCCGGCCTGCTGCTCCCCAATAAGATGACCACGTGGAAATACTTAGATAAGTAAATGGGTTAATAATTAAGACAGATCTAGCCCATAAACAATAATGGTAACTGGCCAACAGGATTGTATCAAAATCAGAGTCTCTGAGTGTTATTGGGGGCTGGTGTGGCTTTAGACCAGAGCAGCAGTAGGCAGGCAGACAGAAAACAAACAAGCTACAGTTGGCACCCAACGTGGCTATAAGAACTTTCACTAAAACTAATAAAAGCTTAAAAAGGGATTTTAGAAACAAAGGAACAGAGACTAGCAAGACTTCTTGGTAGCAGCATTTTCTCGGTTGGATTTGTTTTGCTGTAGACAGAGATTTGCACGGCTTCTTTAAGGGAGGTTTCCAAAATTAGCATAAGCAGCAAAAAACTGCCTTGCTTTTAAAGAGCTCTGCTAACAATTCATTGGTGTGTACGAGAGGTGTAATGAAGGTTTACACTGTGTTTTAAAAAAATACGCTGGCTTGGGAGAGAAAAAGAAACAGGATACAATGGTTTAAAAAAGAAAAAAGGAAGTAGAATGGATGGGTGTGGTGGCGCATGCCATTAATCCCAGCACTTGGGAGGCAGAGGCAAACAGATCTCTGTGATTTCAAAGTAAACCTGGTTGGTATACAGAGGGAATTCCAGGACAGATAAAAGTTACACAGAAAAACTCTGTCTCAAAATATGTAAAAATAGAAGTAGAAGAAATAGAGTAATAAAAAAGCCACATAAAGATGGAAAGCACAGAGAAATTTTGGATACTATACGCGATTCTGTTGTCTTTAAATTATTTGATTGCTGAGAAAATAACAACTTTTGATAAAAGAAATGCTGCTGGATTAATTCAATTTATATATTTTAAAAATGCTTTGACTCAAAAATTTAAGTCTAAGGACAAGTTACTGGGGAAAAGAATTTCTATTTTTCTTTCCACAAAATATGAAAAGCTGTGACTTCCTTCCAGACTAATGTGGTTTGATCAAGCCAGACCCCCTGAAACAGCGCCCCAGGTGACCCAACGTTCAAAACAGTTGGGACAAGCCAGGCTTGCAGACTACAGCCAAGATTTCTGCATCTTCTTTGGACCCCCATGACAGTGCCCTCTACCAACAGGAAGTAGTTTGGAAAGAATGACACCCAAATTCCCAAATATTGTTTATAAATGTTTGTTTTCATTCAAGCAGGGTTGGTTATAAATTGCTATAACCACAAGCAATCTTTTTAAAGGTTAAAAGGGAATTATGGTATAGATATGAATACTTTGCTTTGGAATGGATTTTCTTTTATTGATACAATTTAAGGTTAATTTTGTGATATGTATATTTCTCCTCTTGTTTAGGTATTGTGTTTATATAGCTCATTGGAAAATGTAATGTATAATTTAGTACAGATTAGAGAGAGTTACCTATGATAGTTAAAACTTGGAGTTAAGTTAGTTAGGATTTCTAGATATGCAGAGATGTATTTGAGATGAATAGGCATTCTTCAAACCTTTCAAAGACTTACAGAATATGGAATATAAAATGGTTTAGGGTTTTTCTTGACGATGAGGCACAACTGCTCCTGGTAACACCACCTACAGAAGAAAGGAAGATGGACATCGAATAAACACATTATGGAGTTTGCTTCTAATATGGCAAGACTAGCCATTTGAACAAGATACTGCTCTTGTCTAGACTGACTATATGCTGAATTAACTGGACATGCAGGACCCACAAAAAGGTGACTGCTGATGCAAGATGGACATTGCTACAGGATTCCTGCTTCATGGAAGAGGCTGCCTGCCAGACAGTCTACAGGACACAAAGAAAAATGACTGACAAACTGCCAATACAGGTGGACAGTTTAAAGTTTCCTGCTTTGTTGAGGAGTCTAGAGATACACTATGGCCTATGGGCTGAAGATGGAACATTACAGAAGAACTTCAGGTGACTGACCAGGCAATGAGTTGTCTCTGTCATTTCTAGAGTTTATATATTGTCCTTCTGTGGTCTTTGAAGGAGTTGAAAACAGATAGTTATGGTTAGTTTTCCTTAGTTAGGATTAAAGATAAGTTACATATAGGACTTTAGACTCACAAAGATAGGATAGATGATATTTTCTTTAAGTCTTACAAAATGTTAATGGACTAAATATTGTTAACTGTGATTCCTATTTGATAACTGTTGTATGATATATTTTGCTATGTCAAGGTTAAAACCCTTCTTTTTATTTTAGACAGAAAAGAGGAGATGATGGGAGATTTTATTCTGTAAATATGTTTCTCATACTGGTTAATTAATAAAGCCCTCTTGGTCAATAAGAAATTAGATAGGGGGGCTAGGAGACTAGGAGGAGGAAAGAGGAAGTAGTTGGGAGGAATCAGCATGTAGAGCTAGAGGAAGCAAGATGCTGGGCCCGCTGCTCCCCGATAAGATGACCACATCATCGGAAATACTTAGATAAGTAGAAGAAATGGGTTAATAATTAAGACAGAGCTAGCCCATAAACAATAATGGTAACTGGCCAACAGAATTGTATCAAATACAGAGTCTGTAAGTGTTATTTGGGGCCAGTGCACCAGACCGGTGGCGGGCGGACTGGCAGAAAACATGCTACAATGCATATGTAAAATTCACAAGCAATGGAAAAAAGTACTTTGACCTGCAGTGACCATCACAGAAATCTAATCCCTTTATCTCCTATAAACATTTCAAGAAGCCAGCCTTCTTTAAACCAAATTTCAAAAAACAAACAAACAAACAAACAAAAAACCAAACCCAAAAACCTACAATTGTTCCAAGGACAAATCTAGGATCCAGAATCTCTACAACAATCAGACTGGAATAGTCAGGATTTGTTATTTTAAACTGATATCTTGCTTGACTTTTGTTTGTGCTTCCAGCTTTAAGACCAGAGAAAGCCAATGTGATGCCTAGCTTTGTTCCCCTCCTACTTTCTGGTCCATGCTCCCGAAGGAGACATGCTTCATCAGCAAAGGTGATAAAGCTGGACTACAGGCTCCATTTTTACACTTTCCTTTCCTGCTTTTCCTTGTGATAAGTATATGATCACTGATATACATGGTCTTCATGAGATCTGTTGGGGTCTTGCCATTCCTGTCCTCCAACACTCATTTCCTTTGTGTATGACTAAAATAAGATAGGTAGTTTTTTTTCCAAATACAGGAATAATATGCTCATTGAAAAGTCATGAAAATTAAATGATATTTATAAAAAATATAAAGACAAAGAAGTCATCCATTCAATACACTCATTCCACTGCACTTTTTAGCTATTTTATCTATAATATATATTTTAAATCATATCACTTTATTATGAGTAATTTATTGATATACATATATACATATATATATATCAGGAAATATGACTCATAAGCATGTGCATTTGTCATCTTGAAAAAATAGCTTAACATGAGGGAATTTTATGAAAACTTGAAATGTGAAAAAAAGCAACAATGAATCAGGCATAGAAATATTACAATTGATAAAAATTTAAATAAATACATCCCCAATTATTTCCCAAAGTTCACTTATTTAGCATTAGTGTGCTCCTTGAGAAGAAATGAAGTTATAAGCTGCATTGATAATGTGTCCATAGGGTGATTTTGAGGCATGAGACTCACCCTTGGGCTGACTTTTAGGGGCAGACTCAAGAGATGTGATTTGGATTAATTGTTGAGGAAAACTGTTCAATGTCACAACAGTCTCATGAAAACTGGAGTGGGAATCTAATATAATCTCCATACTTAATATTTGATTCTTTTCTGAACATGACCTGTCCTATGATTTAATAAATCATTTAGAAAAAAAACCATTGGAGTTCTTTATATGATTCAGTGAAAGTCATTTGATTCAATGTTGCTTTCATAACATTACCTGACATGTCTGTGGAATAATAATGGTTTATGGTTATATAAGTTAACAAAGCTTCTAACTGAAATGGCTTAAATCAAGGGTATATAAAGCACACAGCGAAGGCATTGACCAGCAGAGGAGAAAGTCTGTGATGGAAATGCCTGGCTGTATAAATGAACCACATCAGAGGACAGACATGCAGATTTATCCTGTACTTAATGTGATACTTACAGATGAGGATTCTAATCACCCTGAAGCCTTGTTTCATGTGAGGCCTTAAAAATCTTGAATGGAGAGTCAGGAGTAAATTGCTTCAAGTCTTGAATTAACATAATCATTTAGTACATTTAGTTAAAGGGGTAATTAGTGTTAATCATTGTTCTGGTTACTTTTTATTGTCAACTTGACACAAGCTAGAGTCCATATGGGTAGAGAAAACCTCAACTGAAGAATTGCACACTGGATTAGATTGGCCTGTGGGCATTTCTGTAGTGCATAATTTATGCAGGAGAGCCCAGCCCACTGAAGGCAGTGCTATTCCTAGGCAAGGGGGTCAAGACTGTATAAAAAAGCAAGCCTATAGCAAAGCAGTGAACTGGCCAGTATGCAATATTCTTCCATGCCTTCTACTTCACTTCCTGCCTTGCCTTCCCTCAGTGATGGATTGTAGCCTGGAAGTGTAAGCCAAATAAATCCTTTACCCCCAAAGTTGCTTTTGGTTATGGTGCTTATCACAGCAACAGAAAGAAAACTAGGTTAGTCATTCATCTTGTGGGAAATGTTGATCAACAGTCATGTGCTACAGCACATGTGTAGTGTGGGGAGTTGGGGTATGTGCAAAAGTTGGGGTACAGCTTGGACTTCTTTTCCCAGTTCTGCTGTGTACCTGCACCTGGATGTCTTAGTGATACCTTCAGCCTAGGGTACCATAAACTAAACACATAATCTCTCTCCATAGCCACTCTGTGCCTTCCAGTCTGCATCAATAGTATCATTAGTGTAATATGCCCTTCCCTTCTGAAGTCCTCTCATGAACCCTGGTTTTCCAACTCCTCATTTTCAAATATGTTATTCTACATATTATTGCACTCTTATGGATTGACTATGCATGCCTCCCTAAGGGTGCATGCACTAAAGACTTGGTCTTTATATCTATTGAGAGTTGATATTAAAATGTCACTACAAAGTCACCAATGAATGAGTTAACCTGAATTAGTTATTAGAAGGTGGTTCCTGGTTGGAGGATGTGCATCACTGAGGGATGCCTTTGAATCTCTTCTTTTCCCTTCCTTTCCTTCCTCTTCTGTTCTTTTCCCTCTCCTTTCCTCCACAAATTGCCATGAAGTAAGCTTTTATGTTTCATGTGGTTTCACCATATTCACCAGGTTCTGCCTACTACAGGTCTATAAACAATTTATCCAGTCAACCAGAGACTGGAATCTCTTACAGCATAAGCTGAAATAAATGTTTCATAATGTAAACCATGTCTCTCAGGAACTTGTCACAATGATAAAAAGTTTAACACATCTACTTACAAATCTATTAAGAAAGCACTTGCCCATCCTACTTCTTAAATATACCACAAGTCCAGGGTCTCTCCTTCCTTTCCCTGCTATTTTTATAACCTTAAGCCTGTTCCTGGCTCTTCAGACACTGGTGGGGGGTAACAGCTTCTAATCAATGCACAGTCTGGAATTTTCTTTTATAAATACCAACCTAATCATGCGTATCCCATTTAAAATGGTGGTAAATGGCTGGGGATATGACTTGGTGGAAAAAGTGCATGCCAAACAACTGTGAGGACAGGAGTTCAGATCCCAGGATGCAGGCAAATGCTCAATAGGTGGAGTAGCCGGCTCACAATTTTAGCACTCAGAAGGCAGAGATGGGGGATCCCTGGAGCAAGCTGGCAGCAGAACTATTGGTTTGATTGAAAGCCCCTTGGGGCTGGAGAGATGGGTCAAAGGTTAAGAGCATTGGTTTCCCTTGCATAGGAGCCAGGTTCAGTTTCCAGCACTTACTTGGTGGCTCAAAACAATTGTCACTACAATTCTAGGGAATCTAGCACCCTCTCCTGGCCTCTGAGGTCCAGACACACACGTGGTACACATACATACAAACAGGCAAAGCACTCACTCACATAAAATAAAAATAAGCCCAACCTCTATGATTAAGATGGAAAGTGATGGAGAAAGGCTCCCAATGTTGGCCTCAGGCCTCCACATATACACACACATGTGCCCTCACACATTGAAAATACATATTCATACACACATACATTCACACACTACAAATGGCTATTCACTTTTTATTGGTTAAGGCACAATGTATCAAAATCTTGATGATTTGGTGCAACCCATAGCATGAAACCATCTTCTCCATGAAGCTCTCACTTTGGCAAGAATAGAATCTGCAGCTATGTATCTTATATAGTAAGCTAAAAACTTGCACATTTAGCTTATCAGCCATTAAATATGTGTATGTTTTCAAAATGAACAAATAGAGTTTCTTAAATTAGGGGTTAATTAAGGATGTTGGAATCCTCAGAGGCCCATATGGGAAATAGGGTTATAGGAATGGGAGGTCCTGGACCCAGTCAGTTCCCACTTCCCTTCTGCCTGCTTCCCATCTGTGACAATAGTGTTATTTGCAGACTGCAGACACACTCTTGCTGATGTCACAGTACATTCACAGCCTCCTACAAACATCCTCTGGTCTCACTTTAGGCTTAAGGGGATGTTTTGCCTTCACACTCTCAAAGAACTTTAGTGGTGGAGGTCACCAAAGACATTGGTCATAGCTTGAGAGTCCCCTGGACCAGGTGGCATAGGACATCTGGTACACAGCACCATGGACTCATGTTGGCAGGCCCTTTGGGGCCACGGTTTTTCCTGCTAGAGTGACCTCTCCACACAAGAACAGGGTCCAGGAAAGGAGTGGCTGCTGACACCAGCGCTAAGGACAGCGGCATTCTTCACAGCCCTACAGAACCTCTTGGTTTCTGGATCCTGTCATGCTCTTTCACCTCTCCCTGCTGTAAAAATCTTCCATGAATTCTTTTCACAGAGAAAGCTATATACATCTTTGCTACCAGCTCCTTTTGATACTCTGTTTTTTGGTGTTGTCTTCCCTAATGGACTTTGTTCCTTCCTCTTCTTTGGATCTTTCAAGCCTACAATGCCGCCCAGGATACAGGAAGACACAGTGTTTTTGGTGTTGCTTCAATGAAAGACAAAGTTAATTAATGAGTCATATTCTTATAACTATCCAACCTGTGTTTTTCTATTTCTCATGGCCATTTTCTTAAATTTCTAAACTCAATGAGGATCCAGGAAGATGGATAGACAAGCAAATGAAACCATAGTTTGTTAGTGGAAGGGTAGAGAAAAATGGGAACCAGAAATGCAAATTTAAAGCTTAAATTAACAGTATAAGGAAATCACAAGGAAGTGACTCCTTGGAATGTGAAGTTAGGGGGTCAGCTGATTGTATGCCAGGCATATGCTCCTACTTATCTCCTTAAATTCACTATAGAATGGATCAGAGTAAAACAAGGTTTACATTCTCTTAATTTTAAAAAAATGAATTATCCCAATAGATTGCCAAGTTAATTGTCAAATTAATCGCATAGCATGCCATAGTATAACTTGGAGATGTGTGGCCTTCTACATAGAGTTCTACATTCCTAAAGTCATGAAACAGGAACAAAACTGTGCCTTCCCACCTGACTCCTGGATCAATACAGTTCAAGAGCTCAGAATAGCACTATCCAAAATACAATAAAAGGGTCAGTATAAACCAAGTGCTTAACCAATGTCTGGCATCCCTAAACAGCTGCTTTCATTTCCCATCTGTTCTTTCTCCACAGCTTTCTCTACCCCAAATGCTTCTTAGTAAATCCCCCTGCTGCTGCTGCTGCTGCTGCTGGCAGCTTCTGATGCATTTTCACCTGAAAGCACTCTCTGTGAATGCTTGAGAGCATTGCTTAGGATGTACAAAGGAAATTAGGATGGCCACGAAGACTAAACTGTTAGCACATCACCCAGAAAATCACCAGCAGACATGTTTATGTCTGAAGAGAATGCTGTGGTTCATGTTATTCAGACCAAGAACAAAATACAGGCCCCAAGAGTAAAGGCACGGATACTTATAACATTTGCTTTGCTGGTCTTCTTTGGAAATATACAATTGAAATTATTTTTAAATTTGGCATAGCATATTTTATTTTCAATTTTTTACACATCAACAGAGTTCTACTAAAATTTACCAACATTTAAATCACACTTTTAAAAATGCATGGTTATGCTTTAAAATTCATAAAACAACAATGGGATGCATATTTTCATATTTTCTCTTTAAGTCCCCATATTGAGGTCCACTGGCAAGCTTTACATCCAGAAGTTTAAAAAGAAAAGACAATTTTGTAAAGGAACAAAGAGAATGTAAAGGAAGAAAATCAGAAAGGATGAGTTAATCATGAACAGAACCCGATGTAGTGAGATATCCACTCTGCCTGCACCTGTTGCACTGACATAGGTGACTGGGGGGGAGCTAGGTCTGGGGCCCCTGACCCCAGCTCATTCTATCTTGGTTATAGTTGGGTCACAGAGAGCAACCTGGGCATGGATCCTTGGAGCGGGAACTTGTGGGTCATTGGTTTCTCATGTAAGTGACTTCTCCCCGAATAAAATATGTAACCCATATTATAACCTCACCCCATGCATCATAATCTGTGCGTCGATAACCCTATCCTCTTCTGAATGAGCACACTGTCTCAGTACCCTGGCTTGTGACTGAATTTTGGTCATGTTATAAGTGTGAGCCGTTTGAGGCATTGGTGGAAAACTTTTCTCAAAAATATCACAAAGCTGTGGGGTAAAAGAAACCAGCGCTGGGATGATTAGCTACCTTTGTGAGTAAGAAATAAATTCCTATAGTGTTCTGCCCTTGGGCTTTTCTATTGTACCTGCTGTGCAGTAGCCAGACAGCTTATCTAATGTAAACTTCCCAAAATATCACCTAAAGCACCACTATGCTTCATGCACAAATTAATGGCTTATATCAAAGTAATAGCTTCTGGAGGACTGTGCATTGAAATTCTGTCTTATGCTGGTATTTAAATTTCACTTGCTTTCCCCAAATTAAAACATACAACTCAGGGAAGAGGAGAAGTGGTTCAGGAACACTTTATAAATAGTAACCACTAAGTTCTAGTATTCATTTGCAAACTCTAATCATTAGATAATTTGTACCAGGAGACAATATTTCTCTATTGTCACAGATAAAACAGAGGTACAGATCCATGTCATAACCCTGGTGACAATAATGCTTCTGCTCTTTCTAAGTAAACCCTTTGACAGTTCCTAGGCACTCAAGTGATGGGAGATGTCATTCTGTAAATATGTTTCTCTTATTGGTTAACGAATAAAGCACTGTTGTCCAATAGGAAAGCAAAATAGGTGGAACTAGAAGAGGAGGAGGAGAGAGGAAGGAGTAGGGAGGGGTTCCAAGATGGTGGACTGGGAGGAAAAAAGCCAGCCCCTCTCTCCGGTAAGATAAGGCCACATGGAAGTACTTAAATGAATAGAAATGGGTTAATATTTAAGACAGAGCTAGACAATAAGAAACTAGTAACTGGCCAACAACATTATATCAAATACAGAGTCTCAGTATGTTAATCAGGGCTGGCATGGCGATGGGACCAGACTGGCGGGAAAACCTACTGGTAACACTCAATAAGTCCTACCAAGGTATAGAAAAAAGAAGCATTGATAGATGAAAAAAAGGACCCTGGGTTAATAACATACGCATTTATGTTAAAGGTCTACCTCAAACTGAACAGGATATATCTTTTATGTGTAGCATTAGTGTTGGTGGCCATAAAATGTGACTAGTGTTCTGTGTCAAGTGTCATTCTTAATTCATCAGTACCCCTACTCCACTGAGTTATCAAATGCTTGGAAGGGACATTCATTCAGGCAAGCTCCTGGAAATCAAGTCAATAGATATACAGGAGTTATTGCTGTATCCCACTCACCCTTAGGAAACTAGAAGATGTGTGAGGGTCTAGATTGACTCAGTAATGCAAATAAAAGAAAACTATCATGTCCTCCCCAAAACACCCATGAAAACTAACTTTTTAGGCTGCTATTACAATACACTCACTTTCTGCCAATAACTTTCTCATCTTTGGTAGCCCAATAGCAACATTTCAGTATTCCTGTTGGGGTAGAGGTAGTCAGCTCTTACATCTTCCCCTTTTGTCACCACCCTGTGCTCACTAAACTTTACCTACCAGAAAACTGCTGATAAAAATTGAGTCTAGATTGAAAGGAGCCCTTAAATCATAAATCATAAACCAACTGAAGCCAAAACAAAAGGACAGCAAATAACATGGCTCAGGATTTGACAACTCAAGAGAAGGGATCTACAAGTTTGGTAACCTCTGTCCTAAAAATATGAAAATCACCATGTAGGAGGGTGTTCAGAGTGTAGTAGGACAGATGGCCCCATAATTCCCCATCACCACTAACAAAAGGGGAAACTATACATTGGCTGATTGCTTCTTAATGAAGTTTTATTATGTATTTTAATTCCTAGACAGGAACTCAAATGGCAGAAACCTAAAGGCAAGAGCTGATGCAGAGGCCATGGAGGAATGCTGCTTATTGGCTTGCTCCTCATGACTTGTTCACCTTGTTTACCCAGCTCAGGGGTTATACCACCCACAGTGCACTGGGCCTTCACCCATTATTCACTAATTGAGAATATATTCTATAGGCTTGCCGACAGAATGATCTTATGAAGGTATTTCCTCAATTGAGATTCCCTCCTCTATGATGACTCTACCTGTGACATGTTGACATTAAATGAGCCAGCACATACATCTAAGCAGGGTCTAGCCCCAGAGGCAAGCAGAGTCCAGTCCTTTGGGTCTTTGTGGATAGAGGCTTCAGTGTCTGCCTTTGATCAGCCATGTCCAACTGTGCATGGAAAGACAACAGTCTATTTCCATTCCCAGGCTTAAACTCTGAACCCTGGGCTCCCTTAGGTGCTATAGCTGCTTACCCAGTGATCTCTGAAGAGGTACTTCAGTTGACTCCCTCACTTTTTTATTTTATTTTTTCAAGAATACACATGAAGCTATAGAGGGAAAAGCAAACTAAAATCCTTCCCTTGACCCAATGTCTCACCAAGAAACTCCAACCCCCCCCCGCACACACAACTGACTATTTGGATTCTCCTATCCTCTTCTTTCTCTAGCCACAGTCAATTACCTTGTCTTTCATATGATGTAGTAGTTAATTTAGAATGCTTCTCCTCATTTCTCCTTCCTTAGTTGGGGATTCAGTATAGCTTACCTGGAATACTACTTTAGCTCCCCTCAACCAAACCATACTGCCTCCAACCCTTACCCTGTGTTCATGTCTACATCATACCTGAGTGGATAATTTTTCCTACTCAAAATCATTCTTTGGTCATGCCAAAGCTTTCAGAGCAAATGCCAGCCGAATCTTGCTGTCTTACACCCTCACACCACCAGCTGTAATTCTCAGAATCTGTGGTGGTTTAAATGAGAAATGTTCCCCATAGGGTTCTATATTTAGACACTTGGTCCCCAGATGGTAGTGCTGTTTGGAGATGTTTAGGAGGTGCAGCCTTGCCTTCCAGTTTATTCTGTACTCTTTGGGTGTGCTGTTAAAGACTTAAGCTCTCAGCTTCCTACTCCCTCACCCTCACCACCAGGGTGCAAGCTGGTAGGATTTGCTGAAGGAGGAGGAAGCAGGAGGATCTTGAGTTCCAGGCCAGCCTAGAGCCTACTTTTTAATAAGACAAATACATTTGATTATATGGATTTACCACACTTGTGTGAGACAACAGATTTGGTGACCCTGTATAAAAGACTTGGCAATTTGTGGAAAAATCAGAAAAATAATGCTGTTGGATGGTTGCTCTTAGTATCTCCGACAAATTGACAAAGGAAAAGAATGGAATGTATGATAAAATTAACCAACTTTTGACATCTCAGAATATGGTGAAGGATAACAATGAACTAAATGATAAAATTGATCAGTTCTATGTGCATGTAAACAGTCTAAGGTTTTCTAAGTGTGTTCTAGGAGAGAGCATCCTCTCCAGCAGCCACAGAGCTCATGTTATGAAAATCAAACTGAAGCCCTCAATATAAGATTGGTTGAATTACTGCAAAAATTCAAGTCCCAAACTTAGGGGCTGTCAGCAGATAAATAAGGGCATTGAAGAGTAAACAATGGAGTCCTATGACTTGAGAAAATTGAGCCCTTAGATTCTTGAGGGTTTAATTTATCTCACCTGAAGAATTAGTCTTAGAGGAAACTGAAAATTTGCTAATGACCCATCAAGTTACCATGTGACCTAAGCTACCCATCATGAATTTGGGTAATACCTGATCCACTGCATCAGGAAGTAGGACATGCACAGCAGCACTCCATTATTAAATGGAATATATATATATATATATATATATATATATATATATATATATATATATTCAAGCATGAGTAGGTCTTGAGGGCACAACCAAATTACATGAAGAGGTTGCTCAAATGCCTATGGTTTCTGCTACCATTACAATGCCATCTGCTGTCAGTCATGCATATGGTGTGATATGATCCATTGTCTGAGGAAGAGAAGACTAGGGTCTGTTTTTTGAGATGGGAGTTATTCATGGTCTGACAATATGGACCAGCACTCATCAAGGCTGGACTGGTGACAGCTGCTGATGAGTGACTGATCTGTCAACAGCAGAGATTAATAAGGAGCCTCAGACATGCCACTATTCCTGGAGTGATCAGACAGTGATCTGGTAGCAAACTACCTACATTGGACCAATGTATTTATGGAAAGGATAACTCTTTGTCCTTACTGAAGTAGACATTTATTCTGATTATGGATTTGTTTCTGACAATACCACCTTCTGTTGAAGTACACAATGTCATAGTATTCTACACAGTATTTCTTCTGACCAAGGAGCTCACATTAAAGCCAGAGAATGACAGTGGCCCCAATTGTGGAATTCACTGATCTTGCCATGCTCCCCACCATCTTGAAGCAGCAGGTTTGATAGGAAGGGAGAATGGTCTTGTGAAGGCACAGTTACATTGCCAATTATGTGGCAGCAGCCCAGGTTCTAGAATGAGGAGCACTCCTACCAGGAGACACAACAAATAGTTTATTAAACTGGAAGCTTAGGTTTCCCCTTGGCCACAATGGGCTTCTGATGCCTTAAGCTAATAGGTTAAGAAAGGAATAACCACATTATGAAAGGTAATCCATCCATATTACCAAGGGAAAACTGGATTACTTCTCCAATAAAAAAGGTTATGTCTGGAGTGCAGGAGATTCTTTTGGGCATCTCTTAATGCTACTGTGCCCTGTGATTAAAGTCGATGGGAAACTACAATAACCTAATCCAGGCAGGATGACAGAGGGCACAGACTCCTCAGAAATGACAGTGTGGGTCTCTCCTCAAGGAAGAGCTAAGACATGTAGAGGTGTTTGCTGAGAATGTCATAAATACAGAATGAATGGCAGAGGAAGGTAGTTATAAATACCAGCTGTGTTCATTTGAATGTAATTGGCCCCCATAATCTCATAATTCCATAATCCCTCATCTGAGAGGAGGGAAACTCAAATAAAGAAGTTTTCCATAAGAATGACCTATAGACAAGCCTGTAGGACATTTTGTTAATTAGTAATTGATGAAGGAGGCCCTAGCCCATTGTTGGTGGTACCATCCCTGAGCTTCTGGTTCTGGTTCTATAAGAAAGAAGGCTGAGAAAGCCATAAGGAGCAAGACTCCATGGCCTCTGCATCAGCTTCTGCCTATAGGTTCCTGACCTGTTTAAGTTCCTGTCCCGATTTCCTTTAATGATGAAATGTGATGTGGAAGTGTAAGCCCTGCCAGCTCCCCACATCAAAACAAAAACAAAAACAAAAACAAAACCCTTTCCTCCCCAGTTGCCTTTTGGTCATAGTGTTTCATCACAAGAACAGAACTCTAAGACAGTCCCTTAAGGGACATTGAAGCCTATTCTAAAATTTGTAATGTGTCTGTGGTTGTACAATGGAGAGTTATATTCTGTATGGTGTAATTATGGTGTGGTTATTGTTTTCATTTGGAAATTAAGTATGGCATAAGGAGACATGATTTTGTGATCAGTTGGCTTTTTATAGCTATTCTTGACTTTTAACTTGAATATATCTGGACTTAACTAAAACACCTGTGAGGGGTTATTTTCTTAATATAAACATTTGAAGTGGGAAGACCTGCTCTTAATCTGTATCTTTTTTGGTGGGAAGATCCATTTTTAATCTCAACCATACTTTCTGATGGCAGCCTATATAAGGACATGGAAAAGGGAAGCTTGATCTTTGCCCATTTGCTGGCAAGTCCATCATTTCACTGGAATCAGAACCTACTTCTTCAAGATTCTGGCATATACTGAAGACCAGCTGAGACATACAGTCTCAGGGACTAAACAACTACTAGATTCTTGGACCTTCCTTTGATAGACAGCTATTGTTGGACTAGATGAGCCATAGCATGCAATCCACTCTAATAAATCATCTAGTGTGTATTCATTCTATAAGTTCCATTCCTTTAGAGAACCAAGACTTATACACCAGCTTTGAATTTTCCATTACTTGGGTAATTTGAAGAATATTAAAATTATTGTGTAACTGGAAGTTTGACAACAGCAAATATTAGGTAGCACAGCTAATGAGGGCATTGAATTCTGTGTTTCACACACGATGGGTGGCAAAGTGAAGAGAATGAACATGAAGCAAGGAGAAGAACTTATTTCTATTCTAGAGACTATAGTATTTATCTTATCTGACATTGTGATATAGTCACAAGAAAGTGTTATTAATGACTTTCTAGTTAATCTTTGAAATCACCATTTAATATTTAATGGCTGAAGTTGAGATTAGATTGTCTTTGCAAGTGAACTTTATCTTTAAATTAATTGGTAAACTGTCTCAACAGAAATATATGATGAGATGTGTTGTTGCTACTATGCCCATTTGACTCATATTTTTCCCTCCCCTTATGTTGTTTACTGTTAGTATTATATATTATTATTCTCTATATGGCTATCAAAAACCAAAAAGAAACTTTGGGGACCAATACAGAAGTGCTACTGTGGCTGGTATAAGTCAGTCCCTGCCCACTAACCCCCTTCTGCTTCATCTATCCCTGCACTTTTCTAACCCATGGTGCTTTAATGCTACAAGTCATGAACTCTTTATTAGTTTAATCTTCTGTCTATTTGAATGCCCTGAACCAATTGGCATTGAGGTAGAAGTGTTATTCTAATTCCATCCTGTTACTATGACAAACACCCTAACTAAACACCCTAACTGGAAGCAATTCAGAGGAGGAATGTGTTTATTTCAGCTTGTAGATTACAGTCCATCATTGAAGAAAATCAGGACATGAACTCAATCAGGAATTTAAAGGTAAGCCTGCTTACTATTTCACATAGCATTAAGTCTGAACAAAGAACTCACTCACAGCCAAATACAGCAGAAACCATGGAGGAACTCAGCTTGCTGACACATGAAGCTTCATGCATAGGTATCTTTCTTAAGAATCCCTGGACCACCTCCTCCAGGGAATGATGTTACCCATAGTGGATTGGGGTGTCCCTCCATCTGTTAACAATTAAGACAGCTTCTTCAGAGACATAACTACAGAACAATCCAATTGAGGCAGCTCTTCCATTGACAGTGTTCTCTGCCGTGACTCTAGGCTGTGACAAGTTAAGCTAACAGGACAGAGGGCTACTTTCATTGTCACATACATGTGCTGCAGCTGTCATAGCAAGCTTTATTGACCTCATATCATTGGTACCCAATTAAAATGGATTCTGACGTACAAAGGAGTAAACAAGTCAGAAAGATGTACAGTGTGGTTCTGTACAACCATTTTTATCTCAAGTCCATCAACAAAAGAGGAAGAGGCTGGGTCCCATGGTATGCATCAAAGGCATACTTCCATTCATCTAAGTACTTCTGAATAGGCCACAAGCTCTGAAGGATACCACCTCCCATGGCCACCACCATGGAATCAAACCATAGTACATGGGCCTTTGGTGGCCACTCAAGATCCAAATTTTAGCAATGAGTTTATGCAAAATGGACCTTCAGATTCTTACCCTTGCAGTTTGATCTGCAGATACCTACCAACTATTGGACATGCACAAGAGTCTAGGCAGTGAATTAAAATATCTTTAAACATGAAAAGAGAGAACAGTATTCAGACTAAATCAAACTAGCTCATTCTCTGCAACTACCCCCAGGATATGGGACAAATAAAAGAAATAAACTACATAGGAAAGTGGTGCCAAATCATGGAAACAGTTTCTGCTTATATTTTCCATGTGGCATTGGAAAGTCACACTCTCTTCATGTGTAGAATATGGTATGATTAGAGAAGCACCCTGCAGCTTCTAAAGCATATGCAAATTCCACTTTTGAGGGCTTTTCCATAGACAACTAATCAGCCACAGACATTGGGCATTTTGTTTAAAGTCACCTGAAACTCAGAAAACAGAAAAACTTTGAAGAAGCTCAGTGAGCTCACAGTACTATCACACATTGAAACCAAATATTTAAAAAATTATGACAATAAAACCATATATTTAAAAAACTATAATCTTCATGCTAAAATAACATTGTAGTTTACCAAAACAAATGGATAGATGAAAAACACACAGTGAACATCTATGTCAGAAAGAAGGCAAGGAGGCTGACTTCATAGCTTCTCATAAACACAACATCTGAGATCTTACCCAGATTAGGAGGGCAAGAAAATTAACAAGCATCAAAATTAGAAGCAAAGAAGTAAAATGTATAGGTAGCTTCATACACACAAATATTAGGATATAGGAATTATACTAATAAATAAAATACAAACAAAGCACAAAATATTAGCAGTATTTCTTCATACTAAGAATGAATAAGATAAAAAGAAAACAAATTCTATTTATAATAGTTTCAACAAGAACAAAGTAAGAAATTAAATTAATGAAAGGGGAATTACACTTATACCATGGAAACTACAAAATACCTCTGAAAGAAATTGTAACTATATAAATAAGTTAAAAGACATTCATGCTCACATACTTTTAAATATCAGTTATGATCTATAGCTTTAATGTAATTCTTACCAAAGCACAAATAGCATTTTCCAGAAACATACCCTGAAATATATGTGGAACCTCAAAAGAACCAAATTTGCCAAAATAAGTTTTGAAAAGAAGCTAAGTGCTATGGAATAATCTTTGTACACCATAAACATGTATTACTCTCATTGTTTAATAAAGAGGTGACTAACCTATAGCTGGGAAGGAGATTGGGTGGGAGAGCCAGACTAGGAGGACACTGGGAAGGAGAAGGGCCTAGTCTCAGGGGCCATGAGCAGATGCAGAGAGAAGCAAGATGAACATGCCATGTTGAAAGAAGGTAGTACCACACAGCAGAGGGTAGATAAGAACTATCGGTTAATTTAAAATGCAAGCATTAGCTAGTAACAATCTTGAACTAATAGATGAGCATTTATAATTAATATTAAGTCTCTGTGTCAGTTATCTGGGAACTGGCCGAGGGGAAAGACCCCTCTATCTACAGTGATTTTGTATACACATGCCAGTGGAAGAAAAGAATAGACAAGTTGGAGTATATAAAAGTTTAAAAATATGTATATCAAAAGATGCCATCAGCAGAGAAAAGGACAACCCACAGAATGGGAGAAAATAGTTGAAAACTGCATTTATCCTTTTATGGAATCCGAATCCATAAAAGATAAGAAAAACCTTTTTCATTTTTTGTTTGTCCATAAGATGTCATATTTTTTAAACATGCTTTTAACTGAAATAAAATTAGATTACTTTCCCTCTCCCTTTCCTCCCTCTAACCCCTACCACTACTCTCCCTTGAACCCCTTCATGTCCCACTATTCTTTATTTGATAGCATTATTATTATTATTATTATTATTATTATTATATACAAATGTATCCATGCATATATGTGGCTGCAGAAATACACACACAAATGTGCATAACTTGCTGAGTCCATGTTTGTTGGTGGTGTGTATATGGTTTTAAGAGAGAACTTTTTACAACACTAAGAATCCTGTAACCAGATTTAGAAGCAGATAAAGGATTTGAATAGATACTTCTCCATACAAAGGTCTAACAAGATCTAACGATGCTTGGCATGAATAATCATTGTGGAAATGCCAATCAAAACTAGAATGAGATACCTCAACACAGTCAATGAGATGAATGCTATGATATTTTAATTTAAAAGTGTTGTCAAGGACCTGAAGAAGTTGAAATGCTTATGCTGTTCCTGTGAATTGAAAATTAGAGCATATATATATATACCCATATCTTGATAGGTATATATAGAGCAACATGAATAAAAACCATTATGTTTCCTTATATTTTTTTCCAAATAGCCTTAGTATTATTTGTTCCTTCTTCCTTCCTTTCATTATGTATTGACCTCCATTCCTCCATCTTAGTTGAAGACACAGCTCCCCACATTATCGTATTCTTGTATTTATTCCCTCACTCTACCACAACCCTGTAGTGGGATATTCACTTTGTCTCCTTCTGTGGCACTGACCATGTCCATTGGGGGATGGAGCCAGGGGCGGAAGTGACCGCTGGAACTAGGTCGGAGGAGGGGCTGGGGAATGTTCTCTTGCTGGCGGGATGCAGAGAGCATCCCATGGAACTTGTTGGTGTTCATCTGTCTAGGTTGTAAGTTATTTCTCCCTGAATAAACATCTATTTTGCCTATCTGTTTATCCTGATCCTTATTAAACTGCAATATCTGGTGTCAGAAGCGGGATCAGCACTTTCACAGGACCTGGGTTTCACCCAGGCAGCAGACACCATTCCCTTTCCCCACCATTCTTGAACAGGTGGTTGCCTTGTCTAACCACATGGACACACCGCAGGTTGTGAGACATTTGTGTCTGCCCTACAACTCCTTTTATTTCCATAGCAGCCCTGAGACCACTGCACATCTTCTGCCCATTCCCTCAGATTGCACAGAGCCCTGAGGCACCAGCCCTGCTCTTGTATTGTTGCTCAAGACCCAGACTCTGGGCCTGCCCTGTTTGGGTGCTTGTGGCCTGGTGACGACAGTTGCAGGTGGCACCTGTTAGCCCTGCGGTCCCAGCAATTTGTACAAGGCTCCTTTCACTCCTTCATTTCACAAAATTTTGCTTGCCTTAGTTTGTTAAGAGCTATTCTACAGAGACTGGGATCAGAAGGATCATCTGCGGCTGGAAGCTATTTGGTGGTACACTTCTGGCCACTATTTAGTGGTATACTTCCGGATAGAACCGGATTTGGAAGGATCCTCTGCTGCCAGATGCTATTTGGTGGTATACCTCCAGGCATAACTACTACAAGTTGAGATCTACAACTAAAAGCATCAAAGTTCCAGGACAGCAGAATTATACCTAAGGCAATTGTAACAACCTTTGCAATTTAAGCTAATATCTGAGATCAATTGTTCCATATCTATGGCAAATAATTTTACAATGCAGGACTTTGAAATTTTTTTAACTTCATATTTAGAAGGAATTATAGCAGAACAAAATTATGACTGAACCAATATATACTTTTTTTGTAACAGTAATGGGTTTCATCATTAACATGATATTCTTAAAGAAATGGTTTGAGATTAGAGCAAACAATAAGGAACTTGTACAAACCATAGGAGACTTAGTAACAAGGATTCAAAACATTAAAAATGACAGAACGCAAAACATAGAATGCTTAGAAAAAAAGGTTCAGAATATTGAAGATGGCAATAGAGAGCTGACAGGTAGAATACAAACCATGGAACATAAAAATGACCAATTAGAAAACAGAATTTCTTCCATGTCTGATGCCTCAATAACGAAAACAGAAACAATGCAATGCATTAACACGCTAGCAGAAACAGCCCGTTCCTGGTCGGATGAAGCTACTAAAAAACTAGAACATCAGATAGAAAAATCAGCCAGTGTACTTCAAGGATGTATTGACCTCAGAATGGAAACCAGGATATGTGTTACGTTGGGGTAGGGGTTTTGCATTTGTATCTACAGGAGAAGAAAAGCTATTGATACCATCTAAGTTGATCAAGATCCGAGTTGAATAAGAGAAACATCTTAATGAAGAAAAATGACAAGTCATCCAACAAATTAGGTCCCATGAGATGTGCCAAGAACTCTCAAAGGTAGGGGAAGTGTTCTGTTCTTGTCCTTACAGGAAAACAGAAATCACCTATCTTCAAACAGCCAAAAGAAAATGAACATGTAGGTACCTACAGAAGAGAAGACAGCTCTCCAGAAACAATCACTTAATGAAGATAAATCTGATTTATGGTAAATATATTTAATTCTAATAAACTATTTCTATACAGAAATCTATTTCTCTTTACTATCTAGTATTCCTGTAGTCCCAATTCATGTAAACCAATGCTGGCTTTGGAGTTGGATTTGGCTTTCCTTCTCTAAATTCAAGCATGTTTTTAAGATAAGGCACAGATTCTGCCTTATATCAAGAAGCCAATTGGTGTAAAACAGAAGAAAACAAAATCTGGGGACTCATTTGCTTATACACAATTTTCTCTCTGAAATCCTAATTTTCTCATATACATTTTAATGCTTATTGTTGCCTTTCCATAATGCATACCTTAAAACTTGAAAATTTTACTTTGATATTGATGTTTAAGTTTTCCACAAGGAATAATAACAATTCCTGACAGCAATCTTTGAACTCTCTGGAAAGATGATGGAGCCCGAATTCTACATTTCCACTTGACTCAACCTAATGCATCTGGACTACAAGCATCACCCTAAGACTGTTTTGCTCAAGACAACTCATGACTAGCTAGCTGTAATGGTGTACCTTCTTATTACATCCTGGCCAGAGTTTCAAATAGAACTCCAGTCAAGCATTTCCTGCCACACAGTGACTAGCTACATATGTCAGAGTCAGTTCTGTTGAGAAATTTGGTTGCTAAAAATTTTATTCCTACAGGATCTCATGGAGCAATCATCATCCCATTTCAGCAGGAAGTAATCCCTACTCTTGGAATTTAGGGATAATATTCATCTTCTGAGGGTTGGTCTTAGTTATTTGGGGTTGGGTATGAAAGGTGATGCTTAGACTCAAGTATCTCTTTTGGACAGGAATAGGGTATTGTTGGGAAAGGTACGGTTTAGAATGGATAGATTAGCCTATCTTCTTGTGAATTATTTTGTAAGAGTGAGATATTAGTAGTACAGCTTACATTGTTATGTATTCTTTGTTTGTGGTAACCTATGTAAAATTAATTTTATATTCCTTTCCTGGAAGAATTGCATATTATATTTTGTCATATTGTGTGAAATCTTTCCTTTTATGATGTTTTATGCACATTATTCTTGCCATATTCTATGTATGTATTCTTTTACTTATGTTCAAGACATTTTGTATATTGATACAATTTGGGATATTTATCATGCTGCCCTTTATAGTTCTACCTCTTGTCTAGACATTTCTACTCTACTTCTACCTTAGGAATTTACATATATATATATATATATTCATAGTTATATTGCTTAGGTATTTATTTACTCAGGGAAGTTTCAACCAGGTTATTAGCTAAGTTCCTGAGTATTACAGATTATCTTCACCCATGTTTCCTTTACCTAAGAGATTAATCAGACATAGATGCTTAATCTTCAATCACTTCATAGACCTGCAGAACATGGCATTTAAATGTTTTAATATTAGTACTTCATTGACATAAGATACTGTTGCTCCTGACAGCACCATTCACTTTCCCGAAGATATGTTGGACACTGTTGTTGCTCCTTCTGGAGTTCATCCTCGCTTTGGCTAATGGCCTCTTGGGCAAAGAACTGCCCCCACCTTGACCACTGATTTTGGACATGTGGTCCTATGGGCTTGCAGGAGACAAATATAGAAGACCGCTGAACCTTGCCAAGTCAGAGTAAGACAGCCTTTCTCCCTGTTGTTGTTGTGGTCTGTCAAATACTCTTGGCCTTAGCCAAAACTGGGTGTACCAATGTTGCTGTGAGACCTTGGGTGACTGTCCAGGTAGCTTGCTGTTTCTGTCCTCGCTGCACATTTTGAAAATTGACCATCCATACTTCCTGTCTACCCTAGTATCATTATTTTCCTTCTCAGGTCTTGATGAGGTTGTAGATTAAACTATCACAACTATTATTCTCTCTTCCTAGTTAGATATATTAGGTACTAGACTTAAGTTTTCTAGCTTAGGACAACAATATTGTAAACTCCGTTATGCCTTCACCCTAGAACTAGATGTTTGGTTCTCGATTTTCCTTTTCTTAGAGCACACTTGTTATTCACTGTTTTGTATATAGTTTTGTATCAAGCCTAAATCTTTTCTTTAGCCTAAAAGGGGAATTGTAGTGGGATATTCACTTTGTCTCCTTCTGTGACACTGACCACATCCATTAGGGGGTGGAGCCAGGGGCGGAAGTGACCACTGGAACTAGGTCTGAAGAAGAGCCGGGGAATGCTCTCTTGCTAGTGGGATGCAAAGAGGAGAGATTCCAGTGGGACCTTCTGGTATTCATCTGTCTAGTTTGTGTAAGTTATTTTTCCCTGAATAAACATCTATTTGGCCTGTCTGTTCATCCTGATCCTTATTAAACCACAATACAACCCCTTTTTACTTTCCTGGTTCCTTAGGGTTAATTTAGGGTGTAGACTCAAATCTGAAAATTTGGAGTTAGTAACCACAGATGAGAGAGAAAATGCAATGTTTGTCTTCAGGGTCTGGGTTACCTCTCTTCATAGATCAGGAGATGAACATGGTGCTCTTGGTTGCCTCTGAGTGGTTAAAGGTAAGTCCCTATTTCTGAAGACATCATATATTTCAGACACAGGACTCAAGGAGTCAAGCTAAATCTGACCTGAAAGCCTCCTTCCTGAAGGCTAGTGTTCACAGCACTGGAAGATGCCATGCAAGCTGCCGAAGACAGAAAGAAATTAACAATCCTATTTAGCTGTGACATCTATGAACCACAACAAAGACCAGCATGGCAAGATACACCTAACACTGCAATAGCGGCAATCATATCTTGGTAGTAACCAACAGTTATCTAATTGGACTTAACCACTGAACAGTAGGGTAATCATGCCTACTACTGGAAACCTAGACAACTCTCCTACTAGTGAGGCCATGGAGCTTAAGAGAGAAACTACTATTGCCCCTTTACCAGACCAGCATAATTCCTAACTTCATTCTAAATATGTATTATAAGAATATCTCTCATCCTTTATCAATGAAATGTTCCTATATATATATATATATATATATATATATATATATATATATATATAACAGAAAGCCATCACTGGTCAAAATACAGAGAACTAAACATGTGCTTCCCTTCCCAGCTCCACAGATAAATATATAACACAATCCCTGAATATAAAGACTCAGTAAACTTTGTAGAAGAGAGGGAGGAAAGTTTATAAAAGCCAGAGGGCCAGGCTATCTTCCATGCAATGTATCTCCTAGACTGACAAGGAATCTACACTTATGATACTACAACAATATGGCTGCCTAAACAAGCTCTGAACCATAACAGTACCAATAGATATGCTAACATAGGAGGAGAAATTCTTATTGGGCCCCACTCTTACACCAAGAATTCTAGTTGACTAAGAACTTATGAGGGAGAGGGAGAATTAGTTATCCCTAGGGATGAGCCCATAATTGGTTATCTAGTATCAGTCAGCCTTGAAGTCGCATACATACCAGCAAAAACGGACTTATAAGGTTTTATTTATATATTTAGGTGTATATTATTGGGTTGTATGACAATAATTAAAAAGAGGCAATGAATTTGAGAAGGGTTCAGGGTGCAGGGGAGGGTTTTGAGGGAGAGTATCTTTATTTTAATTAAAACATTAAAAGTAGACCTACAAGGAAATATTTCTATTTTCACATTACAGCGCAGTATTCACAATAATTAAAATAAAGAAACATTTCTCATCCATCAAGAGTTGAACTGCTATGCAAAATATAGCATATATATACACCGAAATGATACTCAGTTTTGAAATGGAAAAACATCCTGATATCTACAACAAAGATGAGTCCAGAAAATGTCCTTTTAAGTGACCCAAGACAAGATGAGGGATGCCATATGATTACATTTATACAAGGTGTTTGGGGTCAACAGAAACACAGAAAGCTCATGAAAGTCAGGAAGCAGAATTTAAGGTGTTTGAGACAGAGTATACCACTATAGGGTATATCTCAGTCACCTCCATCTTCTATTAGGCCCCACCTCAAAGTTTCTGCCACCTGTCAACAAATTATGACGTCAATAACCTACTGATTGATCCACCCCTGAAGTCAAAGATCTCATGATCCACTCCCCTAAAATCCTGCTTCTGAACATGATGTCTTGGTACATAAAGGCGCCAAATCTTTAATAAAAGACTTATTTGGAGGGTATTCAATTTCCAAATCTTAACATTTACCATAATGGGAATAAAAAGTATGCAAAAAGTAAAAATTAAAAATTTCAAGTGTCTACCAACACTTTGATAAAAAAAAAACCACCAAGAGTACCATGCACTTGTATTTCAAACACATCTTCAGTGTTCTTAATATTATTTCTAAAACCATGAGCATACATTAATTCCTATGTGTCACTTTGTAAATCTTGTATACTTCTTTAGAGGAGACTTTTGAACTACAAAATGACCCAAGGCAATATAAACATGTTAGAAAACAAAATGAAATGCCAGTTGGATGATGTACTGGCTCACAGCTGTGAACATGAGTCAGAAGGTTACTTGGATTTTACTGGAATCTTCCTTGTAACTCTGAGCTCAGGATCTGCCCATTATGCTCTGCGTTTCACAGCACAGGCAGAGTCCTTGTTTGAACACTGGTTTTTCCATTTTATTTTGCTATTCCTACGTTAACCTATTAAATTTACCTCTAGACTCATTATTTTATGTTTTTCTTCTCTTTTCAGTCCTCTCCTTATTTTGGATGGAGGGGCTCTGTATTCACCTAATTACAAGCCTTTTGTCCTCCCTCAGATTCATTGGGGAAAAGGATAGTCTGCATTCATCTTTACAGTTAGAATCTATCAACAAGAGTTGAATTTTAGTGCTATTGGGGCTTTTTTATGGTCACTGAAGATATCATGAATTAAGAGATTTGGACCAGGGCTAGAGAAAAGGCTCCGTGATTGAGTGAGCACTGCTCTTCCAGTGGAGCAAAGCTCAGTTCCTAGAATCTACCAGATAGCTCATAGCCTACTGTAACTCCAGCTCCAGGTAATCTGATGCCTTTTTTTGACTTCTATGTACATTTGAATTCTCATACACATACTTCCTGGCATTCACATATAGATACAAAACTTAAAAATAACAACAAAAGCACACAAAAAAAGAGATGAACAAAATTATTATGACCACTAGGTGACTGAATTAGGACTAAACCATCCATGCCTTTTAACTCCCTTTTTATGGCAAAAGAGGACATGCCATGTTCTCTCTCTCTCTCTCTCTCTCTCTCTCTCTCTCTCTCTCTCTCTCTCTCTCTCTCTCTCTCTCTCTCCCTCTGTCTCTCTCTCTCTCTTTCTGTGTGTGTGGAGGGGTATATGTATTACATTCTCTGTTTATATATAAATTTGAGTTCTTAGGATACCTCTGGGATTTTGATTTTTATTCCCAAACTGCAAGAATCTATTATTTTGTTTTATACACTTTTAAAAAAACTTTCTCTATATCTCTGTAAGGAATCTGGGTCATGGCTGGAGGCAGCTAGGTAAAGAAGAGCCTGTGTGGGGATCACAGCTGCAGATCTCTGGATCATGATGTCAGCCTTGATGCACAACAGTCTGTCATTTGTCTGTGTAGTTTTATAGAGATGTGGAATTCACTTTGTATTTAATTATTGTTTTGATAATTTGGTGGTTTTAAATCATCTCCAATGGTATTTTTAAAAAAAATTTCCCTTTGATTTCAACTGTCCTTTTAATATAGCAATTAAATACAACTGATTAAGGCTTGTAAATGGGAAAAATTAGCAATAATAACCATAACAAAAAGTACTTCAGCAAAGTGTGCAATGAACATCTCACTCCTTCCCTCAGAAGATGCCTGGAGATGAAATATTAATGATAAAGTAAGAAAAGAGTACTTATAAATCCAACAACTTGAGTGCCAGGCATCAGGCTACACACTGTGACAAAAAATTAAAATAATGCTGAGGAGGATTAGGAGAAAGGTAGACTATCTGGAATCCCAGGGATGTGGAGGATTAAAGGGGTAGGAGTCAATATAGGCAGGAGAATTGTGCAGGAAACATCCTTGACACTGGATACTCCTTGGCTTGAATCACATCCTGATAAAGGCTGTAGGAGCAGAGTATCAAATAAGATTTTTTTGTGTGTGTGAATCACAAGAGGGAAGACCAGGTTGTCTACTTGCCAGACTGTATGGGAGAATATCAGAGTAATTCTCAGGCAGAACATGATAGGCTTTGGAGTCAGTAAGCTTCAGCACAAAAAGACTCCTTCTGTGGGGCATACAATGCTAGGAAGGTCACTGTGGATATCCGTTATATTTCTATTCAGAACAGGAATGAGTCACCAGTAAAATGTTTTTCTTCGGAGTCCTGGTGAGCACTGCTCTCCCTCCTTCTCCTAAGTGGCACAGCTACCTGTGCAAACATGCCTTGCATACAGGATTATATATGCATGTCTTTAATAGGCCTTGGGTGTCTTTTACAGGCCAGATAACATATTAGACCTTGATGATTCTGAGTTGAAAGACTGACAGTTCCTCTCTCTGTGCTCACAGCTAGGTAGAGAAGATATGTAAAAAGGCCTAATCATTGGAAATGTATAGAAAACAATATGGATGAGTTATTTATAATGAGGGCAGGCAGGAGGGAACATTACAAAGTTTAAGTTCAAAGACAAGTCATTTTGGGTCTGTGTCTTGCAGACAGTATGGATTTGTCAGAAGGACTAGGAAAGGGTTAGAATTTTCAGGCTCCAATGATAGAGTTAAAAGTGAGAATCTGAACAGAATAACATTGTTGTTTCCTCTATATTCTAAAAATAGACACTTTGGGCATGATAGATGGACTGCTGCTGCAAAAGCTCTTAGTTGTTTTTTTTTTCAATTAACAATTCAGATTACTTCAGATTTTGGACTCTGGACATTCTCAGTCATTCAATGCTGCTGGAGGACATGTGAATGTCTGTGGTCCATGATGCCACTGGCAACCATGTAGAAGTCCATGACCCATGCTGCCACCAGCTGTTGTGGGCAAGGAAGTTACTTTCACATTGGTATTGATGACCACATAATCATCATTGAGAATGAAAGAAATAGTAGGCATCCATGACAGCCTCACCCCCACCACTCAAAAAGAGAAACATCCCATATAGGAAGCTATTGAAGAGAAACCTTAAAATAGTAACAAAGATGCTGAAGTACAGTGCTTCACAGTTGGTGGCTTCTGGTCTTGGGTGGGAAGGACTCAGTTATCTTTAAGGGGCTGGCCACTGGGAACTTGACTAGGCTCCAGTGAATATGTGGGCAATACAAATTGGACTTGGTATATTTATTTTGTTTTTGAGGAGGACGGTTAAAGGGTTTGAAGTTGGACCAGGGAGGAATGGG
Source organism: Cricetiscus sungorus (assembly GCA_030556225.1). Classification (NCBI taxonomy): domain Eukaryota; kingdom Metazoa; phylum Chordata; class Mammalia; order Rodentia; family Cricetidae; genus Cricetiscus; species Cricetiscus sungorus. The sequence continues at coordinate 7,863,052 of JANBXA010000103.1, forward strand.
AAGCTAGTATGATCAAGGTGCACTGTATGGAATTAAAAAAATAAGCAATATGGTTATTATGTTGGGAAAAAATAAAGAAAAAACCAAAATGATGAATTCCCTATCTTTGGACTCTTATTCTGATGTCCAGTGCTTATCTAGAAGATCCAAGTATGGATAATTCTTGCTCAATACAGTGTGAGTCCTGTTCAAAGATATTCTAAAATATATTACAGGAATTTGGTCCACCAAACACATACAGGATGCAAAGCCCCAAACACACTGCCTTGCTCACATGCTTTGTTTCTAAAGCTGTTGCTTTTATCAACCAAGAAACATATGGACAATTATTAAACTTTTAGTTGTATCCACAAGCAAATGTGTGGATGAAGTTGACCAAACAGATACAGCATGCCATAGTGGAAAGCTCTCCATTTATTTCTGCTATAAGCTAGCTAGTAATTATGTGATTCTTGAGGTATAAACAATCCCCTGAAGCATAACTGAGCTTGCCCCACCTCTTGTTCTTTTGTAATACCGGGGACTGAACCTAGACCCTTATACTTGCCCACCACTGAGTTATGTGTCCTGAATCTTTTTTTTTTTTAACCTTTCTATTTTGTACATGCTCAGGCTGGACTTGTGATACTCCTGTTTCTCGATAAGCTGGATTTACAGGCCTGGAACACTAGGACCAGTGGAATGGTATCTTTCTGCATAGTTATTAAGTGATGACAATGGACATTGTATTATAACCAGGGCCACTGGGAGTTCCTCTGTTTGAGTTTGACACCTCTGTTGACTTCATTCTTTACCAAATCTGAAATCCTTTCCCAATGAGGCACATAATGCTTTGCACACAAAGATTTGACCTACCATCAAAAATAAGAGTCATTAAGCTAGAGAAAATAGAGCTTACAGGGGTCCATAGAGATGCCATTGAGGCAGTAAGAGCTCAAGGGCTCTGGGGGCATCTATGCCTTGTGGAGCAAGAATACATAAACATAAGCAAGTGAGAGCCAGGGAAACTAAGAAGGGAAATGTTTGTAACCATGTGAATGTGAAATGCTGTAATCTCGCATCTTTGTCTCTAATACATGAAATAATTATTGTTCTATGAACAGAACATCACTTTAACACTAATTTTAAGCATCAGCTCTTTCATTGATATTCTGATTGCTTTCATAAAAATATAAATTAGAATTGAAATAACAAACCCCAGAGAGCCAACATATAGAGCGCTTGCTCTTATCTCTGAAGGCTGAGATCCCAAATCTGATAACTACTACTTCTGTGGCCTTCAGGTGCTGATTCAGCTTCCTTGAACCTTATCTCCCTAATAGGTAAACCAGGGATGAGGGTTTCCGACTGTTCTCTAGTAGGACTCCAATGAAATCTCCCATACAGTGAATGTAGCTCAGCATAGAGCTAACTCTCAGAAGGCATCTGGCCAAGAGTCATTTACTTGGCTTTGTAATTAAATTATTTCTAAAATGTTAAATAAAACAACATGTTTAAGAGTTGATAAAATGTATCTCTTATATGTTTATGTTCACTAGTAACATGTCACAACTAATGTTTTTATACAAGAGAAAATATTATTTCAAAATAAACATATTCAAACACAGCACCTAAGGGAAATTGAAAAAGCCCAATATTTTATGATGCCAGAAAATTATAACATGCTTTTTAACTTTCACCTAATGGAAACAAAAAGGAATGTCACATGTGGTCATTTTAATTGGAGCCTATGCCAAGGTGTTTAAAAATAGTCAATGTTTCAGATGTAATTCTTCAGCATCCAATTATTGTACACTTCAAAGCATAAGTTTTTCCATATGACTTAAAGGAAAAATAATTAACCTACCTTGGGAGCTAACAAATATTTTATTTGTGACTTCTGCTCTAAAATTTGTATCTGATTTTTAGAGCTTATGTTGGTATTATAAAACATATATCATCATGGCTTTGGGTTACCCACCAGAACGTTAGTGGCAAGACCCTGCTGTTGTAGGTGCACACACATTTTCATAGGATATAGAGAAGTCAAGTCGGTTCTGACAGGAGGCTACTTCTCTCCTGGCTAGATCTCATAGTACTGGAAGGTGCTAGGGGAGCTACTGGGGGTAGGGAAGAGTCATCAACAATCTTACTCAGCTATGAAGCCTGTGGGCTGTGATAAAGGCACAATAATGTGAATCCATGAATAATCTAATAATGTGAACCTATGAATGTAATAATGGCACAAGTGTTATGGGGGCTAACAAACTACTTTCTGATTGGACTTAAGACCATCACCATGAAGGAAACATGTGCATGATACTGTAAATGTTGCTAAGAACCCATGGTTGTGGAACTCACGGGCTCCCAGGGGTGAACCTCCTACTATTATGTCCTGCTAAATGGACAGAGTATCAGACTGCCTTATAAATTCATATTTCTATACCTGAAGATTTAGTGTAGCTCTCAGAGCCTCGTCAAAAAAGCTTTTTTTATATAATGGATGGTGGTTAATGCAATTCCCACAGATAGTTCAAATACAGAGTAAGTGTCAGTAAAGTGTTCAGCCACAAACAAGATACATCCACCCAAAAGCTCAAATACCATTACAGAAGAGTGATCAGAAAGATTGTAAGAATCATAGGTCAGGGAAGACCAGAGCAAAACAGGATCTTCTGGCTATGACAGGACTGATGTACTCATGAACTCAAAGAAACTGCACAAAATGTACACAAGATCAAGCTAATGAACATTCTTGCATAGGGTAGGAAGACATTCATGGGCTCCCACTAATAACTGAGAAGCTTTGAACAATTGATGACCTCTGAGGGGTGGAGTCAATTATGTTTAATAGTGTGGTTCCAATAGATGACAGCACACCTAGGAATATAAGGACAACACAAATTGGACTCCTTAGAAAATATAAATATATATGGCACAAAGTTGGGGGATAGAGAGGGGTGGAGGTGGATCCTGAAGGAGTTAGAGTGAATATGATCAAAACATATTACATCAACTTCTTGAAGAGTTAGTAAAAATAGTTTCTAAATTAAGAAAAATTAAAGTAGAAAGACTTCTTAGGAAAGAGGAAAGGGCAAGGGGGTGGATGTGGGTGGGGGAAGGAAACAAAGAGTAAAAGGAAGGTGAGTATGATAAATACACTGTAGACATGAGTGGAACTGTTGTAACAAAACTCATTGCTTTGCATATTAATAAAAACTAAAACCCTTAAAGGCAAATAAAAAGGAGTCTAAGGCATAAGTAAAATAATATGAAATTTTAGGGAGCAAAATAAAGTCACTGTTGTATTTCAATTAAGTAGCATACTCTTCCAATATAACATATTTCTAACTTACTAATAATGCTCTAGGGTTCCAGGAATCAATGGAAATATTTACAGTGAAATTCATTTTGCTTTTTTATGAAAACATCTTTGGACATGATATAAGCCATGAACAACAGGATAATTAAGCCAGTGTGACTATTTACTCCCTGTTTGGTATACCGAGGGCTCACAAATGACCACACACTGACCCTGTCTATTGGCTAGCCTGAGACATAAATGGCTCCAGGGGGAGGCATAGAATCTATTACAAATAACATGAGGAGCTGAGATGGTAGCTCAGTTGGTAATGTGTTTGTTATACAAGTATTAGGACCTGAGGGTTATCAGCATCCACATGAAAAGGGTCAAGCATGCTGGCTCACACTTGAAAGCTGAAGACTGAGGAGATGAAGTCAAGTGGATCCCTGGGGCTCATCAGCTAGCTAGCCTAGCTGAATCAGCAAGCCCCTAGGCAAAGTGGATGACTCCTGAGGAGCAACACTGCAGGTCCATTCGTGGTGAGCTCCATATTCGCCACACGCACACACACAGACACACACCACAAAGCAAAATAGATAGTAAGAGACCAGGCCTATAAGAACAATTTCCCCAAAACATTTTAAACCACTGCACTGTAAAAGATGTCTGGTGGTGTTCCCTCGTTTCAACATTTTCCAATTTCGAACCTGAATAGTCTTTTTTTTCTAGGTTACATTACTCATAATTAGTCAGGGATATCTTTAAGTCAGGTAACTTGACAAGAAGCCTCTGGGGATGTCTCAATATAGTTATAGATGCCAGCAGGATAAATTTATATCTTCACAGATTTCTGTAACAAGATTTGCTGAATCAAAGAAATGATTTTGGTTTTCAAGATCATTTGCTACCATCACAAATTAACCCCTTCACTCATGATCAAATAAGCATTTTCCATTCCAAGTAAGAGGCACAAGGGGCCACAGAAGTAATGGCTGAGAAAGAGAAAGAGACAGAGACAGAGACAGAGACAGACAGAGAGAGAGAATGCTCTACTGAATGGACTTCCTGCCTCATGGATAGGGAAATCAAACTTCAGAAGATACATTCTCAACCTACATTTCTAAACTCTTTTGAATGTGTTATCCCCACTGTTGCCACTTTTCTAAATTATAAAATTGTATGATTGAATAAATCATCATCAGCAACATGCTCAGTACAAAGAACCCAAACACAACTCCAGACTCTGAGATCATGGACAAATTAGCAAATTCTCCACTCACCCACCCACGCATGCATGCATGCATCCATCCATCCATCTAGAACTGTTCCTCAAATATCTGCTAGTGCTGGAGCTATGCTAGCTCCTAGTAAATTCTTGGTAAATAGTCACATAATATTTTGCTAAAAAAGTAAAAGTTTAAGAGTATAAAGAGAACATTTATAGAAGAGAACAGCAAAAGAAAAGATTTGAGTTTACTCAAGATTTGAGTATTTCCCAAAGCCATGGGCTGGGATTTTGGAGAGAGGGTGGGGTGGGAGTCTGAATCAAAAGGAAGGGAGCACAGGGGCATGTCTGGCTGTGGAAGGAAGCTACCACTCTTCAGAGGAGCTTTCATATTGAAAATCAACTAAGAATGCCAAGGGTGCACTGCACATACACCCAGTTCAACTGGCTTGGAGTTCTCAATGGAATTCACCTTAGCCATGATTAATTTGTCTTCACTGGGGAATCCAGATACACACAGACACATTAATTACTCCTAGGGGTAGTGACTCAAATCCAGCATAAGAGGGCTATACTGGAGATACAGTCCACTTAAGGAGTGCTTGCCCAGCATGTATCAATTTTGAGTTCAATCCCCACTACCTGAAAAAGAAAGGTCTAGTTATATTGTAATCCAGGTAATCTGAATGAAGAACAGACAGCATGAGGCATGAGGGTAGACTAATCACTGTTGCTTAGACCACTGGATACTGAGAAAGAGGACACAGCTGCTGAAAAGAAGCTGTCCATTCTGGATTGAGCTTTTAAAGAAATCCACTGAAGACTTAATGTTCCCCATATCTTTGTAAGTTTCATACCTCTTTTGAATACACATACACCTTAGTGATCATCTATGGTCTACTTAAAGTTCCCTCACATTGAGGAATATGCTCTCCTAACTCCCATCTGCTCAGAAAGAATGATGCACCCATCCTGTCATATCTGTCCCTACCAATGATGTTCCTTTACAACAGTGTTGGCAGGATATTCCCTTGAGCTTTCTGTATTGACTGAACTTGCATTACTGGCCCCCCATCTTTATCTTTGGCCTGAAATCCCCAGCCACCCTTGATAAGATTAGGAAAAAGATTGTTTTGCCATTTTTATGCAAATTCTAGAATACAGCACCCATGATTCTTCCATATTCATTGCCTTCATTGGTCTGCTATTCCCTGGGACTGACATCTGCAGTCTTGCTTTCAGCTACTTTCTTCTCTGAGATGCAGATGTTTCTTTCTTGTCAACTCTTCTGATGACATTCTGACCTGAGGAGATGAGAGCTACATATGCTCCTGAGTGTTTTTCAAATGAGATAATTTTAGGAGTCAAGATGATCCTGGGGGCCCTGTAGTGCTTCCTCTTCCATCCTGGTATTTTCAGAGCTTTCTGGCAACCTTCCAGATTGTTTCAGCTCGTCCTTCACACTCCTGCTCCAAATGAGCAGATTTTTCCCCGGGCATGCATAGTTTTCCTTTCCTGTTGCCATCACCACAGTTCCTGTCCTCCAGCAGCTGCAAGGAAATGATCCCAACAGCCATATGATGTGGCTGCATCAGGTAGAAAAGGCACATATGGGATGGTTAACTCATTAAAGTCCTTGCTTGGGCAAATATGTAGACCAGACTTTGGATTTCCAGCACATTTATAAATGCCCAGTGGGTATGGTGGCTGTCCTAATTGGCTTCAACTCCCAAGGTCAAACTGACATGGCCCATAATCATCTGAGAGAGTCCTAACGGAAGAACTTCTCAGATTAGATTGGCCTGTGGTCATGTCTATAAAAGGTTGTCTTGATTGATGGTTCAGGTAAGAAGACTCAGTCCACTATGGGAAGCACGGTTCCAAGGCAGGCGGGCACAGGTTGGATAAGAAAACTAGCTGAGCATGAACCAGTGAGTGGGCCAAAGAGCAGAGTGAGCCAGCAAGCAACTTCCTTCATGTTTCTCATCTTGACTTTCCTCAATGATGCAATGTAACCTAGAAGTATAAGCCAAACAGACCCTTTCCTTCCCTAAGCTTCTTTCAGTTTATCACAGCAACAGAAGTTAAACTAGATCAATGTCCTGCCTCTAATTCCTATAAACCCATCTCTTATGAGAAGAACACATCCTCAGTGCAAGATGGCCAGTTATGTCATCTAAACTAGCAAACTCTAAGTTCAGAGTAAAAACCCTGACTCCATAGAGAAGACAGAAGTCAAGAAAGGAAGAATCAAGGTAGATAATCTATACCAACCTCTGTACATGCACATACACCCACAGTTACATGTGCCCACATACATGTGAACATGTATGCACACATTCTTGTGAAAAGTAAGTAACAACTAAAAATAATAAGTAATAAGGCACACATATGAGCCCCAAGCTTCTGGCTTTCCCTACTCTTACTCATAGATACAGATAGAAGCATATCTTTCTATCATTCCTTTCATATTCACACACACAGCCTGAAAAACTTTCTCCGCTATTCACCTCCCTGTGGCTGGCTGTCCATTCAAGAGGCTGTTATTTATCACTTATTTGGGGGGGGTGTTTTTTTTCTTTTGCCACATGAGTGTAAATGTACATGGAACAAGAAGTTGAAATTCCTCAGATTGTTCATTAGTGAGTCTCACAAGGGCAGGAGTTCCTCAATGAACCATGGGAAACCACCATTCACTTAAGTTCACTGCCACTGTCTCCGTGGCAATCAGCAATCAGAATGCATTATGACCGATTTCTGAATATGTCTAATTTATGCCTGGGATGGTGCAGGGACTGGAGTTAGACATGCTGAGCAGCTCCATATGAGATTATGTTAGAGCAAACCTCCTGGCTTAGATGGAAATAATTAGAGTGGCAGATAATACACACTCAAACAGTTGGCTTCATATATTTGTTATATCATTCCTTTATTTGCATAATACTTCTTAAGCACCTGTTACCTACCCAGTACCTCATGCCCCTTCCAGTAACAGTAGACACTGGCAATGCTAAAGTATGGGGAAAATAATTGAAAATATATGTTTTCCCTAGCTCAGTCTTTGGGGATTGTGATGGTTAATTTTATGTGTCAAATTGGCTGTGTATGATGGTGCACATATATTTTATTAGGCATTATTCTAGAAATTTCTGTGAATTTTTTTTAATTTGAAAAATTAATTTATTTTGTGTGAGACCATGGGAGGCTATGCATGTGCGAGTGCATGTGTGGACACTTGAGAGCAACTTGCTGAAGTGAGTCTGTCAAGGATGTTTTCTGAATGAGAGTACTTTTTAAATCAACAACACTGAATAAAGCAGAGCTTTCTAGTGTGAATGAGCCTCACATAGTGGTAGACCTAAACTACACAAAAGTCTGACTTCCCACAAGAAAGAATTTTCATAGCAGACAGCCTCTTCCTTCTGCTACAGCTTGGTGGCCGATAACGTAGTTTGTATTGGTCTGCTTATTATTTATTTATTTATTTTCTCACTTTACTTATCTATCCCAGTTCCCTCTCCTTCCCTCCTTCCTTCTCTTTTTCCTTCCCATGCCTCCCAACCACCCTCCCATCATATCCCCTCCATTCCACAGGGAGGGTGATGCCTTCCAGGAGGGGTCAACAAAATCTGTCAAGTCATTTGGAGTAGGAACTAAGCCCTCCCTCCTGCCTCTAGGTTAAGGGAGTATTCCTCCATGGGAAATGTGCTCCCAAAGTCCTTTTGTGCACCAGGGACACATCCTGGTTCCACTGTCTGAGGTCCCTTAGACTACCCAGGTATTCTAACTAAGACCCATGTTCAGGGGGTCTGAGTCAGTCCAATGCTGGATTCCCGGATTGGTCTACTTTTATAATCACACAGAACAGTTCCTTAAAATAAACTTCTCTCTGGTGGTCCAATTGCTTTGCAGAATTCTGAGCAATGTGTGGTAGTTTTTTTTAAAGTTTTACTTATTAGGTATATTATGCCCACATGTTTCCCTGTATGCCAGAAGAGGGCACCAAATGTTATCATAGGTGGTTGTGAGCCCCCACCTGGTTGCTGAGAATTCAACTTGGAACCTTTGGAAGAGCAGTCAGTGCTCTTAACAGCTGAGCCATCTCTCCAGCCTGGAGTAAATTCTTAATAGTGGATATTAATGGAAAATTATGCAATTCCAGCATAAACATTCATAATTATGTCCATCATGGCACCTCCATGTATGTCTTAGTGCTATAGTAGATGAAGCATTACATCTCCCTTTTTTCTGAGACACTGGCTGTGACCCTCACCTCAGTTAACAGTGATCAAGAAAAGCTTGTCCTGGAAAGTTCCAGCTTTGCCACCTACCATTGGCTCCTCCCTGACTTCCCTGGCCAAAGCATGTCACCTGAAGAATCCCCTAGCTCAGCTCATCCTACAGTCACTTACATGCCAATCTCTAGTCCTGAACAGCCCCAGTTTGGATATTGCCATGGGGTCATAACAACACTGAAAGCAACATAGAAGAGCCACCATGGAAATAGCAACCAATTCTGCCCCAGGTCAGCTGGCCATCTGGCAATCCATGTGCCTACCAGCAGGAACCACAGCCACACAGAGACCTCTCTCTCTTTAAAGTCCCAAATACCAAGGCTGGTATTTACCAGTTTGGCCATGGCCTCCACATGCAAGGCACATCTAAGTGGCCTTTTCTTGCTCATACTTTCTCTTCCCATGAGATGCTTTGCTCCTATTTATTTTTTAACCAGAAAATGATCCATCCTACAGCCATATCTCAAAAACTACCTTTTCCCCCTGAAGTGTTTTCTGACATCTGCCAGGAGAAGGAAATAACTCCCTTAAGTGTGTTCCCATTGACTTTTCTATTTCTTCTGAGAAGAAAATGAATATACAAAAACAAAACCATATCAACCATGTATTCAAATATCATCCCAATGAAAATTGTCCTTAGAACACTAGTCTAAATGTGAGAGATGAAAATTATACTGCTGCTATTTATTCAGATGTCAATATTGACACAAATATAATTTATCAGCAGAGGCTCACAACTGTAGATAGCTTAGAGAGATGAGCTGAGATGTATCAATTCTAAAATACACAAACTCTTTTGTATGTGGACAAGGTGACTGCTGACCATGGCTCTCAGCACAGTAGGGTGTGTGCTCCATGGTCACACCCTTTAGATTCTCCATTCTTTGTTCTTTTATATCTCACAGCAATTGTAGCTGGATGGCTTCTGGGAGCCCCCGTTCACCATAGTAGAGTCACACTGAAACACCACCTTCACTCTGGGAATGCCCAGGCCTAACACATGCCAGACTCAAATGCTACAGAACTCTTTCTCCTTCAGATTGATTTTTCTCACATCCTGCATGCTCAGCTTAGGAGTGATCTGCAAAAGAAGCAAGAAAACTGAGCTAACTGTGAAAACCAGTGTCAGGCAGTATTCTGCATCAGGTGGTGGCAAGTGCCACTACAAACATGATTTCCTCAAAGTTTATCTGTCATCTGGGAGATGGTGTCAATTTCATACTTCACTCAACTTTCAAGTTTCCTGTGCTGGTCATAATGGACCATAGCATGAATGTGATACCAAATGGAACTCACTGGAAACTCCTAGCAATCTGTGCTTCTCTCCCCTGACCTCCCCACAGTTTCAGGACTGCCAGTGTAGCCTTTTGTGAAAGGCCATTTAAAACATCTTTAACATTGCTGTAGAGGCAGTGATGGGTTGGGGAAGCTGCTGCCCATTCTGTGCCTTTAATGTCCAGCACATTGTAGGAACATATGGCCAAGAATGGGGCCCTCTTCAGAACTTCTTACATCTTTTCCAAATCCTGGCCTGGGGATCATATGCTGAAAATAGTCCCTGTTCTTCCCTGTGTCTCCTGGCTGCCTTCACAGAGATTACACAGCTGACCACCTTCTCCTGAGATTCCTGTTGCATGTGGTCACAAGCTGCTGTAAACTTTTCTAAATTCTGCTTCCTTTCTGCAAATTAGCCCCTCTCGATGCCTCTTCTACATTTTCCTACACCATGGCCTCCACCTTCTCCTCTGTACTCCTTGCACTCTCATCTACCCCATGGCTTTAATCTTACAGCCATGACGTCTTCATGCATTCCTTAAGCCCCAGCTCCTTCACTGATCCACATGTCAGACATCTCTTTTCAGATGCCTGGTGCTAGATAATTACAATGGCATACAAATAGAACTCTTTTTATAATATCCCCCTAACCTAAATATCTAGAAAATGGCACAAAGACACTACTCTAGTGAAAATTTATATGTGACCTGCAACTTCTCCGATATTCACAGACCCAGAAGCCATTCTGTAAGTAGGTCCCTCCGGTTTTATCTCTAGTTTTCTGATGCTTATTTTACTGCCTGTGGCTACCATGATGGCCCAGACAGTATTACTGCTCATATGGACTACTATCCCCTCATCTCCTAACCAACCTCCACACCCAAAGATTAACTCTTCATAAAATACTTGGTGCTTGTTTTAAAGAAGAAATTATTGAAGTATGGTGGTTCATACTTGTAATTCCAGCATTCAAGAGATAGACAAGAAGATTTTCATGAGGTAGCTGTCACCCTGCTGAATCTAAAGGTTCTCAATTACACCCAAGAGAACTTTCAGAGTTTATTGCGGAGTTCAAAGGTGAGAAGGACCTGTCTTTAAATGACTACTGAGCAGAGCAGCACAACTGACTGCTGAGCAGGGGCTGGTTCTTGCATGATCAATCACTGCTCAGCCTCACTCTGTTCTACTCACACCAGCCTTCCAGAAGTTACCAAGCTGCAAACTCATTCCCAAAAGTTTACCCCAATATTTCTGATTCCTCAACTATTTCCCTAGACCACCTGAGACTCATGTAGTGTCTTCATTCTTTTGTCATTTGAAAATCACCCCCTTAGAGTGACCTGTTTTGTCTATAAGAGAGCCATAGACTCTTCCTGTACTCTCTACTTTGTATTCTTAGTCATTATTTAAGTATACACTTGTGTTGTTTTTTTACATTTGACTTTGAAATATATGTTATGAAGTTAAATGATTTATCCTATTTTCATAAGTACACATAATAAATCACTTGATCATATTTATTTCCCCTATTGCTTTTCCTTATTCCTTTCTCCATCTCTCCTCCAGTTGTCTCTGCTTTAATTTAATATCCTTTTGTTCATGCCACAGATTCCACAAATGAGAGAAAAAATGTACCTTACTGTATTCTTTAATATTGGTTTATTTCATTTAACATGATTGTCTCCATTACAGCTATTTTCCTACAATAACCTATCATCATATTTCTTCAATAGTGAAAAAACTCTCAGCTTTGTATAACACCACAGTTTCTTTATCCATACATCCACCAGTGGACACCAACACTGATCCTATAGCATGAAAATGGTAGATCATGCAGCAGTAAACTTGGGTGTGCAGGCATCTCTGTGCTCAGCTGACTTTCAGTTTTTTGCATATTCATTCTGAGTGGTATGAGTGGGCTATCTATTTTTAGTTTTCTGAGGAACTTCTAGGCATGTTTTCATGGTGGATGAACTAATTTACCTTCCCTACCTGCAGACTCTAAGAATTCTTATTCATTTCCTTGATATCATCTCCCATGCTAAATTTGGGGAGATGAAGAACGGACTCACATCACCCACTCACCATGGATCCCTATTTCAGTCTTGACTGGCAGTCTAAGCCACCTAGAGCTGGCTCTGCATGATCAACATGGTGCTACAGAAAAGCATCAGAAAGTACCTATTGAGCCATATTTGAGACACTGAAGGAAAAACAAGCATATGAAATACACATTTGAATCTGTTTTCACTTGTACATATCCCTTGGCTGCATCTGGAGGATTGACTAGCATAGAAGTGTAGAACTGTTCCAACAGAGAATAAATAGCCAATTTCAAAATGTGTAAGTTTAAAGAAAATAATAAAAAGAATGAATAAGAGAGGAAAGGGAAGGAAGGAAGAAAGATGGGAAGGAGAGAGAGAGAAAAGGAAGAAAGAAGGAATTGGAGGGAATGGACAGAAATAGGGGAAGAGAGGGAAGAAGAAAGAAAGGCGAGGTAGGAGAGGAAAAGAAGGAAGGAGTGAGCTACCCTAATGTAGTGGTTCTCAATCTTCCTAATGCAGTGATCCCTTAATAAAGTTTTTCATGTGGTGATGACTGACCATAAAATTATTTTTGTTGCCACTTCATAACTGTAATTTTGCTACTGTTGTGAATCATAATGTAAATGCCTATTTACATCATGATGGTCTTAGGTGACACATCAAAGGGTCATTTGACCCCCAAAGGGCTTGTGACTGACAGGTTGAGATCCACTGCTTTAATGATGTCAAGTATGGCTGGATCTAGTATCCTTAAAGAATGATATGAGAGTACAATGTTGTTTCACTCTGACCTTACTTTTCTGGTTTAGTATTCTGAACTCTCTATGCTCTTGCAATATGCTTCCTGTATGCAGCAATGGAATTCTTATTGCCAATTCTCAGATTATAGTAATTAGTTGTTCTAATAGAAAAAGGGTTTTCTTGTCCAAGCAGCCTTGTATTAATCACAGGAATGACTCAGCTGGTTTGGTCTGTCTCGTGTGACCATAACCGAGCCAATTTTCAGGGAGCCAAAGGGAAGAAAATGGGTAAGTCCATAATTAATTGAGCAAACTAGAATTTGATGGGTGTCTCCTTTATCCAAAAACACAAAAATGAGGTGGTTTTCATCTCACTTGCACATAATCTTTAGAGCTAGAACAGGACTTTTATATGGAAACAGTAATGAGGTGAGGGTCACTCATTTACCCTGTGTCTCTATTCCAGACTAGCTCCATCACCATTCAATAACAAAATACCCAACATGTGTCAATGCACACATCCACATAAGAGAGACCTAGCATCAGCCTGATAACACATTTGAAGGAAAGTAGGCTCAAATAAAACTCAGAAGTGAATTGAACTGGTTGAAGTAGCAACACAGGTCTTCATTTTTTTCCTTTTCTTCACTTGATATCTTGTAGAGTCATAGATTTTTAAGGTCATTTAGGTACTGGTGCCTCTCAATTCACCCTCCATCTGATGGTAGCTACTTATTCCATTGTTTAAATGTTGACTCTTCTCACATGATTCAGACACTTTTCCAGTCTAAGGTATAAACATGGAACCCTCTTCTCCAAGTCTAAACCTTCCTCATGTCCCCCAGTCAGAAGGTGGCCACCTCATTTCAGTGCTCAGGTAATAAGCCTTGAAATTATCTTCATCCTCTTGCTCTCTTATTTGGCTTTCAGTGCTTTGGTGGATTTGTTAGTTCTAGATGATCCATTGGCTCTTCGGGGCTACCATTATCCAGTGTCACCAGCACCTTTTTTAATGGATCACTATTGCAGTCTCCTAATGGGTCTCTTGACTACTCACCCATTTTTTCTTTTTATCTCACCTGTATTTAAAGCAGAATGTGACTGGACACTGTATTTCCATTCACGAGCCTTGCCAAGTTACAAGACCTAGGAAACCTTAGAGTTTTGTTCTCAGTACTTTGGAAAACAAGCCACAGTGGGAATTCCTCTGTCAAACTGTTTCAGCTTGTGTTCTTACGTCTAACGCTGGTGCATTCAAAATTAACTACATAGGATGGTATTTTTTAAGATAAAACTTAAACCATCATAATATTTTCCATCTTAAACACAAAGATATTTCTCAGAACACTTCAGTGACAAGTAATTTGGTCTACTTAGGAATGCAGCTTTCAGACCACATTTCAGACCACAAAGTTAACAGTAGATTACATTATGTCTTAGAATAAATGTTCTACCAACCTGCTGAATCAAACCTATAGAATTACAGTATCACAGGTAGAAAGAAATATCATCTTTCTCTTAGTTTTCATGCCAGAGAGATGTTTTCAATGTTGACAGAACATCCTGGAAGATATATTATCAGAAAGAATGAAGGTAAGCATTGAACATGTGGCTCTCCTGGTGAAGCTTAGTCTACTTCTTCCATGCCTTATGTGTCCTCATGTCCTTCCATGGGTGCCATTTCTTCAGTAATAGCAGCACTGGTATCATCCATAGTAGCATCATCCTCATCAACACCTACACCAAGCTTCATCATCCTGTAGATCCTGTTAGCATGTATCTGGGGATCTTCTAGACTGAACCAGGGGACAGGTGAGCATCTCATACATTACAATGACCTGATCCTTCACAGACTTGTCAGTCTTGTCAATGTCTGACTTTTACCCAAAGGTTTGGTCAGGGTTTATCTCCAGGTGTTTTTTAGCGGCCATCATTGAGTTGCCTCTGAGCCTCTGAGGACTTGGGCTTTCATGATTCTCTCCATGTCAGGTGTTCATCCATACATGTTGTGGCACACAATACTCACCAGGGGGCTCAATTTTACCAGGTGTTTCTTTGCTGCCATGTAACCCATCATTGAGTTTCCTATGAGGACTTAGGTTTTCATGATTCTCTCCATGTCTGGTGTCCATCCATATGTGCTGTGGCACACAATAATCACCAATGAGCTCAACCATGTAGATTCCTTAAAGCCATAAACAAAGGCTGAATTAGCAACTTCATCCTTAGTCTCAACTGTGATAAAATGGATGTGCTTCTGGTTTTCCTTTGTTCTGATACAGTAACCCTTCAGAGAAACCATCTCATCCCAGAAGCAGTATGTGAGGTATCGCCATGGTGTTGAAAGCTTCTTCCAGTTTTGAGAGTGCTCATGAAACTGTAGCTCTATATTTTTTTTGAGAACTGCTCATAAACATTTTCGTAGTTCTCTTTATTTTCTGCCAGTTCAGTAAATAGTTCAAGTATTTTTTGACTAAATTCTTTCTGATAACTTTCAAAATGTTTTTTGTTACAACATTTCATGGGAAATACTTAGAGGGAGATCCTCAGAATCCACCAGCCTTCTAATTAACTTCAGAACTCAGGGATTAACTCCCCACAGTTCTCCATAAGTAAAACTTAATGTTCTTTTTCTTTCGGTTTTCAAACAGATCAAAGGAAACACATCTCAGGACAAAAGGAAGGGCTCAGAATTCCAACTATCCTTCAGCAGAAAAGTGCTTTGCTGCCAAATATTCTTCCCAATTGTTGGATAAGCTATAACACCACACAACATGTTCTCCTTTCCCCCAATTCATCTTTCTCTTGAGTATATCATGTCATCTCATGGACAAATGTTATCTGTATATACATCCTGTGTTCCAAATACAATGGAACACCCATGAGAGTAGGAATGCTTTTGCCTATTTTATTTGCTGTTGTACCTTTATTACCAGAAATAGTTCTCAGTGCAGAGAAGGTGGTCTTGTCAGTAGCATGTGTTAAAATAATCAATCATGTATTTATAAATTCCTTCTGCCCCCCCAAACAAAAGCAAAATATAATGGTAAAAAAACAAAACAAAACAAAAAAACAAACAAACAAACAAAAACTCCAATTGCTTCTTTGCCTCTTTCCTCTCAGATTTAAAGAAATAGAAGAAAATTAATTATTGTTATTTTCGAGCCCAATATAATGAACTATTATACAAGAAATGGCAGAAATACATGATCAAATAAGACAATTAAACATGTAGTGACTGGAATAAAATCAGCAGGCATGTAAGAAAATCCATTTATTATAGTAAGCAATGAACTTGAGGAGTGTTCCTAAGACAAAGGTCAAAAGCATAATGTAAAATATACACAAGGACATGAGGTATTGGGATGAGCAACCCCAAAAAGAAAACATGCCAATAAAATTACAAATTCATGGATGATAAGGCAATAATCAGAAATATAATGGAATGAAATATTCCAGACCTGATAAAATAAATGATATCATAAATTAATAGGTTAATGTCTTCCAAGAAATTTAATGAACAGAAATAAATGTTAAATAGAGGCTCATAAAATTTTAAATCTAAAGAGTTTTTTTAATGAGTCCTAAAATTATCCTAGAATAGTGATCACCCAAAGGAGAAGAGAAGGCTAAGGATATAGTTTAGTGGTAGAGCGTATGCTGAGCACGCACAGTGCCATGGCTTCCATCCTCAATGAGCCACTCACGGAAGTGGGGGTAGGAGTGGGGATAACATCAGTGAGGGCAAAAAAAATAAAATAAAATTTTAGCTTAGAGTTTGTGACAATAGAGGTTGATATGGTAACTATGGAAAATAACAAATCAATCTTTCTACCTCCTCTGGAGACACACATATATACATACATGAAATGACATCACCATCTCAGAAATGTGTCATCATACCCATGTTCAGTATAATACTGTCTTCATTAGGGTTTCTATTGCTGTGAAGAGACACCAAGGTTATGTCAACTTTTATAAAGGAAAGCATTTAATGGAGTCTGGGTTTACAGTTCAGACGGTAAGTCTATTATTGTTATGGTGGGAAGTGTGGTGGCATGCAGGCAGACATGGTACTGGAGAGGAAGCTGAGAGTACATCTGGACCCACAGGCAGCAGGAAGAGACAGTGAGCTACTAGGCCTGGTTTGAGCATTTGAAACCTCAAAGCCCAAACCTGAGTGACATACTTCCTATAACAAAGCACATCTCCTACTAGTGCCACTCCCTATAGGTCTGAGAAGGCCATTTTTATTCAAACCATCACAAGTGTTATTCATGATTGTCACAATATAGGCATAACTATACATTCATCAATGAATAAATAAATATTACCCAGGACATTACATTAAATAAGCCAGACAAGAAAAAGAAAATATAGTACAGGACCATATAGGATGTTTTAAATACCAAATATATGGAGAAAGAGAATCAAACAACAATTATCAAGGTTGGGGCATGGAAAGGGAATAGGGAGACAAAGGCCAAAGGACTTTAAGTAGCAAATATATAGAAACAAAATTGAAGAATGATGCATAAAATTACAGGTAATAATGCTGTGTGGTTTTGAGAACTTTTGCTAAATGAAAAACAAGAGGATTTAAAAAAAATACTAATAATAATCTGCTGGGCAAGATGTTCCCACTAGTGTAACAGTGGAAAGACTGTCAATGTAACCAACAGATCACTTGACTGAATTTGAGATTTTTGTTCAAATGGGAATTCATGCCAGGTACTATATACATGGTCAAAATCTGTGACTATGGAAGGAATTAGCCCTAGGGGAGAAGCTATTGATACTGTTTTGCTGAATGAGAATGTTGGCAAACTGCATTCTAAATATTTATGTTTATGTCCATGGATATATGATGCTCTCAGCCTTAGTCAAAGAAGCTTATTATTTCAATGGGTAATGATTAATGCAGAGATTCCTGACTGTCAAGAGTGTCAAGAATAAGTGACTGTGAGTTCTCAAACACAGATGGAACATACACGTCAACCACTCTACAGGGCTCAAGAGGACACTGAGGAGGAAAGGGTAGAAACTGTGTAAAAGCTTGTGAACAGGGAGGAGTGTTTTGAAAGGCTGGCCTCTGGACATGACATGACTGTTTCAAACATCAGGGTAGAGCTACTGTGGCTATCTGTACAAGGACTGAACAAGACCAAGCCAGTTAAAAATTGTATCATAGAGGTAGGGGTCTTAAGGCCCTGTCTCTACTGAAGGACTATTGACAGTTGATGGCTCCTGAGGGAGGGTCATTTTCTCTAGTCAGAGGGCATTGTTATGTTGCCCATGCCCTGGTGTATGACCTATGCCCTTTCCCATATGGGCAGTGGGTTATTAAGAATGATATAATGTTAGGAAAGAAATGTGTTGGAGAATACTTCAGAGCGACTTGGAAGGAGGGAGTAGAAGAAAGATATGACCAATTGTATACATTTGTAAAATTTTCAAAGAATAAAAATATATAGGCTGACCAGAGCAAGGGAGAGCTCATCATTTCCAGACTGACAGCTGGGGAGCCTGCATAAGACAGCCACCTGAATGTGGTTGTCAGTTGGGGGGCTTGGGCAGTCTATGGGGCTACTGGCAGTGGAACAAGTATTTATCCCTAGTATTTGGAGCCACTTACCTATAGAGGGATACTCTCTCAGCCTAGACACATGGGGAAAGCCTTGGTCCTGCCCGAAATGATGTGACACACTTTGATGATCCCCCATGGGAGGCCACACCCTCTCTGAGGAGTGGATTCGGGGTGGGATGGGGAGATGGTGGAGGGAGTAAGAGGATAGGAGGCAGAGGGAACTGAGATTGGTATGTAAAATAAGGGTGCCAGATTTCTCTTAAACCTTTAATGGCTCCCTCTATTATGGTATCTCTTTTCTTGCTCTCCTTTATTCTTCCCCTGACTCAACCTTCCTGCTCCCTCAAGTCTGAGGGAACAATTTATAATTCAAATATTTTGCAAATATTTCTGAGCCATTCATCATATGACAGGACACAATATATGTTAAATGACTACACCTGCAAAGTAATAATATTATAAAAATATAACTAGAATATTAAAAATGCTTATAAACATATAAGGTGATATATATATGTATGTATTTATGTATGTATGTATGTATGTATGTATGTATGTATGTGTGTGTGTTGTGTGTGTGTGTAATTTCACTCACTGTATATTTAAGAAAGCCAATAAATTGATAAAGTCTTGAGTTCAAAATATGGGGAACCTCACTGGAAAACAGCAGTCAGTAGATGTTGAGGCTGAACAGCTACTTAGAAATAACAAAATAAACACATTGATCATTGTGAGAAAAATAGTTTTCTCACAAATAAAAATGATTTTAATTTTTACAATTATAGAAACTAGAAAAGAATGAAAATGTGTATGTATTGAAAGAGCAGATATTTGTTTCAAAGCAATTGTAAAATTACACATTAAAGCTATCAGAAGAATGATCAGCAGAGACAGGAGAGGTAACAGAAGCAGGAAAACAAGAAAACTAAATTCCTTTTAAATGCTAATGTAGCACTGGTAGAATTTTAAGCACTATCTGCTTTCAATGCATAAAATTTAAAAATTAACTTATCAAGTTATATGCAAGACATCTGTGGAAGAACTGCAAAATTTGGGTCCACATTTAAGATTTATTTTTTTATATTTATTTTTTTTCTTATTACATATTGATCCCAGTTCCCTCTCCCTCTTTCCCATGCCCCCCTCCACAGACAACCCTCCCATCCCATCCCACCCCCACTCCACAGGGAGGATGATGCCTTCCAGGAGGGATCAACAAAATCTGTCAAGTCATTTGGAGTAGGGACTAGGCCTTCTCTCCTATTTCTAGGTTAAGGGAGTATCCCTCCATGGGGAATGTGCTCCCAAATTCCTTTTGTGCACCAGGGATACATCCTGGTTCCACTGTCAGAGGTCCCTTAGATTGCCCAGGCCTTCTAACTGCGACCCACATTCAGGGGATCTGAGTCGGTCCAATGCTGGTTAATAAAGAGAAAAACGTCACACTGGTGTGTCAGAATACTCAGTTTTATAAAGATCCCAGTTTTTCTTATAATGATCTTTGAATTCAAGACAATTCAATGAAAAACCCAGAAGTATTTGTTACCAACCACAACAGGCTGCATCTAAAGTGTATATGGAAGGATAAAGCCTGAGAAAATGATGAGAAAATAGAAGGACCTCTCAGTGGGCCACTGGATGAACAGAAGACAGAGAGGGCTTTGTAGACAAGAAAAGGAAGGGATTCAAAGATAGATGGCACTGTGAGAATTGAGGACATGGCAAGGAAAATTGATTTTGTAGCATCATCATAAACACCAACCACAAAAAGACAAACTTGGTATGTACTCACTCATACATGGATTTTAGACTTAGAGCAAAGGATAACCTGCCTACAATCCACATTGCCAGAGATGCTAGGAAACAAGGAGGACCCTAAGAGAGACATACATGGTCCCCCTGAGAAGGGAAAAAGGACAAGATCTCCTGAGCAATTTGGGAGCATGGGGGGAAGGGGAAGGGAGGGAAAAGAAAGAGAAGGGGAGAAGAGGAGGGGAGAGGAGAATTTGAGGGAGCAGGAAGAATAGAGGAGAGCAAGAAAAGAGATACCATAATAGAGGGAGCCACTATAGGTTTGAAGAGAAATCTGGTACTAGGGAAACGTCCAGGGAACATTAGTTAGTTGGGATGACCCCAACTAACAATCTAAGCAATAGTGAAAAGGCTACCTTAAATGCCCTTCCCCAATAATGAGATTGATGACGACCTTATATACCATCCTAGCTCCTTCTTCATTCAGTAGCTAACAGAAGCAGACACCCACAGCTGAATACTGAGCTGAACTCCTGGAATCCAGTTGCAAAGAGGGAGAAGTGATGAGCAAAGGGGTCAAGACCAGGCTAGAGAAACCCCAGAAACAGCTGCCTTGAACAAGGGGGAGCTCATGAACTCCACACTGATAGCTAGGAAACCAGCATAGGACTGACCCAGAATCCCTGGGCAGTGTATGGTACTTTTGACAGTGGAATCAGGATGTATCCCTAGCACACAAATGGACTTTGTGAGCCCATTCCCCATGGAGGGATACTCTCCTAGCCTAGAGACAGGGTGGGTGGTGGTCCTAGGCCCTACTCCAAATGACTGGACAGATTATGATGATCCCTCATGGAAGGCCTCACCCTTCCTGGGGAGTGGATGAGGGATAGGATGGAGGTGGGGGGTCTGTAGGGGTCATGGCAGTATGGGAGGGAGAGGGAAGTGGGATTAATATGTAAAATAAATATTAAATTAAAAAAAACTCACAGAATAGAAAAAAAATCCCTCCAACCACACAGTACAAATGATAAGGATCAGAACCTAAAATCTGGTTTCAGGCAAGAAAAAACGTTTTAAACAATATGTGAAAGTGGTAACAGGATACATGGCTAAGACGTTTGAGAACTTCATTGTTTGTTTTTTTGTTTTTTTGTTTTTTTTTTGTTTTTAAAAAAGGATATGAAATTGATTGGGAGATCTGGTGGGAACACCAGGGAGAAGTTGGAGGGAAAAGACTGGGGGTGGACTTCATCTAAGCACCCTGTCTATACATATGGCATTCTCAAGCAAAAAGTTCTTTCTAAAAATAAATAAAATAAGTCTAGCTAAATATTGCTTAAGGATTAAATGTATATGGGATTGGGGCTGAAGCTCGGTAGAGTGCTTGCTTAACAGGCATGAGGCTTTCTGCTCAGTACCCAATACTTAACAAAAAGGAAAGAAAATGAATGTGACAGCACTTTAAAACTAAATTGAATTGCAAAGATTAAGTCCCAGAGAGTAATGCTGTTAATAAAGGAGGAATGGAGAGCTCACAGGTCATGGACTGGCTTGGTAAGATTTTTTTTTCACAGTAAATTGAGATTACATAATGCTGATTTATTTTATTACTTATATGTTTATTTAAACATCTTTAGGTGCTACATGATAAAAATGTTTGACCAAAAGGATATGCATATTATTGACCATGACAGGCAGTGGTTAATAATACATATATATAATCAGGTGTTAAAAATATTAGGCCTACTGTAGACAAATTGTTGTCTCAATCATTCATAGAGAAAAATTGCAGCAAGATAATAATAAAAAATTGAGAATAATTAATCTCACAGTCAATGCACCATTGTTGAGATAGTTGGTTGCTATAAGTTAACACATGTTTTGCAAATCAGTGTCAACTCCCATATGACTAAAATGAGACACTCAAAATCTTATAGAACATAACTAGAATACCATTAAGGAGCAAATTATCAAAACATTTAAACAGTCTAAAAGTGATCTTACATTTTAATCTTGATATCTGGCTTTTAATAAATCTTGTTTTATAGCTTATTAAGAACAGTAAAAATGTAATGGGTATATTCAACTGTATAAAATACACTAAGCAAATCATTACATATCTCCCTAAAGCTAACATTAATAGCTAACAAACTGATCACTGTAAAGAGAATATATAAACACACACATATATAATTATATATATGCATATATATATTTTATATATAATATGTTTAACAAAGATGTGGAGTAGAATTTCTAGTCCAGCATGAGAGGCTTCCTTTTTCTCTGTAGGATGCAGCAGCAGCTGTGCCTGGAGGATAATTTATAGCACTGACTGTGTACAGATGTCACTTGGAACCACATAAGAACTACAATAGACAGTTTCAAAATGTATGAACATCACAGAATGTGCTCATCCAACCTAAATGGCAGAGCCTACCATGTGCTGTGCTACCTGGGATGGTCTATTTTTCCTGTGCTAAAGACATGGGTAGCCTATCACTCCACTGCATTAGGCAACTGTAATGGTGTGGTAAGTATTTGTATAGCTAACATATTTAGGCAAAAATTATACAGTAAAAATAAGGGAGAAAGACAAAAAGTTCCACATATTTAGGAGCTGTGTCTGAGCTTTGCAGGATGAGGACTGCTCTGGATCAGTCGATGAAGAGGTAGGGAACAAGACAGCCCCATACGTGACTGGGCTCAGCTGTAGACATCATAAACATGGTGCACTCAGGCTATAACATCTGTGGAAAATGGTTTTCTCTCTTTAATAAGAAATTAACCTTAGCCTATGTAACTTTTAAATTTACAAAGACATTAAATGTTTTGAGCCCCATAATAATAGCTCAAACCTAAAGCACTATATAGCTGTGCAAAAAATTTCTCTTTATATCTGTGGCCTGTTTCAAAAATCACGTATTTTGACTTTTCAAACATCTTTGTGAAAAACTAAGACACAGACACACATTGACTGTCCTAGGATACATGTATTTGGTCAACGTGACACAAGCTAGGGTCATCTGGGAAGAGAAAACCTCAACTGAAAACATCTCCCCCCCCCCATGGACTGTAGGCACATCTGTGGAGCAATTTCTTCACTAATGATTGATGTGGGAGAGCCCAGCCCACTGTGGTCAGTGTCACCCATGGACACGTGGCCCTGGTGTGTATAAGAAAGGTAACTGAGCAAGCCATGAAGAACATCCCTTGATGGTCTCTGCTTTAGCTCCTGCCTTCAGGATCCTGCATTGAGCTCCTGACTTACTCCCTCAACATGAACTGTAATGTGGGAGTGAAAGCCAAACAAAGCCTTTCCTCCCCAAGTCCTAATGGTCATGCTAGATCACAGCAATAGAAAGCAAACTGTTATACTGTCTAGGGCCTACATATGGCAAAGATTATCAATGCCATTGTCATCTGCCTTGGCATCATGTCCTATTGTGAGATCTTTAGGGTCAATAGAATACTTAGCATCATCAGGTCCAATTGGTCCCCACCTATGGTACTGCCTGAAGCTGTCTAACAGTTAACTTTTTAATAATAAATAAAAGGCAACTCTAAACCACAATAAAAGTGTAACAGTTAATGACCAAGCCAATGACACTGTCAGTTATTATCAAGTGTTTTGTACAGGTATGAGGTATAATAAGGATCAGGAGAAACAGGCTGAATAGATATTCATTAGGGAGAAATAACTCACAACATAGACAGATGAACACCAGCGGGTTCCTGGTTCCAAGGATGCCTCTGGATGTTCTCCTGAAGCAAGAGAACTCCTGGAGCCCCTTTCTCAGACTTAGTTCCCTCAGGTAACATCCGCCCCTGTCCCCACCCCCAATGGGTGTGGTCTGTGCCACAGGTGTGGACAAAGTGAGTATCTCACTACATTGTACATACTTGATGGTATTTGACTCATATTGTGTATATTTACACCAGCCCCATTACAAACACAAGTAACATTTTACACTGTGCTATTATGGCAGTTATGGCATTACAACATGAAAGAAACCTTTCAGTAGCCTTATGAGGTCAGAAAAAAAATCAATGGTAAGAAAAGAAAAGAAAAGAAAAGAAATCAGGTGTGTTATGAGCCCACGACTGCAAAAGCTAAGGCAAGAGTAACACCACCGATGTGAGGCCAGATAGGGAACTCAAGCCTGGCCTGGGCTTTACAGCAAGGTCCTGTTTCATGGGAAAAAAGAAAAAAAGAAGGGAAGATAAGGAGAATTGAGGAGACGGCATTGACAGGCTAAAATAGGGAAGGGAGGGAAAGGAAAGGGAAGGGAAAGGAAGGGAAGGACCAGTGCTTGCCAAAACCTGGGTTTGGGAGAAGGAATGAAAAGACAGAGCACAGAAGAATTTTAACACTGTGAAAATACTCTGGATGGCTACCCATGCTAGGCACCAATCACTGTATATTTCAAAGTCTACAGGCCATACAACACAAAGAGTGAAAGAAAGGCAGCATAAGATTAATTGCATTCTTAGTGATGATGATGTGTAAGTGTGATTTCATCACCTTTGGCAGGATCACCATTCTTGCCCAAGATACTGATAACTGAGAGGCTGGGCATGTGTCCTCACAAGGGGACAGTTGGGAAATCATGATACCTGATCCTCCAATTTGCTATGAACTTAAAGCTGCTATAAAATATAAAAAACCATTTTCTTTAAAGGAAATACTAAACCCAAAAGAATACAAATATGGGTGCATATCATGGTAACATCAGATTCTTAAAAAAAAAAAAAGCCTGTGTAAAAAAAATGGAACGAAATACCTCAAAACCATAATTGTGGTTTTGATGGACTAATGAGTAGTTCTGTCCTTGTCTATAATTTTCAGCATTTGAATATGTAAGTTACATTTCTTTTATAATTTAATAGACTATACAAATGAAAAGCTAATGCTAAAATATTAGGCATGCTAGGTAAGGTGCTATATACCTATAATCTCAGTATTGGGATGGCAAAGTCAGGTGAATCCTGAGTTTGATGCTATCTTGAATAAAAAGGTTTGAATAAGAACAGCCCATAGATGCCTATGTTTGAATACTTGATCCCAAAATGGTGTCTCTTTGGGAAGGATTAGGAGATGTGGCCCTGTTGAAGGAGATGTGTCACTAGGAGTAAGCTTTGGGGTTTCAAAAGCCCAGCCATTCCCATTTAGTTCTCTCTCTGCCTCATGCTTGAGGATCAAGATGTGAGCTCTCTATTACTGCCCTAGTGCCATGCCTGTGAGCATGCTGCCATGCTCCCTTTTATGATGGTCATGGACTCACCCTCTGAAACTGTTTAACCACAAGTAAAAACTCTTCTATAAGTTGCCTTGGTCATGGCATCTTTTCATAGCAATAGAAAAGTAAATAAGGAAAGTTATATAGCAAGATCTTATTACCAAAACAAGCATGCAAACAAAAACGACAATAAAGTATCTGGGTGAAGGGGTAGTGCAGTCTCAGTGATTAAGAGGTAAAAGGGAGAAGGGCATAGCTGCAATCTCAGCGCTCAGGAGGTAAAAGCAGGAGGAGAATAGCTGAAATCAGTAATTAAGAGATAGGATGACCAGCAGCTAAAGGCCAGGCTTGACTACACATTGAGTTTAGACTATGTCCAAGCTACATGTGACACCTCTCTCTCTCTCTCACTCTCTCTCTCTCTCACTCTCTCTCTCTGTCTCTGTCTCTCTCTCTCTCTCTCTCTCTCTCTCTGTGTGTGTGTGTGTGTGTGTGTGTGTGTGTGTGTTAGATTTTACAAACCTTTTACAAACAAATTAGTCTCATTGGTCTGCAAACTCTTAGAAACTTCACTCAGGTTAGTATTAAAGACAGGCAAACATGAAGAAAAAATTTAAAGGTAAATTTACAACTATTTTGTAGTGGGGAACTGGTAGGAAGATGGACATCATGAAGGGAGAAATGCTGCATCATCATGTTCTTCCCATGCCTAGTGGCTCATCTCTTCAGTGGAGGGAGAGAGAATACAAAGGCCCAAAGCACAATTTTCAAGTTAAGAGATGACCAGGTCAGTGCATCTGGGAGGAGGTGGGGGAAGAATGTGAAATCCTCAAAGAACTAGTTTCTTAAAGGTTACATTAATTTGAACATGCTATTTAAGGAAAGCAACACTTGAAATATCAGGAAAGACAGGAGGAGAGCTGGTGGATGGGTAGGTGGGAAGCTGGTGAATGGGTAGGTGGAGAGCTGGTAAACAGGTAGTTGGAGAACCAGTAAATGAATATGTGGTGAGCTAGTAAATGGGTGAGTGGGGAGCTGAGGAGTAGAGCCATTGGTACATACTGCTTGTAATTTTGGGTTTAGAGATAGAGAACTATTTGGGGGAAAACCAATAGCATCCAATTTATAACAGATTGTAACCAAGTATTTCTAACATTACAATGTTAAGTCAAAAGTTCAGTGAGTAAAGAAGCCATGAATGGAGAAAAAATAAGATTCAAGGCTGTGAGCTAAAGTAGCCACTCTTATCACTAGTGGACATTAATTATTCTTTATCAATAAGATTTTGTGCTGCTTGGAAGGGTGGAAGCACGAGCTTAATAGACATATTATATTTTATTATGTCTTCACATAAATCTGATGCATGATTGCAACCATAAACGGGAAATTTCACATGAATCAACAGTCACTCATACAATCATCTTTGAATAAGAGAAATAAATGTACAATTCAAGATACAGTTAAAGCAGTCCTTTAATAATGTCAAATCACCCGAGCCTTATTGCTTCCTATATTACAGCTGGTACCCATACCTCTAGCTCCCCACTTCCAGCCTCCCTGCAGAGCATGTACTCAGGACTATTCTGAATCAGCCACACTATTTTATTAAAGTATGCAGCTCCCAGTCCAGCTTCACGGAATGGAGGGCACAGCAGTACCAGGGTGCTAAGAGTAAGACAGCAAGAGTCTGCATGGGCAGAAACTACTGTCAACAGACAAGTGGTTTAGCAGAAGGCAATAGGAATGGGAACCCTGGAGAGGAGTCACAGGAAGACAAGAACCTCTGTGAAAAGACTGGCATGAAGTATCAGTTATGAAAGGGCCACTCCAAGCAGTGAAAAGAACTGGATGAAGAAGATGTAATTCTCACAGGACCCAGGTAATAGACTAAATATAGAACTGCTCTTACATGCAGGGACAGGAAGCAAGGTTTTAAGTAAACATGGCTTGTCTTTATGGTATGTTGGTCAATTCAATGACAAGCAAGTACGTGACATCTCATTAATTATGCACATATTATATAAGAGAAAACACAAAATTTGCATTGATTCTTTAGGCGTAAACACAAGGGTTCAAAGAAATTTTGATGATCTCTTTTTGAACTATTTGGGTCCAGCTCCTCAAATTAGGACATTAAGCCAGCATTCTCCTCCACCTTTAGGGACACTTAGGGATAAAGCTAGGGAGACATTGCAAAGTTTTTCAGGCTGCAATCAAAATTTTGTTCACCTTATCTTCCACTGTTGATAAACCTAATAGCATTGTAAAAAAAAAATAGCTTGAAAAACAAAACGAAACAAACAAACAAAAACAGGACAAGGTGGGACTGGAAAGATGACTCAGCATTTAAGACCAATACTGCTGCATAGAGGATTTGAGTTAGTTCCTGGTACCTGCATCAGATGGTTCTCAACTAACTACCTGTTATTCCAGTTACCAGATCTATGACACCCTCTTACATCCGCTGAAGGCAGCTATGCCCATGTGTACACACTCACACAGACTTACACAATACACATAATTAAAAATGAAATGTTTGAAAAGGGCAAAGGGCAGACAATGCATTATTTGAAAGTAAGCATAAGAAATGTAGACAATTGTTTTCTCATTAAGTACAAGTAAAATGCCGGCCTGCCTGATCTTTGACCCCAATCACAAGGCCTCTGCCATAGGAGAGACCTCCTAAAAAGCTTGGATCATCGAGAGTTACAGACATCAAACTCCTGACCCACTTACACCCACCAGGAGCGTAGAGTAGAGAGACTTTCCACTTACACCTGCTGGAAGAATTGATGGGAAGACAGCAATGCAAGGAAGCAAGCAACAATAGAAACACAAGAATGACACCACCAGAATCTAAGGACTCTACACCAACAAGACCTGAACACACCAAAGTAGACGGAGCTGAAGAGAATGACTTAAAAAAATTACTTCATAAAAATGACAGAGGCCCTCAAAGATAATATGAGAAAATCCCTTAAAGAAATGGAAGAAAAAACAACCAAAAATTGGAAGAAATGGAGGAAAAGACCAAGCAAAAAATGCAAGAAATGAACAAATCTCTTTAAAAAAGTAAGGAACACCAAGAAAAAGAAAAACAATCAAACAGATGAAGAAAACAACTCAAACAACTCAAGACTTGAAAACTGAAATAGACAATAAAGAAAACACAAACCGAGGAAATGCTGGAAATAGAAATTCTGGGCAAGAAACCAGGAACTACAGATTCAAGCATAACCAACAGAATACAAGAGATCGAAGAGAGAATCTCAGACACTGAAGATAAACTAGAGGAAAGAGATTCATCGACCAAAGAAAATCTTAAATCCAACAAATCCTCAACACAAAACATCCAGGTTATGTGGAATACCATGAAAAGGCCAAACCTAAGAATAATAGACATAGAAGAAGGCAAAGAAGCCCAGCTCAAGATGCAGAAAACATATTCAACAAAATCATTGAAGAAAACTTTCCCAATCTGAAGAAGGTCATGCCTATGAAAGTACAAGAAGCATACCAAACACCAAATATACTGGACCAAAGTAAAAAGACCCCTCGACACATAATAATCAAAACACCTAATATACAGAATAAACAAAAAATATTAAGAGCAGCAAAACAAAAAGGCTAGGTAACATATAAAGGCAGATCTATCAAAGTTACACCTGACTTCTCCATGGAAATTCTCAAGGCCAGAAGGTCCTGGATAGATGTTCTACAAGTACTAAGAGTCCACAGATACCAGCCCAGGCTACTATACCCAGCAAAATTCTCAATCATTATAGACAGAGAA
The DNA here is from genome assembly GCA_030556225.1 of Cricetiscus sungorus. Taxonomy (NCBI): domain Eukaryota; kingdom Metazoa; phylum Chordata; class Mammalia; order Rodentia; family Cricetidae; genus Cricetiscus; species Cricetiscus sungorus. Next base: position 7,892,290 of record JANBXA010000103.1, read on the forward strand.
AACAAGATATTCAATGGCAAAGCCAGATTTTCACAATATGTATCTACAAATCTAGGCCTACAGAAAGTTCTGGAAGGAAAACGCTAACCCAAGGAAGTTAACTACTCTCACAAAGACATAGGGAATAGATAATCCCACTTCACCAGAACGTAAAGGATAAAGCAGGGCAAATATATTCACAATACCAATGCCAACAACAAATCTAAAACAAACAAGAATTGACATTCAATGGTCCTTACTTTCCTTCAACATTAATGGTCTTAACTTGCCTAAACAAAGACACAGGCTAACAGAATGGATATGAAGACTGAATCCACCCTTCTGCTGCATACAAGAAACACATCTAAGCTTCACAGACAGACATTACAACAGGGCAAAGGGTTGGGAAAAGATCTTCCAATCAAATGGACCAAAGAAGCAAGTAGGTGTAGCTATTCTAATATCTAACAAGTTAGACTTCAAACCAAAATCAATCAAAAGAGTTGAAGACAGTCATTTCGTATTCATCACATGACAAATCCATCAGCACAAAGTCTCAATTCTGAACATCTATGCCCCAAATACAAAGGCACCCACATTCTTAAGAGAAATGCTACTAAAACTCAAAGATCACATAAAACTTCACACACTCATAGTGGGAGACTTTAACACCCCACTTTCAATGCTAGACAGAACCACCAGACAGAAACTTAACAAAGAAACAAAAGAATTAACAAGAGTTATGTCTCAATTGGGTTTAACAGACATCTATAGAATATTCTATACAAACACAAAAGAATATACCTTTTTCTCAGCCCCACATGGAACATTCTCTAAAATCAACCAATATAACAAACCTCAACAGACAGAAAAAAAAAATTGGAATAGTCCCCTGTATCTTATCACACCACCATGCTTTACAGTTGGAATTCAACAACAACACAAATCATAGAAACCCTACAAACTCATGGAAACTGAACAATGCACAATTGCACCACACCTGAGTCAAAGAAGAAATAAAGAAAATAAAGACTTCCTAGAATTCAATGAGAATGAAGACACAACATACTCAAACTTATGGGACATTTTGAAAGCAGTGTTATGAGTGAAGTTCATTGCACTAAGTTCCCATATGAAGAAAATGGAGCATAGTCATATTAGAGAATTAACATCACAACTGAAAGCCTTATAATAAAAAGAAACAAACTCACCCCGGAGGTGTAGATGCCAGGAAATAATTTTAGGGCTGAAATCAATAAAGTTAAAACGAGGATAACGATACAAAAAAAAATCAATGTAACCAAGAGTTGGTTTTTTGAGAAAATTAACAACATAGACAAACCTTTATCCAAACTAACCAAAAAGGAGAGAGAGAGAGAACATGTAAATTAACAGAATCAGAAATGAGAAGGGGGACATAGCAACAGACACTGAGGAAATCCAGATAATTTTCAGGTCACACTTTTAAAACCTATATTCCACAAAATTTGAAAATTCAAAGGAAATGGACATATTTCTCAATAACGATCACTTACCAAAATTATATCAAGAACAGATAAACAACTTAAATTCACCTATAACCCCTAATGAAATAGAGGCAGACATCAAAGCATCTAAACCAAAAAAAAAAGCCCAAGGCCAGATGGCTTCAGTGCAGAATTCTACCAGAAATTCAAGGAAGAGCTAATAGTGATACTCCTCAAATTGTTCCACACAATAGAAGCAGAAGGTTCATTACCAAACTCATTTACGAGGCCACAATTACCTTGGTACCTAAGCCACACAATGATACAACAAAGAAAAAGAACTACAGACTAATATCCCTCGTGAACATTGTTGCAAAAATATTCAATAAAATACTGGCAAATCGAATCCAAGAACACCTCAGAGGAATCATCCACGATAACCAAGTAGACTTCATTCCTGGGTTGCAGGGATGGTTCAACATATGAAAATCTATCAATGTGATCTACCATATAAATAAACTGAAAAAAGAAAAACCACATGATCATCTCACTAGATGCTAAAAAAGCCTTTGACAAAATTCATGATAAAGGTCTTGGAGAGATCACGAACATGCCTAAACATAATAAAGGCAATATACAGTAAACCAACAACCAACATCAAACTGAATGGAGAGAAGCTTAAGGCGATTCCTCTAAAGTCAGGAACAAGACAAGGGTGCCCTCTATCTCCATAGCTCTTCAATATTGTACTTGAAGTTATAGGTAAAGCAACAAGAAAACAAAAGGAGATCAAGGGGATACAAATTGGAAAGGAAGAATTCCAACTGTCACTCTTTGCAGATGATATGATAGTTTACATAAGCTATTCAGAAAAACTCTACCAGGGAACTCCTACAGCTGACAAACACCTTCAGCAAACTAGCAGGATACAAGATAAACTCAAAAATATCAGTAGCCCTACCATATACAGACAACAAAGGGGCTGAGAAAGAAATCAGAGAAATATCACCCTTTACAATAGCCACAAACAACATAAAGTATCTTGCAGTAATGCCTACCAAACAAGTGAAAGGCCTTTATAGCAAGAACTTTGTGTCTTTAAAGAAAGAAATTAAAGAAGATACCAGAAAATGCAAAGATCTTCCATGCTTTTGGATAGGTAGGATTAGCATAGTAAAAATAGCAATCTTGCCAAAAGCAACCTACAGATTCAATGCAATGCCCATTAAAATCCCAGCACAATACTTCACAGACCTTGAAAGGATAATAATCAACTTTATACGGAAAAACAAAAGACCAGGAATAGCCAAAACAACTCTGTACAATAAAGGAACTTCTGGAGGCCTTACCATCCCTAACTTTAAGCTCTACTATAAAGCTATAGGCCTGAAAACAGCTTGGTATTGGCACAAAAATAGACAAGTAGACCAATGGAATCAAATAGAAAATCCTGATATTAACACACACACCTATGAACACCTGATTTTTGACAAAGCAGCTAAAAGTATACAATGGGAGGAGGAAAGCATTGTCAACAAATTGTGCTGGCACAACTGGATGATGGTGTGTAGAAGACTGCAGATAGACCCATGTCTATCACCATGTACAAAACTCAAGTCCAAATGGATCAAAGACCTCAACATAAATCCTGCCATACTGAACCTCTTAGAAGAGAAAGTCGGAGGTACCCTTGAACAAATTGGTACAGGAGACCACTTCCTGAACATAACTCCAGTATCCCAGACACTGAGATCAACAATTAATAAATGAGACCTCCTCAAACTGAGAAGCTTCTGTAAGGCAAAGGACACAGTTGACTAGATCAAATGGCAGCCCACAGACTGGGAAAAGATCTTCCCAACCCTACATCTGACAGAGGGCTAATCTCCAAAATATACAAAGAACTCAAGAAACTAGTCACCAAAACACCAAATAACCCTATTTAAAAATGTGGTGCAGAACTTAAGAGAGAATTCTCAATAGAGGAAATCAAAAAGGCTGAAAGACACTTAAAAAGTGCTCAACATCTTTAGCTATCAAAGAAATGCAAATCAAAACAATTCTGAGATACCATCTTACTCCTGCCAGAATGGCTAAAATTAGAACCATCAATGACAGCTTATGCTGGAGAGGATGTGGAGAAAGGGGAACACTTCTCCACTGCTGGTGGGAGTGCAAACTTGTACAGACATTTTGGAGATCACTATTGTAGTTCCTCAGGAAAATAGGAATCAATCTACCACAGGACCCTGCAACCCCACTCTTAGACATATACCCAAATGAACCACATCATGCTACAAAGTCATCTGTTCAACTATATTCATAGCAGCATTATGTGTAATATCAAGTTCCTGGAAGCAACCTAGATGGCCCTCAAAGAATGGATAAAGAAGATCTGGCACATTTTCACAATGGAATACTACTCTGCTGGAAAAAAAAATGGAATCTTGAAATTCGCAGGCAAATGGATCGAACTTGAAGAAATCATCCTGAATGTGGTACCACAGTCACAAAAAGAGGAACATGGTAGGTACACATTCATATATGGATTTTACACATAGAGCAAAGATCACCAGCCTATAATTCACACCACCAGAGAAACTAGGATACAAGGAGGAACCTAAGAGATTCGTATAAGGTCCCTCACAGAAGGGGAAATGATCAAGATCTCCTGATCATATTGGGATTGGGAGGGGGCAGTGAGTGAAGAGGGAGCTAAGAAAAAGTGAAGTGGAAGAGAGGAAAGTATGTGGGATAGGAAGATGAAGATTAAGTCAGAGAGAAGTAGATGAGAGAAGAGAAGAGAGAGAGAGAGAGAGAGAGAGAGAGAGAGAGAGAGAGAGAGAGAGAGAGAGAGAGAGAGAGAGAGAGAGAGAGAGAGAAAACATAAAAGAGGGAGCTATTATAGGTTTGAAGAGAAGACTGACTCTAGAGAATGTCCAGAGACCTACAAGACTAATCCCAACTAACAATTTGAGCAACAGTGGAAAGGCTACCATAAATGCCCTTCCCTGATAATGAGACTGATGACTAACTTATCCACCATCATAAAGCTTTCATATAAGTAGCTGATGGAAACAGAAGCAAACACCCACAGCTAAACACTGAGCCAAAGTGGAATCCAGATGCAGAGAGGAAGGATAAGACTAGGCTAAAGAAATCCACAGAGACAGCTGACCTGAACAAGGATCCCCAAGCTAATAGCTGGGAAACCAGTATTGGACTGACTCAGACCCCCTGTATATGGGTCTCAGTAGGAAGGCCTGGACAGTTTAAGGCACCTCTGACAGTGGAACCAGGATATATTCTTGGTGCACAAAATGATTTTTGGAGCGGATTTCCCATGGAGTGATACTCCTTTAACCTAGAGACAGGAGGGAGGACCTATTTCCTACTACAAATGACTTGACAGATTTTGTTGATCCCTCCTGGAATGTATCACCCTTTCTGTGGAGTGGAGTTGGATGGGATAGAAGGGTGGTTGGTGGGCATGGGAGGGAGGGAGAGAGTGAAGGAAGGAGGGAGGGAGGGAGAGGGAACTGGGATCAATATGTAAAAAAATTAAAAAATAAAAACTCTAAAAAAAAGTACAAGTAAAACATCCTGTGAGAAAAAGTAAAACATAATAAAACCAGAATTGTATATAGAAACAGCACAGCAAAGTATGACATTTAAATAAGAGATTTTCCTTTTTTAAAAGAACATAAGAATTTTCAATTCTTATATAAAATATAATAGTCATCAAAGCTTAAACTTGCCAATCTACTCATTTTGCATTTAAATTTGAATATGTTTTAAAGTTAGCAAACTGCAAAGCTAGCATATCTAAGAATAAGAATTTCTTAGCAAGGATCTCTTAAAAAAATCAACATGAAAAGAGTCAAATTCAAAATCATAATAGCATTGAAATGCCTAGATGCATTATACATTATTTTGCATAACTTTAAATATAACTAGAAGTGACTCACTCGAGACTTGCAAGAAATTTGAGAATGAACCAATAAATGTGCAAAAACAAATGAGAGCGGCTCAGAGCGGAGCCTCCAGCTGCATATATTAAGACTCACGATGCTCTTTTTCTTAGGACAGACCAATGCAATGCTCCATTACTATTTGAATAATTTCAGTATTTTATACAAATCTCTAATAAGATAATGTTTTCCATGTTCCCAAGGCCCAAAAGCTAACCAACAGATAATTAAATAATCAGAGAAGCAATGAAAACACTGCTGGCAAGAAATACAGTAATAAAAACTGGGGAGAGCTGTTCACAAAGATGCAAGAGGAGAGAAACTATAGGAAGCCAGACGTGACATCAAGAAACACAACAGCACAAGACCACTGTGGGGGGGAGGGAGATACAACTCCAGTGCCCTGGGGTATGGCATGCTTGGGGATAAGCACAAAGGTTGCCATGGTGACCAGAGTGAACCCATTTTATTTCCAATTGAACCCCAATAATAACTTAAGGTTAAAACCACATTGATCAGAGACGATGTTAAGAATGGGTGCGTGAACTAGCCCTGACCAAGTTGGTTCATGGTACCTGCTGACTTTGAGAAATCCTCTGGCCTAAACTGCAACCAGGCTGAGAATGAGGCCAACACACATGATAGGACAGAATCAAAGAAGGGAAAGCTAGATTTAAGATTCAGCACCAGACATTCTGGAACCCTTTGCCTTGAATTGTTACGTTTGGAAGCAGTGGTGGCACTGCATAGCATGAAAATGAGTACCAACATGGAAAAGAGGCATGGTGAACTGTACTTGAACACTAATACCTCACCAGTGTTTCCACAGAATGAGGCCAGGAGGAGTACATATTCAGCCACAGCAACACACACCTTTCATGCACAGAGGTACAGAGCCACACTGTCATTCAGCGAGAGAGATGGTTCACAGCTCAGGCCAAATTCCAGTCACTGTTTGTAGGACCACTGTGGACATGACCTGCAGCATGACGCCATGGTTCTTGTCATCAGCCTTAAGGCTGCAGGATGCTGCAGCAGCTTCAAAGTCAGCCTCTCACCAAGGACATCCAGATGCCTCTATCTGGGTGCAGCCAGACACCTGGGATCACCTGGCTACCAGGAGGAGATTGGCAGTCTCTCTAGAAGAGCCTCAGGCTGATTCTTGACAACTGCTTGTTTATTTGAGGTTCTATTGGCCTTTTCTCAATCTGCAATAAGGCAAATCTCCTCTAGGAAATGAGAATGCTCTATGAAGCCTCGTCAGCCTTTGGTAAAAAAAAATATGTGAGGGGCATTGAAGGAAGTTGAATTAGTGGGCTATCATGTCACCCCAGGCATATGTCTAAGTCAGTGGTTCTCAACCCACCTAAAGCCATAACCCTTTAATACAATTGATCATGTTGTGGTGACCCCCCAACCACAAAATTATTTTTGTTGCTATTTCATAACTGTAATTTTGCTATTGGTATGAATCTGAATGCAAAATCTGGGTTTTCTGATTGTCTTCGGCAACCCCTGTAACCACAGGATTCTCCAGCCATGCTGAGGAGAGTCAGCAGTAGAGGTTTGGTGGAGCCAGGATCACCTTTCAGTCTGAGGTAGAGTGAGAGCTGGTGCCCAGCTGCTTTGCTTTTTGGATGTTCAGCTTGAAGTTTGAACCCCAATATCTGTCTATGGGTCTTTGCTACAAGTACTTAAATTCTTTGACTATTTTCATTGATGATGGTGAGAATTTAATTCACTAACAAAGATAATGTACACTGTATCACATGTGGCCTGGTACTCCAAAAGGTGATATACACATCCTTAAGGTGTATATTTGCACCTCTGGGGTGCAAATTGACTTATTTAAATCACTAGATGCATTTGGAAATATTTTTATTCAAATTATTTGGATTTAAAAATAGAAGCAAGATACCAGATAGGAATCCCTCCTTTCTCCTCTGTAGAGGGCTTAAGAATGACTCTCCTTCCTCTGGATCCAGCAAACTGCCAGACAAATGCTTCCCTCTCTCTTAATCCAAGAAAACTCTCTTTCCAGTGAATAATTGTAAATGTAGACTCATGGCTGCACAGGGTGTGGAGAGTAAGTGGCAAATGAGTGTTCACCCTAAACAAAACATCTAAGAATCAAGGAACATTTGTGGAAAGGCAACAAAATACAACAACCAGAAGAAAAGGAAAAGATCTGCAAAATGCCATCTCTGGGGAAAACCATGGCAATCATGAACTCAGCAGGTGCAGATACCTGTAATGGTCTGCACAAGGATGGTCTTGTCGACAATCAGGAATGAATGGAAGCTTCAGAGAGACTAACTACCTACTGATGAACTATTTGTTCCTGGTAGAGGAAAATTAAACATTTCATAATTCCACACACATTAATTTTTATATTTTAAATTTGTCAATATACAAATTACATAAAATGTTCTATGATGAATGCTCTTAAATGTCCGGTTCAGTAGCATTAAATACATTTACATCATCTTGGCAACGTCATCACCATTTGTTATATCATTCATCCACAAAACTCCTTCCTAAATACCCAGTTTTCTCTCCCTCAGGCCCAGGTACCATTCTGCTTTCTGCCTCTGTGAGCCTAACTACTAGCTGTTTCACAGAGGAGGGATTGTGCAGTGTGTTATTTTGTGTCTGGCTCATTTCACTTAGCCTGCTATGTTCAAGATTTATCCATGCTGCAGCTTATGTCCAAATACTCTTCTTTTTAGTCTTAATAGTTAGTCTTAATAGCATCTATTGTGTTTACAGGACAAATTCTCTTTTCTCTTTTCCCATTCATTACCATTTCATTGGAATGGCAAAATACTTTTAGAAGCAAAGAATCAAGATGCTTCATTCTCATTCATATCATCACATTATTAATACTCAGTCCAGTGCCAATCAGCAGGGGATAAAGAAAATGTACCACCTTCACACATTCATCTCATTTGCAGGAAAAAGAGATGGATCTGGAGACTGTGATATTAATCAAAATTAACCAAACTGTGAAGAAAGTACCACACTGTTTCTCTTGTATGTGGACTCTGAAGGAGAAAAGACGTATGAATAGAAGGAGAGACTACTGGAGAAGAGGTCAGGGACGGGAGTCAAAGAGTGGGTGAAAAGGAGGTAAATAGAATCAAAGTACAAATAGATGGGTACCTGAAAATGTCAAACAAATTTATTTATATTTATACAAAATCTGTATGCATATAGAAATTCCATGTGCATAAATTAATGGGTAAAATGAAAATTTAAATTTCTTAGAAACTCCTGTATGCTAATTTAACATATTGATTTATTTTTGCTAATGTTAATTTCTTCCATTGTCTCGGAAGCAAAAAAGGTATGATTCCTAAGTGAGAAAAAATTTTCAGAATTTATTTATGTTGGAAAGTAACATAAATGAAGAACATTTTGAATTACTTTTATTCATTTGGATGAATTTATGTATCCAATATACTAGTCACTAAAATACAAACCAAAAGTTTAACTTTTTAAGTCATATCTTTATAAGCACTGAAAATAAATATATATGTAACATACAAAATAGTATATCACAAAAGCAATAGCAGATACCAATGTGCTGTAACTAAAGAGATGAAAGCTGTTATCTTTTATTGTGGCCCTGAGTTCAATAGGACATGGTACTTTGATTATTGTTTTGCCCAGGTGCTTTTCAAAGCTTGGGGTGCATCAGAGCAGTTCCAAGATGTTGGATTACAGTGCTACTGGGAGCAGAAAGCCCTAACCTATTTCCCACTTGGCCTGATGCTTGCGTTTGTTGGACAGAGGCAATCAGGCTGGGAAGCTAGTGGCAAATGGAAATTCCCAGAGTCACTTTGGGAATCACACCTGACTTTTCAAGGGCAGTGGCTCAAGGGAACTGGCTAATTTCCCAGATGTTTTAGAAAGTCCTCAGATATCATATTCTAAAAATGGTTTTAATGGGCATTAAAAAATAGGACTTAGAGACTACAAAGGCCTCTACAGAATCAGGTGGGCAGACACTTTTATTAATGCCACTAATGCAAAAGTATTCTTAGGGTCTTTGATGAGTTAAAAAGCTGTCAGTAGGATGCATCCCTTTTCATTTTAATTTTGTCTAAGACAAACGTAACATTGCAGATTTTTCATCCCCGAGGGAACATGACCCACTTACACATGGGTGACCTATGACTGTTACAGAATAATTCAAAGTTAAAAGTAGATATTGTGCTCAAACTGGACTTCAGTCCTTGAAACTTAGGAGGATTTTCCAGCCTCAAGACAGACTCTTGTTATACTACTTTGCATGCCACAGGACCTTTGCCTAATCACACATAGTATTTAGGATTTAGGGTTGTAGCTCATACAGGACATGTGTAATACTCTGGGTTCCATCCCCCAGAACTCTCCCAACCCCCACAGAACAAAAGAAAAGATAAGTAATGTGCTCGAAGAAAATAAGAAACAAACTGGGGTGGAGCTCACTGACTTTTAAATTTTTGCTGCAACACTTTTATCTCTGATGAAGGCTGTGACATATTCTGGTTTATTCTATCATCTATCAGCCCTTGCTTGTTCCATTGAGTTATTCAACCTGGTCTCAAAAGTCCAACCTAAAACTAATATTATTTGTTTTCTTATACAAAAGGGTGATTTAGTTATTTTCTAATAGTCTAGTGTTTTACCCAATGTTCATCTAGTATGTGTAGCTCCATTATTATTTATCATACACTATCTTACAAACATAGTAAGTCAGCATTTAAATTTTTTTAAATAATTTTACTGTATCAAGTAATACACATAATTTTCTAAGTTAAATTTTGTTCCAAAGTTTAAAGTGAAAATACTATGGCACTCTTCTACTGCAGCCACTCCTCATTCTTCTGTCCTGAATAAAATGGATTTGGATCTGTGAGTTAATTAATAGGGCATTTATGTGTTTATGTATTGAGATTAAATTCCCAGAATATTGAAGTGGTCAGTCTTGCAATGCTATACAACTGCCAATCTCTCTATTTGTAGATTATTCCCATTACTTCTGGATGAACCTCTCCCCACTAAGCCTTTTCTCCTCTTTCCCATTTCTAGGGATGACAACTTTATGTTTAGTAGCTATGAAATTATCAATTCTGAATCATTCTCACAAGCTCCTTAAACACTTGGGCTACTATTATCAGGATATATCATGCACCAACCAGTACCTCATTTCTATTCATGGCCAAATAATATTCCATTATTTTAGTGTACCACATTTGTCTATCCATTCATTCTCTGATGGACACTTAGATGCTTCTATCCTTTGGCCATTGTTATTAGTTCTGCTATGAATGTGTGTGTACATGTTTCTATTTAGATATGTATTTTGAATTATTCTTTGAGGATTTATCTGGGAGTGGAACATGGTGATTCTGTTTAGCTCATCAAAAATACAAATATTTGTTTTGTGTGTACATTAAAAAAAAACTGAATGGTAATTTTCCTGAAAGGATGCCCTTGTCTTTCAACCGTTTTCCTTTTGCTGACTCTTAGTTCTTCATTCGCTGTCTTTCCCAATCATGTGGCTTACCATATGCTTCTGTGGATGGTCCAGAGCTATTTATTAGTTACTTACCCAAGTGAAGGTTGAGATTGCTATATGAAAACCATATAAACATAGTTTGTTTGAACAAAGAGTACCCTTATCACTTGTCTTGTTTCACTAAACATATAACTTTGATTTCTATCTTTATAAATCTTCCCATGTCTGACTGATTATAATGTCTTTTGATTCATATCCCCTTTCTGCTAATAAAGGCTTGATCAGTAACTAAAAAATGAGTGTAATTTTAAAACTGTTTCAAGACTGTGATGCATAACAAAGAAGGAAAAATAATAACTATTTCAGAATGAGAAAAGCCAACTGGTAAACCCCAAATAAGGTATTCCCTTTTGACAAAAAACTTGCTTATAAACAAAGAGTTCCTGCAAATATTTCTGGTACCCTTATGGGCCATGGCTGGATGTTTTCAGAGAAAAACTAAGGAACAAAAGTGTTCACATAAACACTGAGATGAAGGACTATTTCAAAGGCCCTTTTTTGACTGACATGTCTACTTATTCTGTTGAGGACCTAAAGCCAAGAAAAATAAAACAAAAACTCCATTTATTTTGTATCTACTGAACCATAAACGAATAATCAAGTTAACATGGAAGAAAAGAAACTATAGGCTAACAGAAAGGAAAGTATGATTATAACTATTGACACTAAAATACAATTCCAAAAATAGGACACTCATGTGAAAATGTTTTGAAGGGATGCACACTCTTTAGTGACCTCTGCAGAGTATCATCTGTAATGACTGCTGTGAGGCTCTGGGTCTCCTTAGCCAAATCAGCTGACTTTGTTTAAACAGATGTTTGTTTTAGATTTTAGACAAGTTGAGTCATGGCCTTGATGACATGATGTCTCACCAACTGTTAGTTGAGCTCAAGTCCAACTATCTAATTCAAATCACCAAGGTAAAGAACTGCTAGCATAGTTTTACATCTTTATTAAAATTAGTTTTGTATGTGCATACATATGCATATGCAAGTGGTCATTTGTGTGCATCTTGTGGAGGTCAGAGTACAACCTTGGGTATTGTTCCTCAGGAAATATCCACCTTGCTCTTTTGATACAAATGCTCTCATTGTACCTGGGCTCACCTGATTAAGCTAGATTGGCTGGCCAGTAAGACCCAGAGATCTATCTCTACCTCCCTATTCCAGAGATTACAAGGGTATGTTTTTCATATGAATATAGGGGGTGGGACTCAGGTCCACATAGTTGTACAACATGTACTTTAGCAACTGAATTTTATCCACAGCTCTTAGAGCATTAATTTTATGTACTAATTTAATTTCAGGACTTTCCCACCCCCCATTTATTCTCCCATTTTGTTTATCTTTACCTTCTTAAATTAAATTTTATTGGGAATCATGTTAAGAAGCTTTAAAAAAAGTCTGTGACAACCCCACCTCCAACAGGGTAGGATTTTAAGAACTCTAACCTTAGTTGTTGTGCATATTCAAATTTGGGGTGCTCTCAGAGACTTATCTTATTGGACTAATGTTCTAAGATCATACCCCTCAATGATCCAGCATATAAAATGTCCACTTTCTTGAATGAATATGCTGACTATATCAGATGGTCACATGAAGTATTACCTGAACCACATTAAGTGTTCAGTAAACATTAATGCTATTAGCTAGTAGACTTTCATATTTCCACATATTCATATTTCTACATGCTTAATTTCAAGTAAGAAATATACCAGGAGCAAAACCAACTTCTTTCATCTCAAAGTCCACTAGCACAGGAGCTGTCAATTAATTTTTAATACTGAAAGAATTTTGAGTTCACAGCAAACTAGAGGTAAAGAAGTGAAGATAGCAAGTGTCACCAACACCTTTCTGAAGACCAGCTGTGAAGAGAAGGGCACATCATGGCATGGGCTGAGGAGACATCAGTGTGATATTTGCCTGATTGTTTATTTCACATGCATATTTTTTAAAAGATTAGTGAGACACAAATCTATGCTGTCTACAGTACATGGGGTGCTGACAAAAGTAATTTCATCTTACAAAGGAGGTCAAAAACATAAAGTGGGACCTAAAATTGATGGTGACAAAGAAAAAAATCTCCATGTAGTAAATTGAAATTGAATTCTACTCAATAAATCTATAATTTTAATTCTTTTTCCTAAAAGATGCCTTTAAAAAAAAAAGTAATGCTGCACAAGCATGTCTTTTTCGGTATGTGCACAGAAATATATTTTAACATAAATCATGGATGTAAATCTATGCAGTCCTTCTAGTAAACAGGCTCAGCCTCCCTGTTAACATTCACAAGATCAAGCAGCCCTCTGTGTTAACCTCTGGAAGGAACTGTCAGAGAGGATGTCCCCAGATGGAGAAGCCAGCTTTAAATACAATACTTAGGAATTTCCACAATTTCAATTTTACTGTAGGAAACAGAGAACTGGTCCATTCTACAAATACAGGTAGAGTAAACATGCATAAAAGGAACTTATGTCTTAATTGACTGATATATTTACTTCAATTTTAGAAGCCTATTAATTTTACTAATTATGAGAGATATCTAGGAAAAAGAGAGATTTGTTGATTAGTTTATCTACTTAAAACTGCTATGAAATGTATGCATGAGAAACCAATGCAAAGAGAATTCAATGATCTGAAAACCAAGGCCTATATTATAAAGCTGGGCTTCATTTTTGATGGATTTAAACGGAAGTATTGTTCATTTATTTCACAAGAGAGAAACTTTCCAAATGCCCTGAGCATAGTTTCATTTCATTTTGCATGTGCCAAGTTTATTATGTTCATATATTTTAATGACATGTTCTCATCTAATGGAAGCATGGATATAAATTTCTTGTGTACAACATTAGTCAGAAAGCTTATTTAAGGAATAAGAGAATAAAAATACTTTCAAGATTGATGAACACTGTTTGTATTATTTGCACCTCAAAGTCTCCTTCCTTATTATTGGTGAGGAAAACTATAGTCATCAATTTGCAAATTGGAACAAAATGTTTCCCTTGAAACTGAAGCTATCTTTTAAGGATCATGGCTTTTTAACATTCATTTGATAAATGAAGAAAGACATTTATTTCAAAGAAGATGCTGTAAAAACTAAGATATTACCAACTTTGCTATCCTTTTGAGGGCAAGTTTGACTTTAAAATTTAGACCAAAAATCATTCCTTCCTTCAGATTCAATATTACCTCAGTTTTTAAAAAACATATTTGTCGATTTGAGAGAAATGAATATATTTTAACCTCAAAATGATCAAGTTTGCTATGTTAGCCTTTGGTTTAATTCTCCTATTAAGTCCCTCTGGTTCGTATCTACAACCACATGGTGAATCATAAAATAATTGTAAAATCTTACAACCACATCAGAGAGATAGTAAAGTTCACACAACAGTTACCTCTCAGTCATATAACACTCAACAGTAAGGAGCTGATGAACTAAGGCAACTTTGGTTTATAGCACATATTTGAATGGACTCTCAGGCTCCTCATAAAGTATTTAGGACAACATCACAAACTCTATGCTTCTAGTATCTGTTTTTACTATTTCTCTGACTTAACTGACTCAATAAAGACTGGATCAGACACCAAAGGAAAAGAGTCATTCTCTTTGCTCCATCATCATGAGAAAAAGGCAGTTGTGTCAACAGATGCAAGACAGCAGGGCAATGTTACAACAGGAGTCTGTGCATTTTGCTGTGACAGTGGCAGCAGAGGAGAAACTACCTTTGGGCTAGAAGGACCATGCAAGCCTCTGGGTGTGTGTGTGTGTGTGTGTGTGTGTGTGTGTGTGTGTGTGTGTGTCTGTCTGTGTGTGTGTGTGTGTGTGTCTGTGTGTGTGTCTGTCTGTCTGTGTCTATGTATGTTTATGTAAGAATTTTATTAAATTCACAGTGGGACCCCACCTGCAGAATGGAGTGGGAGCCTTCTGCAGAACCTTGCCTGAGTTCTCAGACCTTCTATCTTGCCTTGTCCTACTTTCCTCATCCCCACTGAGTTTCCTCCAAGAACAATTCCTTAATAAACTGCTTGCATCCAAGTGCTACTAGAGTCTCCTCAGGACATCCTTCTCAAAGGAGCTAGTTAATAGGAAAACTATCACTGCAGTAGCTCCAGAGTAACCCTCACAAAACTGAAGCTATGCGATGCACGGAGAATAGCCAGGAAGGGAGGGGCAAATGCACATTTAGTAAGAACTTGTGGATATGGAGGAAAGCTGGCAGAAATAAAAAACTTTAGTGACATCACATGCCAGACAACTAGCTGGCATCTCTCTCCCATACAGGAAACACAGAAGGCAAAGAGAATGTCTGGAGGATTGAGGGACCAGGGCAGAGTTGGGGAAGAGGACGTGATCCTCTTACAGACATAAAACACGAAGTCACTATAAAATATTTGATCTGCATAGAGCACCTACTTCTAAATGTGCAAGTCTGAATTCAGAAGCAAATTCTGAGACTTGAAAGTAGATTTGAGCAAAGAACATGTTATATTTTCTAATAGCACAAGAATTGGTAATAGTACTGACTTTGATAAGGAGTTGATTCATTTTGTTTATAATGTTGGAGATAAAGCCCATGTCTTCCACATGCTAAGTAGGCATTGTTAGTGAGCCTCACTCCCAGCCTTAACTTGATGCTATTTTAGAATGTCTGAACTTCTAGAATCACATCACATATTGCAGTAGAAATTAAAGTTGAGCTTCATTAGAGATAGCAAAATATTTAATGGATTATCTTATTTAATATAAAATAACCTAGTACAGCTAATAGTGATAATAATGCCTCTATGCAAATTAGCATGGGCTCCTAGACACAGAACCACTAAAGATTAGGTGACATGGGAATAACACTTCCATATTAACTGAACATAGCACATGTAAAATGGTCACCACTATTAAAATCATCATTCCTATGAGGCTAGTGAATATGAAAAGGACATGGACATACTCACTGACATGTGGGTTAGAAAAGAAAAGTATTTGGACTTCCCTCCTAGACCATTTAGTCTGACTGGCTAGGGACTAGTCTAATCCATTAGAAAGGTAAATGCAAAATCTCTGCTTTAACTCAAATGGGTAGCCACTGGGAACCAAAATCATCAGCTACTGATTTTGGTATATGCTCAACAAAACAGAGAGAAACTCTGCACTATTTCTGAGTGGTATAGAGATAAATGGGTGTATGTGTGATTCCAGAGTAAGATAGCATTTGTCATTGGGATATATACTAAAAAAATGACAAATTGAATAATATGGTCATTTTATTTTATTCATAGTGGCTGGATTAATTTACATTCCCATCAACAGTGGATGAGAATTTCTTTTTTCCTGCAGCCTCATCATCAGCATACAGATTCTAGAAATGCCTACTGACTTACTGACCACCTATCTTTACCTTTGACTGTCCCCGCCTCTCTCCTCTGAGGCCACATATTGACTGAAAGCTTCATTTTATCCCAACCAACTCAGATTGGACCATAGCAAAGGCACTTCTACATTCTTAAAGGCAGTTACAATTTGAATCAATGGGTAATGTACAATCTTCTGAAAATACTTGGTTGAAAACAGTGAGTTGGCATACTGAGTTTATTCTTGTTCTATTTAATTAAATCATTTTAACAGGTATAAATTATCAAGCAATGGTGATATGTATACCTGATATTTTAAAAAGAGGGAACAATAGCATAGCTGTGATTTTTCACACAGAAGTTCAAAGGCTCAACAATAATAAATCCCGACAGTTCCTGATATTTGTAATGAATATTAATTTAGCTTAAATTATTTGCTAAAGTTTCAAAGAAAAGTACCCATGAAACAGATTCAAAATTGATAGCTATTGTGTTATATGAAACTGCAACCCAATCACTTTAAAACTATCTACTAATATTCAGCTTCATATCTATCTGCTGTCTATTCTGAACTGAGTTTATTGTACCACTTTGCAGGAACTTAAACAATTCTATAAGATGCACATAAACCAGGCAAACAATAGTGGGTGAGCCACTGTGAAGTCCCCATAGGTCCAGAGAATTCGAGGTCAGGGATAGATTAGAGCATCGGTTTTCAACACAGTATTCTCAACCCCTTTGGGAGTTGAATAACACTTTCACAGGGGTTGCATATCAGAAATCCTGCATATCAGTTATTTACATTATGATTCATTATACTAGCAAAATTACAGTTGTGGAGTATCAACAAAATAATTATGATTGGAGGTCACCATGACGAGGAACTGTATTAGAGGGCCATAGCATTAGAAGGTTGAGAACCACTGGCATAGAGGAACAGTCATGTTAATTTTTCTACCTTCTCTCAAACTATATAGAGAAGCAAATATCTGCCCTATTCTGTCTGTGCCCAATTCTGTCTGCATCTAGCATGGTCTGCCCTTTTGCCCTTAGCCTTCCAAGGGAGGCTAGCCTAGAAACTGTATCTTTCCATTGGTGGAGAGGTTTCCTACATGATTCCACTGAGAGGTCCTCTCATCAAACAAAGAATATAGAAATTCTCCCATGGCAGCTGTGGACTTGCATGTATCAATAGATGAACCCTCTCCAAAAAAAAAAAAAAAAAGCTTGGAGTCTAGATTTTGACACCCTGTCAAGACTCACATAGTGAGCTATTGTCCTAGGATATCTGTATTTCATATTTCCTCAAGATGGTCATAAATCCTTTCTCAGTGAGATATATCACTGAATTTTTTCTTCTTATTCACTCTGTCCTAGGAAGGACAGTGATTGGTTTGCTCTGTTGAGGCATAGCATAAGCTATTCTCCAGAAGGCAGCTCCTTGGTCCTACTGTGCTGATTTCAAGAACTTTCTTTTGTTTCTTGTTTCCTATACTAAGCACATCTGTTTGGGTCCTCAGACCTTTTGACCATTAATTTGGCATCTTTAAACAACACAGACATATAGCTAGTGTTCTTATTTTAGCTATTTTTATGTTGCTATGGCAAAATACCCAAGTAACTTAAGGAAGGGGAATTTATTTGGACTCAGCTTTAGAGGGTCCAATCTTTGATCACTAGGGGTCACCATGTGCTTAGGGAAAACATCCAGAATGAAAGCTATGCAAGAGGGCAGTGCTCACCTCATTGAACAAAAAGGAAGCAAGGGACAAGGTAATTTCAAGAACCCGACCCAAGTGACCTCCCTCCACCCAGTAGGCCAACCTCCTAACATATCCAGAGCCTCTGAACATAGTGCCACCAACTGTGGTCCTTGGAGTTTACAGAGACTATTTCACATCCAATCCACAGTAGTTCTGAAAGTTAGAGGTCTGATTGGCAGAAAATTTAGGTTTTTGTAAGGTTGCACTTCTTCTAAAGCCTCGAAGGAGACTCTACTGCCTTGCCTGTCCTGTCTTCTGGTATGCTTCACATCTCTTGGCTCATGGCTTGGGGTCACTTTGAACTCGGTCTCTATCTCCTGTTGGTATTCTCTTGCCTCTCTCTCGTATGGACTTTTGGATTTATATTGGGCTCAATTGCACACTCAAGGTTAATCTTTCCATTTCAGAATGCTTAATAATCACACATACAAAGACCTTTTATCTCATGGAAGGTAAGGTCCCAGCTTTGAGGAATTATGCTATGAATATCTGTGGGGAACATACATTCACCTACAATGCTTGTCTCCTGAAACACGCTTGGTTAGGGTTAGCCTTAAATGCTTGCCTTCTCTCTCTGTAGACATACCTGCTGAGGCTCAAGTGTAAGTAAATAGCAAGAGTAAGAGTCCTACTTTAGATGGAAATTAAAGCATATATTCTAATGCAGATTGGCAAAGTACTGCACTGAAGATTCTACCAAACACACAAAAAATCACTGTATTTTCTATCTTGCCAGAAATTCTGCTCAGTTGGTTTGCTTTAATTGAACAGACAACAGAAAAAGAAAAAAGGCAACGGTGACCGAGTCCCCAAGATCCTTGTTCCCACTTCATTAGATACGTGGCGAACCACTTAGGGATTATTTTGTGACAAAATATTTCCCTAGTTATCTATTCTAAATTCAGATCTTGAGAAGACAATTTTTTTCCAAGTCAAGGAACATCTGTATAAGTCTACATTTGAGCTAAAGTTCAAGTAACTTGAACTGCCTGCAAAATATAATGAATTTTTCACAAGTACTTTCACCATTTGACACTAAATACAGTAAAATCTCAGCTCCCAGTTGTTCTCACCTCTCTAGCAGCACAGGGCCAGAAGCCTCATGAGTGTTATTCAATGAGACTCCATATTCATTCTCATCAGTTAACAAGTGTGTGCTGTATTGTTCAAATGGCCACACATCTGCAGCCAATACAATCCTCATTAGCCATAAAGTGCTGTCTTCATGACATTCATAACTGAATATTTAAATCAATATGAGATGCAGAAATGTCCTCGGTGACAACAAAGCATCTGTGTTAAAGAACAAAATACTTGCCAGTGCAGGAGCTTCATCATCTGTTCGACCGAGAACAGTATTATTTGATTAGAACACGCCAAAGGATTAATGGGAACATTTTAAATAATGGGATGGCTAAGCTTGATATTACATTGGCCTGAATTGTGAAGCAGCTCAGGGATTCCATGGCCTAGAAATAGTGCAGCTTGCAGATGGTAACAGGAGGTTCCATCCCACTCCTACCATGTTCCTTTCTTAAGCCTTCTTTCATCTCATTCATTTATTCTCTCATTCTACACCTATCATGTACCCAGAAGTGGGGCTATGAATGTACGCAACACAACTGAAAGAGAAAGTCAGCAAATCTGCCCCTGGCTAAAGAAAACAGTATAGCACAAATGTTTGTTTTGTGAAGCCAGAGTGCCTCTTTGACACCTGGAGTAAACTATTTTACCTCTCTATCATTTATATCTCTGCATGTTAAGCAGGAATAATGACATGTAAGACATAGTATAGACAATACAGGCACAGTAAAATGCACAATAGATGTCATTTATGTGTAAATAACAATAATACCAAAGAAAGAGTATTTGAGCCAGTACTTGTCTATTTGAAGATGAAGATGCAGTTTTATTGGAAGTTTGGGGCTGAGATGGAGAGCTAGGGGTCAGATCCAAAGCCCCATACATGCTAAATGCATGTGGTCTACCACTGAGCTATACCTCAGCAGGAGCTATCTTTCCCTCTGTGGATTTCTCCACTGTTACTGCAGTTAGATACCTATGAGAATATAGTAGAGGTATTACATGGCCACATCTGAGAAGCAACATCTAGTCAAAACATCTGGAGAATAAGACACAGATCCTTTGAGAGCCTACTGAGAGCTGGCACATCTCAGGAGTTTAGAAAAGGGCTAACACATCTTACAGAAAGCCCAATTGTTGATAGGTGAACTCACTCTGCCCCTTTCTCTAGTGTAGCCAGACTCCACTTCCTCTTGACATTCCAAGGGTCATAGAGGTAACATCTTGTGTGTTGGGACTCCAGAACAAATCTCTGTTCTACCCCATTGTCCACACCACCCCACCTCCTGCAGGCTCATTCTGGAACACTCCATCTCTTCCCTGATCTCATTATGCCATCTCAGCTGGGCAGCAAGAGCTGTCTTCTTTATATGTAAATCATTCTGCATTTCTCCCTCCTTAAAAACAAACTCCTTACCAACCTATGGGAGGCACATACTTCTTCCCTCTCCATGTCATTTCTGTCTTCTCAGCACTCACTGTTCTCCAGCTAGACTCTAGGTGACCTCCTGTAGAGGTGTAGAGGTGCAAAGCACTTGCCTGTCCTGGCCTCCATTGCATAACCTGCTTGAAACCTTCCCTTTCCTTTTCTCAAGTGGGAGAGCTCAGCCCGAGGAAGACAGACAAATAAAGCAGGGAGATGAGGCTTGTTCTTTGGCTTTGCACCTCCTGTTTGCATGACCAAGATGTCACCTGTCATTTCTGAATTTGGGGACGTTGCCTACATATTAAAGGACAGATCAAATGTGCACTCTGGCTTCTTCTGACCCCCACCCTTCCTTTTCTAATGCCAAACAAAGTTGCGGTATTCTTTCAACGATCTGCCTAAAACTACTTTTACGTAACTTAATTTCCTTATACCTCCCTTATGACTCCGTTTTGAGTCTCATAAAGGTAAAAGAGTAAAACAGGAAGAGGAGAAATAGTGAGTGATGTTTCCTTCTTTGAGGAAAAATTGAAACAAAAAAAATGAGATTAGTAAATCCACACTAAAGAGAATGGTGCAGACCTTTAGACGGACAACCAGGATGGTCTGACTCTTCCTTCCTGTCATTCCCCTTGCCTCTGTATTATGTGATTCACTCACGAGGGTCACTCCTGTCCTCTGTGTTCCACTCACTGGGTTACCCATCCCCTGATCCCATAGTCTGAGCTTTGAGTGTGCTGTTCCCTCCACCAAAACGCATGACCAGATTTTCATATTTCAGGCTTTCACAAAACCAAGAGACCCTTCCTTACCATACAGGTTGTAGTTGTAACCGTATCAGTGAATTTGCAATTATTCTGCTGCTGTTTATCCTTTTTCTGTTATGTTCTGAAAACAGGAATTTTCTTAATTTAATACTTAAATAATAAATTCACTTTTTCTTAAACATTCCTAAATATTCTGAATAAATTCTTCCTAAATTTTCCTAAATATTAGGAATAAATACATATATTAAATGAACTGGGTAGAAAACATAGCCAACCCCAGCAATGAGCACATGGCTGTGTGGTCAGAAGTTTGGTGTCTTCTCTAGAAGATCTTTGGGGTTTGCCCCCCTTATTTCTTGCAACTGTCAAGGACTTGGCATGAATACTCTCCAATTCCTCTTATAACTAACTGTGCTAGTTTCTAATGTGGCTGGAAAGTAGTGTTTAGAATGAAGAGGTCACTGTCACAGTGTTGTGGATCCCTGTCCCCTGGGTATGACATGGCTGTGGTCATGAAATCAGAGTAGCTGTGATGACCCATGAGAATGTCACAGATTATATGTATTAATACTCATAGATGAAAGTGGTGTCATGAGATCTTCACCCTATTCTTTATCCTCTAGCTCTATCCTGCTCCCCAAGCCCACCCCAGCAGCAAACAATCCTGCCCAGCTACACACTCTTTTAGAAGGCTGTAGAAATATAAAGGAGGTCAAAGGTTAATTGAAGGAAAACTCTACTTATGTAGCATCCCCTATGCTGGTGTATAATTTATAGGGACACAGCTAGTTTTGAGTCATCTATACTCATCTAAGTCCTCTTTCATGCTCTTGTAAGTAACCCCAATTAAACTCCTTGCTTTACCTAGCTGGACCTGTAGAGAATTGTTTCTTTAGCTTGTCCTTGTGGCTCTATATGGAATGAAGACATTTGTTCATATTTTGTTCACATGTCTCCAGGAAGAGTAATGCAACACTGAAGCAGCAAATAAATTTGAAGAACAATATCCTTTTTGAATTTCAATACAAAACTCTTAACAAATATTAGCAAATTAAACCCAGAAATATACATGAAGGATTGCAAACATATCCAAGTGTAATGTATATAAAGAATGGAAATTTGATTTAACATCACATAATCAATTAATGTAATAAAGTATAATAATAAGATAGGGAACAAAGCCCACGTGATCAATCAATAAACACAGAAAAGCATTTCACAAGCTCCATTCTTATTTCAGGATGAAACCACTGAATAAGTCAGGAAGAGAAAAGGTTCATTCTCAACCTGAAAGAAAAAGGCATCACAGCTAATATTATACTCAGGGTAAAGACCAGATGTTTTGTCCTGTAGAGTCAGGAACAAGACAGGATGTTCATTCTGGACGTTTCTATTTGTTACAGCCCACTTGCAGTTGGAACAAATAGGCAAAGGAAGGAAAGAGGAATGAAAGAAGGAATGGAGGAAGGGGAGGAGGAAGGAAAAGGCAAGAAAAGGGAGGGAGGAAGAACAGAGGAAATGTATTCTAGTTTAGAAAAAAAATAAAATTATCTTGCATAGGGAAAACCCAATAATATCTAAAAAGTACTATTGAAAGTAACAAAATACACATAAACCAATTATATATATATATATATATATATATATATATATATATATATATATAGTATTGGTGAACAATTCAAAAGTAAAATTGAAAATAGTTTAATTTATATTAAAAACTATAAAATACTTAAAATAAGTTAAACAAATTTAATGTAAGACATATCCCTAATATTGGGAAAAAATCAAAGAGCATTATAATGAATGGAAAATGATCTCATGTGCATCAACAGTATGGATATCATACAGTATCTCATGAGGTCCTGAGTTGTATTTTCCTGAAAGCCAGCGAAACCGGCTTCCATCTCTTTATACAGTGACTAGACTTTTCTGGTTTATTTATGTAGAGCTCTTTTCATACTGTTTCCTGTATTTTTATCCAGAGACATCAAAGTAATTCTCTCTTCCTATTCATTACCCTTCAATAAAATTTTATGATGATTTCTCCCAACATGTGCACGCGGACACACACACACACACACACACACACACACACACACACACACACACACACACAAATGGCATGAGTCTCACATTTATCTACACATTCAACACACCAAAACCATTGCTATTTTTCCAAGAATTGACAAATGGATTTTCAAATGTATTCTCAAAATAGATTTTAGACCTAAACGAAGTAAGAGCTAAAATTACAAATCTCTTAAAAGAAAACATGGGAATAAAACTTAATCAAATTGGATTTATTGCAAATGCAAGAAAAGCAAAAATAGATATACTGTACTTCATTGAAATGTCAAAATTTCATAGTTTCAAATTAAACCATCAGCAAAGGCAAGAAACAAGAAGGGATTAAATTATTTACATATGATGAGGTATTTGTATTTAGAATAGATAAAGAACACAACTCAAAAATAAAGTGGCTACCCAACTTAAAACTGAACAATGAATAAGCAGTTTTCTAGAAACTTATGGCAATATCCAATAAACATGAAAAGATGTTTCACATCATTAGCCATTTGTATTAAAACCATATGATACACTTCACTCTCTTTAGAATCCTTATGATTAAAAAGAACAGAAGCAACTATTGACTAGAACTTGGAGAAAATGAAATCTAAGTATCTGCTTCAGAAACCAATTTGGCAGCTCATCACAGCAATAAATGTAGATTTATATTATCCAAAACTCTATTCAGTATGGTGTACTCAGAGAAATGAAAACATGCAGCCATGTTACAATGATCTTCATTGTAGCATTATGTATTGTATTCCAAACTGGAAACAACACAGAACATTAACTGAACAATGGATAGATTCTTTTATATACACACAAGGCTACTACTTGGTAATAAAAAGAAATATGCTCATGCATACTGTACTATGAATAAGCCTTGGGAACATATTATAAGACTTGAGTCATAAGCAATGTCCTGAACAGGTTCATTTACATTCACAGAAATTGTATTACCAGAGACTAGAAAGTTAGAAGAAAAGGAAGCAGCAAATGGCTGTTAATCGGTGGCTGACAGCTAATGGTTGTGGGAATTTCTTCTAGGGGAGATTAAATGGATAGTTGTATAATCTTACGGACACATCTTCATAATCAAGCTTCACCCTTTACATGAATAGATTTTACACTGTACGAATTACATCTCCAGTAAGCCCTTAAAAGAGAAGGGAAGGAAAGGGGTTCACTATACTCACTCACTCCTTTATTAACTTGCCACCTTACATGTCTTCCTATCTTTCACAACAGTCCCAGAGACCTCATTCACCCAAAACAGACCAAGTGTGGGTGGGCCCTAAGGTGAAATGCTCAGGGTCATCTCATTTGGTCTGGATATTCTCTCTGAAACACATGCTCTTAGACACACACACACACACACACACACACACACACACACACACACACACACACAGATATACAGACATACACAGACAAACTACACACACACACACACACACACACACACACGCACACACACAGACATACAGACATACATAGACAAACCACACACACACACACACACACACACACACACACACACACAGACATACAGAGACACACAACACACACAGAGATATACAGGCCTACACACACACCACACACAGAGACATACATAAAACACAGACACACCACACACAGAGAGACATGCAGAAACAGACACACAGGCACACGGAAACCTTTCTCCTGATATTCAGATTTTCACCTTGCCAAACTGTTCCATAGGTCAGCTGACCCAGACCCACAGGCCAAATGTAAGACTTAACCCAGGCCTTGTTTGACTTTGTGCTGTTCTCTAGCTAAGCGTAGCAGTTACATTTGCAAAGACTGAATTAAAGAAAAATAATGCATGATTAATGCATGACAGAACCAAATGTAGACTGCAAAGTCTAAAGTGCTCACTTCCTCTCCAGCCCTCTACACAACAAGCTTGCTGACCTGCCAATCCATCCCTGGAAAAACTAAAAGGAGAGAGCCAGGGCAGGTGGAAGCTTCATTCTTTCTTTTAAATCACTGTTAACAACAAAAACAGTAAAACACAAGAGTCAGTTTATAATTTCCCAAAATTACATTTTTAAGCACTTTGCAAGTCAGCAGAGGTCATGTTGGAATTGTCTATAGGAGAAATTTCCACATAGAAACCCACAAATTCTACAAAACAGGCATTTTCTACTGCAGTCAACTAAAGAAAAACAGGGAAATTTCTCCTTTGCAATTCTTGGAAACCAGGAGGCAGACTTTTTTTTCCTTCGGGGGAGTGGGTGGTCAATAGAATTTGTGGGTGGAATGCTGTGGGGCAAAGCTGAGATGCTTCTAGAAGCACTGGGGCCAATGTCTGTGCCTTTAAAAGAAACTGCAGATTCTCTTCCTGTCTCTCTAGTTCTCAACCCTCCCCGGTGACCTGGACCTTCTCTGTTGGACCGTGTGGCTCTATGAATATGAGTGCCAGCCAGCAGACCCTACAGCCTGCTTACACTGATGCTTGCAGACTGCTGTGTGCTGGAGCTGGTGGAGGTGGGGACAACTGTCTGGCCTCAGCCAGGGCATGGAGGGAAAACTTCAAGATCACCACTAGAGGGGAGGCTGGTCACAGCAAGAAGACCTTCAGGGACAAAAGGCCCTAGGAATCAGAGTAAAAGGGCGGAGAAATCATGAATATGACAGGAAAATTAAAGGAAAAAAAAAAAAGAAATGGTCATTATTTTGTCTCTTCTGCAAAGGGATTCTAGTTGCTGGCAAGACTGAAGGTGGGACCAGAAATCTGAGCAGCTTTCCAGCAAGCTCAGCACTTTGTTCTGATTGTACAGAAGGACATTCTGAGGCGGAGGGCTAACGGGGCACCCCATTTCCTCTGCAAACCACAGGACAAACTGATGGACATAAATGGGGAAGACTTGTCTTGCTCAGTTTCTCTTCCTCTTCTTCTCTCTTCTCCTTCTTCTTCTTCTTCTTCTTCTTCTTCTTCTTCTTCTTCTTCTTCTTCTTCTTCTCTCTCTCTCTCTCTCTCTCTCTCTCTCTCTCTCTCTCTCTCTCTCTCTCTCTCTTTCTCTCTCCTTTCTCTCTCTCTCCCAGCTCACTTTACCCTCTCTATGTCATTAAGGCTGGTCAGAAATTCTTGATCTTTCTAGCTCAGCATCCAAGTGGTGAAATTACAGGCATTCACCATCCTGTCATCTTTTCAAAAATTCTAATTCTCAATTGTGTCTAAATCTTTAATGTGCAATACATTTTATATTTATTTGCACTTTTAAAATATTGTTTATTTGCTTGTTTTTAAAAGATGGCAAGTAAAGACTGTTCAAACATACCTATTTAATAGAATACATGTATTTCAATTTACATATGTGTACTTGTATATGCTCTCCTGTGCTGTTGAATTAATCAAAAAGGAGACAACCAAGAGACAAGTTATAAAAATTCCAGCTGAAGTCTGGGGGGGAGGGGTGGTGTAACTTGGTGGGTCAAATGTTTGCTGCACAAGAATAAGTGCCAGAATCTAGACCTTGAGGGCCCATCTGAGTGTGAGGTAAGCTTGGCGACCTATGTGTATACCAGTCTGGGAAGGATGAAACAGATGATCCCCAGAGCCAGCAGGCTAGTGAAACTAGCCATATTGGTGAACTCTGGGTTTTATTAGGAGATGCTGCCTCATTGAATAAGGAGGAAAATGACTGAGTATGATTTGGGACAGAACTCTCAGGTTTCACATGCACACAACCCCCCCCACCACCACCACAAGCATGTATGCACACACACACACACACACACACACACACACACACACACACACAAATGGAAAAAGAAAAAAAATGCCAACCTAGATATTCATGAATTAACATGAAGGGAAAATAAGAATTTTATTAAGTGGATATTAAAGAGTATTTTCCCTATGATAAAGCAACCTGTATTGTTATAATGATCAGCTGTGAATTGAATGGGCTTTATTTTAGGGCAACCAGGAACCTAAATTCCACATGTGACAGTGTTTCTATGGGGGAAAAAACAATACAACTCATCATGTGGAATGTTTAGAACAAAATGTGCTTGCAAACTGGGCAGAAGAAGTTAAATGTATCAGCTATTTGGAAAAGGTAAGTTACCCCTGCTTTTGTTTCCATGAAAATTTGTGTTTCTATCATAGGATCATCCCTGCCTGTGTCTGTTCTGTCTCTGTTTGTGCCTCTATCTCTATCGCACCTGTAGCTCCCCATTCTTTCCTTTCTTTCTTCATTCCTTTCTCTTTTCATCTCTACATTTCTCTTGCTCCCTCCTCTTCTATATTTCTCATGAAGAGCTATTCTGGTTGCATCTCTTTTACAGTTATACAATGAATTTCTAGTGGATATAGTTCAAGGTTGTTGGTTCTAATTTTGCTGCTGTGGTAACTTTTTCTGGTTCCAGAAAAAAAGGACTTGAAACTAATATAAATTGGACAAGGTCACAGAGCATGCTAAGAACAGAAGTGGCAACCTACAAGTTCTACACCCAAGGCTCTCTTTCTATTTCTAGAATAAAAAAATAGGCACAACAGAACATTTTTCTTTAATAAGCAAACCTATCATAAACCCACAGGGTTAAATCTGTTGGGTCCATTTCTAAAGTGGGACTGCCTGGAGCTAGTAGAAATAACTTGTATATTTTGGTGTGGTAATTTATATGGAAGTATACATGATACTAAAATTTAACATGTAAGTAAAATACTGCTTGTAATATTCTGGTAGAACTATTAAAATATTCTATCACCTGTATTTAAACAACACAGTAATTTGCAATTAACAAGATTTTCTTTAACTTTGCCTCTAAAATGGATTTATATGGATCATTTTATTTTTATTTTTACTTTTACATAATGTTTATTCGTTAGTTGATGTTGGCTTATAACTCTTAGTTAAAAATTGCCAGTATGTGAAGGTAATCACGTTTTTTTTAAAAAGGCAAAATTTGACCCAGGAGCAAGGGACAGGAAAATTGTGTAGAAAAACTCATGTAGCCACCCAATTGATCTAAGAGCTCTTTCTCCCTCCCTCCCTCCTTCACTCCATCTCTCTACTTCTTATTTCCATCATGCACTTGTTCTTAGTCCAGACAACAACTAGAACTAATGCTGCAGAAGTCCCTTTGTGATTCAGTTCATCACTTTGTCTATGACTCACACCTCCAGCCTCCAGGAGACTACTGCCCTAGTATTCCACTTCCACTGTTGTTAAGTACTGGAGTGTGACTCTTGGGGAAGAAAACTCTTGCTCTGCCCCAGGAGTGCATTCATGGATATCATGACATAAGGGAATACTTTCAATCCAGGAACAAAATACATAGCTGCAACCTTTATCTGGAGACTTTACCAAGCATGCATCCCTTCATTTACTCCTGACAAAGCCTCATAATAGAATTACCATCTTATTCCTATTGATTGAACAAATATCTTCTGGTCATCTGTTGTTAATGTCACATCTAAGATTCACAAATACAGAATGGAACAAAATGGATTAAAATCTTCATTTTCACAGAACTTATGCTTTGCTAGAGGGGTGAGATGGAAAAAAAAGTGAATAAAATACATGATGTCTTTGGTTCCGATATCTGAGAGATATGTGTGGAAGAAAAGGAAATAAAACGTTGGGAGATGTAATTTTAAGTGGAGAAGTCAAGAAAGATCTCACTGAGAAGATGAACCAGAGAAAGGGTGGGAAAAGGTGAGGCAAAAAGGTATCTGGGGAAGAGCATTCCAGACAAAAAAGATCATCAAGTTCAAAATTGCTTAGATAGGAGCTAGCATGATTACTGTAGGAGCAGGAAGAAGGGCAGGGTGTTAGAAGTAGATCAGCAGAAGGGGAAAGCAGGGGAAGCAATGACAAAGCTCCAGGGAAGGAAGGGGGAAGGAATGGGGAAGAAATGGGGAAGGAAGGTGTAGAGCCTGTCATTCATTGTGCAGAATTCTGTCTTTTACTGCAAGAATAAAATGGAAGCTAAGGAGTCAGCTGACCTCTGAGTTGGTGGACTGTTCTGCCTATGAAGAATCTAACTGTGAAGCAGTCAAGGCTGGAGTAGAGAGAGAAAGGGAGGGAGTCGCTGCAGTAATGAGAATGGTGGAAGCCTTGACCAGCCCACTGGCAAGGGGAGTGGGGACAACTGGTCAGATTTGCAATGTATTGTAAAGGTCCTGATGTAGGGTATTTTAATAGACTAAACGTTAGCTCAAAACAAAGGAGGAATCGAGGAGGAATCTGGGAGTTTTGGGTGCAGGAAACCGGAATCAAAGGAGACACTGCAAGTTGAGAGGGCTCAGTGGGAGAAGAAGGTTTGAGAAGGAAGCATTCTACTCTCTTGTCTATCCAGAAGGTGATGGTGACAAAGGAAAAAGCAGAATTTCAGATTTGGTGTGTGTGATTAGATTCCATTTCTGCATATGTGATATCTCCTTGACATTGTGCTTTTATCCATCCATCCAGTCATTAATTCTAATGTTCTGAGTGCCTATTGTTGTCAAACAGTGTGCTGAACCTTGAGTAAGCAGTGAGTAAGAAGATGCTTGGTTCCTTCCCTTGTTAATTATTGTCTGGACTCTAGAATCTAGAGGGAAAACAATAAGCAACTGCTTATGCAAACATATCTATATGTATACAATGATAATGACCTCCAAAAGTAAAGTAGACATTTACATGAAGAAATAGAGGTATTGGGCAACTTAAGTAACTTTCCCATGATTGCATGGCTGGGGAAAGACAGGATCATACCATGAACACGTTTGCCTCTTCCAAAGGTCACAATCCTGTATTTTGTGAGAATTGAATATCAGCTCCATTCTTTAATGGATGTTTTATGGCTGCACACAGGGAAACTGGCAGGAAGACTTACTTTTATAGGCTTGAAATTTCATTATATGAAGGGTTTGGACCAGATGATTCAGAAAGCCCCTCTGGTTTTGTGACTTGGATTCTTTGGTATAGAAAAGGTCTGGGGAGGCCCAACCCAAGCACTGTTTACTCCACAGTTCTCCAAATCAGGCCTGGGTGTGAGTCTGGGAGCCACAGAATTGCCACCAAGTCCTCTGCTGCTCTAAAGACTTGAGAATGTAGTAGCAGCTTTGAGTGAGGAGCTGGCAGGTGCCACCCTTAGAACTGAGGGTTGGAGGGGAGCTTGATCTGAAAGGACGATAGAGAAATTCAGGAGTAGATGAGAAATTCATCTGTTAGATGCCCCCTGCACTTGTTATCCCTTGGGCTGATATCCTCCTGTACCTACAGTGAACAACAAAAGGGACTCATTCCCCAGAGGGTGAGCTTGGAGACTGTGGGTCTTCTCTCAAGTTAGGCTCTGACCTTGGTAATCCCCTATCCCACAATGGCAGGAGGCTAGCCTTCCTGTTCCCAAGGAAACTTCCAAAATGCACTTCTTTTACCCCAGAGCATAAGCCTTGCCAAAACTATAAGACTTGCTTAAGTGGTCATTCTTTGTACAAGCAGAGCTCCCAAATGATGCACATTGGGGGATCATGGCAGAAGGAATAGCTTGGGTTTGGTTAAAGAACCCCAAATTTCAGCTACCATTTTTAGTTATTTTTTTACATCCACTTGTAAATTGTAACTCTTTCACATAAAATTCTTTTAAGCTCCCATAAATCATCCACAACCATAATGTTCTCTCTAGAGAACTCTGATAATGGCATAAGTATCTGTATAATACTCAATAATGGAAAACAGAGTGTTTTTTATTCACTAATTATAAATTATTTTCAGTGTTGTCACACTAGGTTGGTAACATTAAGTACAAAATATTAGGTTCAAAAGAGAGAGGACTTCTCACTGATATGTCCTAATTTTCAATGTCTGATTTAATCACAGATATACAACCATCTCATTTTGTAAGTAGAGGACCTGAGTTCAGTTCCCAACATCCACAGAAGGCGCCTCACAACCATCTGCAATCCCAGCCCCAGGAGATCTGACGCCCTCTTCTGGCCTCTGAGGGCACATGCACTCATACATATACCCACACAGAGAAACACACACACACAGTAGAAAATAAAAAAAAAATGTAAAATAAAGAAACATGAATTTACTTATCTGATATAAATAATATAGTTGAGTGTGTACTCACTACTCACCTTATAATTTACATGTCAGCAATAATAAATATGGGCTGAATTAATTAAACTGAAGAAAGTATTGTAGATGCCTGTTTATTTTTCATGGGTAAAATTTTCATGGGCATAAATCTTTTAATCAAGTTTAAATTAAACATGTTCAAAATATAAGCAGTAGAAATGTGCATATTAAATAGCCACATATTATTAGATACATGAAGGAATTATTTTGGTGATAGCATTCTTTTATCAGTGTATCCCAATGCTCTAAGAGCATCCAAATAATATTAACACCATAAGCTATAAACCTGGTTTTATGATCTCCACATTATTTATAATCAACATATCCTCAGCAATGTGTCCATAAAGACAGAGAGAGAGAGAGAGAGAGAGAGAGAGAGAGAGAGAGAGAGAGAGAGAGGGAGGGAGGGAGGGAGAGAGGTGAGCTGGTGATTTTCACTGCAAGAAAATAAAACCAAAACTTGTTTGTCAACAAATGCATATGCATCTTGAGCTGTGGACATGATTCAGCAAGTAAAAGTGTTTGTCCTGCAAATGTGAGGACCTGAGTTCAAATCCCTCAAGGCCATATAAAAACCCAGGCATAGCTATGTGTTCCTGCAACCCAGCATTATGGAGCTTGCTGACTTGCTTCTGGTTCTGTGAGTGATCCTGGCTCAAGGCAATAAGGCAAAAAGTAACAGAGAAAGGCATCCCATATGCTGCTCTGGCTTCCACATACGTGCTCACAGGTACATGTGCTGGTGCATTCACGTGTATGCCCTCTACTCCACCACCACCCCCGCATGTATGTACTACTTATCTTCAAGTGTTTAGGCCCCCTACCTCCTTTCCCCCTCCTGTCCTCTCTATCTGCCTATTTTTTTTCCTTCCCTCTCCAGCTCATTATTTTTCCTCTTCTTGTGTTCCTCAGTAAGTATCCTTCCTTTAGGATACTTCTAACTATGAAGAGTCTATCCATGAATGTATGCATTTGTAGTACTTATTAATGACCCAATAAGTACTGGGCATGAGAGTGGCCTTTGGATAGCAAAGATTGATAGTGGTACAGCCTTCAAGGGACACACAAGTCAGCTGTCACAGGGCCACACTGCCAGTAAGCATGGTTGTCAATCACTAGAGTTAAGATGCAGCACCTGTCCCTTATGAAACATTTATTTCTCCCCAAGCTTTTTTCCTTATCAACTGTAAGTTAGGATCATACATCAGCTGTTTCTGTTACCCAGCATTCACTGCAATGCCAAGAAAAGAATTGACTCCATAATGTGTTTTGGGTGAATGAACGGGTAGATGAGATTGGGTTATTCTTAATGAATTAAAAAAAAATCTCACTGAGATCAGCTTTTCACTACCATATTGCCCCTCAAAGGTCTGTCCTCAATATCAAATCCAAGTGGGATTTCAGTTTCCTAGGTAGAGATAGTCATGTTCTCAGAGAAGATGATCCTATTAAATCATTTTATCATATTTAATGCAATAGTCTCTGAAAAGAGGTGGGCAAATCCCCTGAGCTCGCCCTCTGCAGACCTCTGACCAGGAGGGCTCAGCTTTCCTGAACTTTTTTTTTTAAACTATTTAGAAGTTTGGTCTGTTAAAAACTTAAATCATCTTTGGGAGAATTTGGTCAAAGAACAGGGCGCCAAAGGGAAATGATCATCTGTGAGTGAGCAAAATGCCTAGGGTCTCTATTTTGAGCAAGTCAGGTATCATCTAGATCTGCAGCTCAGAACACCAGGGCAGAGCAACCAGTAGCCCCACAGAGAACAAGGGGTCCTGAGTAAAGCCTGGAGGCCTGCCTGTGCTTCACCCCATTTGCATCCCTTGCCACCCTCAGAGAAGCTGCCCAGTTTCAGAATCTAGGAACCAAGGCTCCAGAAGCACTCATCATCAACTGTGGCAACCAAAGCATCACACCCTGTTCCTCCTTCCATTTATGCTCCCTATGGTGTGGCAGGAGTACCTCAGATGGCCCCAGCCCCACAAGGATCATGTAATCTCCTAGGTCCGTCCCCTCGTGGTCTGTCTCTCAGCCCTCCAGCTAGCACAGTTTGCATGCCCTTCAGCCCTTCAGTGCAGCCAGAGTGGCAAGCCAGGCAAATCCAAGTCTAGGGTTTTTCAGCCTGCACTAACCCCCTGGCTCGGCACTCCAGGCGTGCACACCAAGGTCACCAGTGTAGGTGTGACTGCATCCCACAGTCCCTCTCCTGAAACCCTTCCCCTTCTGAGATCTCCAGGGTCTGGCTCTTCCCTGCTCCTCCACCCCACCTAGCTGGGAGTCTCCTCCTTTTGCACCCCAGCATCTGAACTTCCTCTTGCCTTTGCCTTGCTGGTGGTTGCCTCCTATGGAAAGGATTGATTTCCCACTCAGGGGCTCCTGGAAAGTCTCCCTTTGGGTTTCCGGGAGCTGGAGGGAGGAGACAAACCTCCCACTCGCTCGAGGGGAGCGGCAGGGGAACCGACGCAAACTTCTGCTGCACTTACTTCGGGCCGAGGCTGCCACCCCCGTGCCTCTGCTCGCTCTCCCACCGGCAGCTGCTTCTGAGCCACTGGGAGTCACCACGGTGCACGCATTCCCCTCGCCAGCAGCGGCTGCGAAATGCGCAAGAAGGGAAAACTGGTCTCTCGGTGGCAAGCGTGCCCAGGGTCCGGGTCCAGAGCGGAGTTCTGGCTGCAAGCTAGAGCTTCAGCCACCTTTAGCAGTCCCGGGATGCTCTGTTGGGCGCCCAGTGCCCCACTCCTCGGCTGGGCTCTTTCTGTCCGACTTGCAGTTTTAGTGCATGCCAGGACTGCAGCACCCTCTCCGTCCGCCCTGGGAGACGACTTTCAGTTCACCTGGAGGTTGGCGAGGCTCCCTTGCGGGCGCGCATCGTGACAGCGGGTGCAGAGGACAGGGAGGTGCGCGGGAGCCGTAGCTGCCCAAGTGCGCCTCCAGCATCCTCGGCGGCGAGGAGCGCACAGCCTTCTCCAGCCGCTCTCCTCGGGACTGCAGTCCTGACGTCACCTGCCCTCCCTCCCGCCCCACAGAGAAGCGGCAGCGGCGGAGGGTGGGGTGCCGCGAGCGAGGACGCGAGAGGGAGTGTGAGTGCGTATGTACACGCGAGCGTGTGCCCCGCCAGGCTGGGGACTGATAGGAACCTCAGCTGGATCCGAAATCCAAGCTCTTGGCAAAGCGGTGCTGAGGGGCTACTGTGAACAGCTGGGGGCGCTCGCTTCCCAGTTGGGGCTGAGTTTGGACGAGACCAGGAGAAACTGATTAAGGCAGCAGTTGAGGTGGTGGGAGAGGTCCGAGTTTAAAAGAATGCACTCTAAGTTGGAGGGTGCACAGGACTCCGTTTTTAAAAGCCGCGCTGGAGGCAGAGAGAAACAAACACGATGGGACAATGGATGCTTACTCCCCAGAAACAGTCTGAGTAGAATTGGGAGCTCTCAGTCTTGGCTCTGGCTTCTAGTTCCCTTACAGCCTTTGGGGTAGCTAGTTTTTACCAAGGAATGGGTGCAGGTGTGTTCCTTACCTAACTTTCTTCTTTTTGTGAGTCTAGGAAAATTGTGGTTAGAAACTGGAAGAAAGCCCCCTGAGCGAAAGGGATTAAGGGCAAGGAGTACGAAGAAGTTCATCTCAGGTTCCTAGATCAAGGGCCACTGAGAGTGAGAAATTCTGAGCCAGAGTCCCTTGCATCATCAGGGTGAAACAAGTTTGTCTTTGTGACCCTGCAAGACTTTACAGTCCAATACTAGTTCCAAAGCCACCTAACTTTCTTCCTTGTCCGAAACTATCTTGGTGTTGGGATGCACAGAGGTTATTCCTGTAGCATTTGTCCCCTTAATTCGACCTTTGTGTGCCTGCCATGGACTCGGTGCTCCTCCAGGCTGCAATGGTCAAGTAGGCAGTGTCTGCTGAGAACTCCCAGTGGAAGCAAAATGTGCAATGTGCTCCAGCTCAGGCCAGATCTACTGCCAGAATCTTGGCGTTCAACTCAAGAGCGCTCTGCAGTGACTGCTCCTGCAGCCAGCAATTTTGCCTTGGTGAATGGCAGTGAATTTTAACTGCAAACATCTTTCTTCCTGAATCCATACAGCATTTAATTGCCGCTGTGCTCATATGCATTAAAATAATTTCAATAGGGAAGGTAGGAAGAGGGAATTAAAAGAGACAAAAATTTCTCAGTTTAAAAGTATTTTTCAAATATTCAGCTTTCTTTTCTAAAGACTCTGAAGTAGGATCAGAAGGTCAACAAAGCAGTTCCAATCCCAATTTTCCAACGAAAGTTTAATAAACAGAAGTAAGTCTAGGAACCTTGGCTTTTGTGTTGGGTTTAATAATTTTTAAAACTCCCACATTGAAACATTGGTATATAGCTAATTAGGTAAAATTAAGGATATCCTATGAACCACAGCATAACTAAAGTGTAAAGATACAATGTGCTCCTAATGAAAACAAGAGGACAGCTGAAAAGGACACAGGGCCATCAGCCTCCAGGTTCTTCTGCAACTGTCCTATTTTTTAAGGTGTAATTTTGAAAGCACACTGACACCACAAAGGACTTACATAACCAGATTCTAGCTATGTGCATTTCAAAAGCATAATTTCTCAGTAGGAGTCACTGTTCCCTGAAAATGCTAATTCAGATTATTAGTGTGGAAATAACCAAACCATTGACAAATTAGCGATTTGAAAACAAAATTGAGAAGTGACAGCCATGAACCTTCTAAGCTGGGTGATGATTTTGTTTGCATGTGTTCACCGCCCTGAAGTTAGAGATGCCATGTCCCCAGCAAAGTGTGGCCATATGACATGACAGACATAAACAGTTCCTACCCTTGTTTTCATTGTATCCTGTGCACACCTTAAGGACAACCACGTGTGCACATAGATGTGACTGGTTGTTTGCACGTTTGCCTTCTTTCCAAGCTTAGAAGCCCCTCCCCAATGGGCACTGGTTTGCTTTCCCTTGGATCCAGTGTGTGTCTAGCAAAGATTCTCTGGGTTGCTTTTAAAGAGCATAAAATAACTTCACTGAAGAATCTGTTTTAAAGTACAACACTGGCTTGCAAACAGGAAATCAAGTGGAACACAAACAGGAACCAGAAAGGAATCCAAACACAGATTATCAATTAGTACTCCACAAGCAAACAAGGGAACTGGTGGGAATTAGATAGGCACTCAATAAATAGTGCTGGTAAAACTAGATCCATAACAGAAAGCAGAAAAATCTGACTCTTATACAACATAAAGCTGGAAGCCTGAAGCCCCCCAAAATGGACAGAGCAATGGGACTCCTTGATGTTGGCCATGACCCCTGACATGTTTTTTCTAGATATCATAATGCTGAAAGCTTGATCTTTGAAAGTAAAGATCAATAAATGGAATAACATCAGAACGAAAAGATTCTGCACAATAAAAGAAGAATCAGAAAGAAAGGACAACACTCGAACTGGGGAAAATATTTCTGAACCACACATATTGAATGTGGCTTACAACCCAAATTATGAAGATCCTTTATAATTCAGTAGCAGATGAGCAAATAGTGCATTTAAAAAATGGGCAAAGGACCTAAACACACATGTTTTAAATGGCCAGAAGGTATGTTGAAGTGATACCTCATAGCTACGGATGTTTTCTGCTCTTCCAAAAGCCCAAAGTTGGGTTTCTAGTCCCACATTGTGCTACTTATAACCAAATGTAAGTCTAGCTGCAAGGGACCCAGCACCCTCTTCTGTCACCCATGAGTGCCTACACACATGGAACATATATATATATATATATATATATATATATATACATATATATATATATATATATATGGTATATATACAAACACATACAAATAAATAAAAATTAACAATAAATCTAAAAACAAGTCCAGAGAGTATGGGTCAAGGTGTTTAATATTATTAGTTATCAATGGAATGCAAATTAACACCACTACAAGATATCACCTTATATTTGTTAGGATGGCAATGATCACAAAGATAGACAATAATACCTGTGGGCAGGGATGTAGGTAAATGGAGACCCTTTTCCATGTTGGTAGGGATGTATTAGATGCAGCTATTGTGAGAAATATTTTAAAAGTTAATAACAATAACTACCATATGACCCACCAATACATTCTCCAGGTAAATAGCTGAAGGAAATGAACTCAGCATATAATAAAGATCCCTGCACCTCCTCCATGCTCATTGCAGCCTTCTTCACAACAGGCATGATTTAGGAACAATGTAAATGTCTGTTGAAAGATTAATGGGTAAATAAATAATAGCATGTGTATGTTGGAATACAACTCACCCTTAAAAGAAATCCTGCTATTTTCTACACCATGACTGGATCCTCTAAGGTGCATTGCAAACACTTTTCATTGTGTAGAGTGCAGCTCATCTATTCAGCTGGATGTAGCTATTGCTGATAAGTGAGGAGACAATGTCAGCTCAACTTACCCTGAGCTTCTCCCTAACTAGTGTGAAAGGAGCTATAGTCCAAGTCCAGCAGGTCACACACAGTCCAGTATCTCAGCACAGACCACCTATATCCAAGCAGCTCAAGTACCAAGTACATTGTAGGGACTGAATAGGCAATGAATTCTCTACCCCAATAAAAACACATGAAACTATACTTACAAAGAAGCAAGAACTCTTAGGGAGTCAGAACCAGAGAATCCTGGGTAGAAAATACGGCTTTAACCCACAGTCTTTTCATATTATATTCCACAGACATTAACATTCCTGAACCCAAAAAATTATGGAGACTCTTGATGCTATCCTTCTAGAAGCTATCTTCTGGGAAGAATAAAATAAGTTTTCTTGGTTTCTGATAAAGTTTGTCACCTTCCACAACAACAAAGACAAAAAAAAAGGAAAAAAGAGGCAAGAATGAAAATAAATCTAGTCCTGGTGATTTGTGCCTATAATCCAAGATTTCAGGAGGTGGAGGAAGAAGGGCTGAAAGATCAATTTTAAGCTATGTAACAACACCCTTTATCAAAAATAAACAACCCCAAATGAAATGTACCCCAAAACCAACACTAACTTTATTTTTAAAAGGAAGAGTAAATATTTTTCACACAATACTTAGTTTCCAGTAACTCTCCGGAAATTCAGTTAACATATACCTTGTGCATATTGTTAACAAATGTGTTTGGGTAGAGTATTTATACATGTGTATGTATTTTTCTATGTTAATAGAAAATATGCCATATAGAAGATAATCATAATGATTTTAGGAAAGCTATCCAATTAAAGCGGTTACATGAGTTCATGAGAAAAAATCCGTTGAAATTTTTCTTTTTAAAACATAATGTATCAGATACAAAGCACTAGCCTTTTGTTAAACTACTTTGAGGATTTAGGACTGCTCTTAGTATTTAATTCTCGTGGTATTTGAATAGCTTTATATTTGAACTACTTGTGTTGTGGCCTCTAATCCTGGTAGAGTTAACCTCTAAGACAAATGCTAAGAGACCACTTCTCTGTTAAGAAGTGAAAGTCCTAATTGAGGCATTGAAATTCCAAAGATATAATAACCCAAGCTAAAACTAAAAATGGACATAATAACACAATATATTTGGAGTAATTTAGTGAAATTTTATAGTGAAATGGTAATTATAGGGCTAAAGAGATGACTCAGCAAGTAATAGTGACTGCTGTGAAAGCAGAAGACTAAGTTCAAATCCCCAGTACCTACACAAATGCCAGCCATGGGTCAGGCATAGTGGTGCATGCCTTTAATCCCAGCACTTTCTGTAAGTATGAGGCTACCCTGGTCTACAGAGCAGTCAGGAGTACATGGTGAGACCCTGTCTCACAAACAAACAAAAAGCCAGGTATGCACACTCATTGTAACCCCAGGGTTGTGGGGTGGAGAGTGGTCAATTCCAGGAGCTGATTGTTCAGCTGACCTAGATAAAATAGTGAGCTTCCAGTTCTGTGAGAGACCCTGTATCAGTGGGTTGAGGTGGAGAGTAATGAAGAAAGACACCTATATCCTCTCTGTCCTCCAAGTGTGCATGCACCTACACACAACAGTAACTTGGAGACAATTAGACAACCAGTACTCTGTATAATCACAGCCTGGTAATATTTTCATGATTAAAGTTGTATTTACATGTATCATTACATTAAAAAACATGGCACTTTACATATACACTTGTTCCTTTGTGGTAATAAACTTCCACAATGAACCAGTCCCTGTATCTTCTCTACTATGACTTGTATGGTGGCCTACACTCACAGTATGTATGCATGCAGCAAGCATATCTTTGCCACATCATAAAATTTGAAGAGCAGCTGTAAAGAGACAACCTTTTGCTTTCTGTTTGAGTCTGGGAGGGTTTCCTTAAAGGACATGTGGTTTACATATGTGTGTGTGTGTTATATATATATATATATATATATATATATATATATATATATATAATACATGCAAGTGGAAAAGCTTTTCATTTTCCCATTAATTGGATGAATGCAAAAAAAAGTTATCCAGAATGGACTCCGAATATTTCTCACTTCTGCCACTAAAGAATGGGCTAATATCCTTTCCCTCTCTTCCTTTTGAGTTATTATTGAGACACAGCAGTCCAGCTGAGCAAGGCAGGAAGAGTGAAATTCATAGGAACAAGGTGGAACTTCTTAGAAAGTTCCAGGAAGTAATGGGCTTAACTACACTTATTTGGTTCTTCTTGCTTTGCACAAAACAATCTCAATCTAGATCTAAAAGAAACTTGCTGGAAGCCAAGCATGGGAACACACATTTGCAATCCCAGCACTTGCATGGGAGATTTCAACTTCAACCTGCTTCATCTACATAACAAGGTACAGGCCAGCCTGAGCTATTTAGCAAAACTCTGTCACCACCACTACCATCACCAAAAAGAAGTGAGGAGGAAATAAAAAATAGAAAGTCACTAGCTTTTGCTTGTGTTTATCATTTCCTTTTAAACACGTTTTTCTTGATCCCTCTTTTTCCTGGTAGTCTCCTTCAATTTTGTACAGAGTAGGTGGGATTTTTTTTCCATTTACAACATCTAAATCATATGATTAGAACTTGGGCACCTCCAGGCATAGCAACTTGTCTGCCTACATGTTTATAAAGTATATGTATACTTACTGAACTCTATAAATAATAATAACAGTAATCAC
This sequence comes from Cricetiscus sungorus, assembly GCA_030556225.1. Taxonomy (NCBI): domain Eukaryota; kingdom Metazoa; phylum Chordata; class Mammalia; order Rodentia; family Cricetidae; genus Cricetiscus; species Cricetiscus sungorus. The sequence goes on from JANBXA010000103.1 coordinate 7,932,959, forward strand.
TCTCTATACAAAATTAGAATGCTATCATATTCAACCAGTTTAGTATGCTGATTTGCTTTAGTGCTTCATAATTATCTCATGAAACCTATGGTATAATGGGCACTACATTATACAGTCTTCCAAAAATATGCCACTATAGATCCTGGCAAAAGGATGCACCTGCAGCTTCCCTCCACCCTCCACCTCTGTAATACAGAAATGACAGGGTGATACTTAAGTTGTATTCACATTGAGAAGCGCTCTAAGCAGTCTTCTTTTCAGCCTTTCCCACCCCAAACTCCAGCCTATATTAAGGATCTTAAAAGTCTGTGAATCCACAAGGAGCAACTTGAGCAAAAAGTGAAAATGTATAATTTCCCCCCCACATCTAGGACAATCTGTAGATTACACACTGCCACCCGTACTCCAGGAGATGTGGGGTGAAAAGGCAATAACAATCCAAGGTATAAAGAGTAGAGTTACCAATGGTCATAGTTACCAGCCAGTTGATCTTTCCTTGTCTGGTTCTACAGCAACCAAAAAATTAAACTTGCTTTTTAAGACTGTATCTCACTACGTAATTCAGGTGGTCTTAAAGCACAGTCTACCTGACTCCATGTTCTGATTACTGGGCTGGCAGGCCTGCACCATCACAGCCATCTCAGCCTTGGCTTTGCTGGGAGAGCAGTAGCCTGTCTCTCAGAGATTTGTCTTCCCAACTCAGAGAAAAGAACAAAGACATCACTGAAATGTCAGTGAATGAATGCATTTTGCTTTGCACTGAGCAGGGTTGCCAGTTTCTCCCTGCAATGAATTTGCCAGGCTGGGGTGATTAAGTTCATGCTACAGCTTAGATCATTGAGAAGACAGGTGACATGGCCAAAATACTCATGCCATTTGAAACCATGCAATGGCAAAAGAGGAGCACTACATAAATTAGAAACCCCCACACCATCTGAGAAGACAGAACTCCTAGCCTTCTTTGCTTTTTGCCTCAGGGATTTCTTCAATGCAGTCATGTTATTTTAATGTGTCAGAGTGCAAAAATTGGCCAGAGATTTCTGCAGTCAAAAATTTTAGTGTCTCAAGCAGTATGTTCAGTCCTCTGGATTAATTGGATAGAGCACCATGTAATACAATTCTTTTGACATTGCTGCAGAAATACCTGAGGGAGTTCCCAGAAGAATTGCTGCCCACAGAGGCAAAGCCCTGCCAAAGGCTCAGAGTCTGCACTCAGCAATCTCCATGTGGCTCTCTCCAGCAGAGCAAGACCCATCCATTTTCACAGCACACACAGCTCACCTTGGAGGATGTTATCATCTGAAACATTATCCAATCCACCAAAATAATCACCGTGTCTGTCTCCACTTGCAGTTGCTTTTAAAGAAAAAGTGCTATCTTGAACTCATCCTCAGATTTGTGTGTAAAGGCCATGGCAAATGAGAAATGTGAGAACAAGTGCCTTCCAGGAAGTTTCCATTAAAATGACAGAAGACGCTGGTCTTGGCAGAGCATGCTTGTAATTTCAGCATTGGTTTGCCGGGAGGCTAAGGCAGCAACATAGTGAGTTCAAGACCATCTTAAACTACATAGGAAGACTGTATCATTCACAATAAACAGGGCTAGGGAAATGGGTATATGTGCTACACAAGTATGAGGAACTGAGTTCAAATCCTCACCATCTACATAAAATTCCAGGTGTGGCTGTATGTACCCATAACCTCAGCCCTATTGGAGGTGGAGACCCGGGGCTCACTGGGGCTTGTTGGCTGTCAGCCTAGCTCCACGTTCAGTGGGAGACCCTGTCCACAAGAAAGTGACAGAGCAGAAACTGGAACCACTCATGTACATGAACAGGAGTATATTCACCCATGTGTGTGCACATACATCACACACATGCCATACACACTCACCTACACAAAACAGGAAAACCTTTAATAAGTATAAAATTATTTTTAAAATATATAGTTAGCTTAACTGCTTCCCAGCAACAATTTGTGAGGTTTCAAAGAAACTATTGGAAGATGTAGTCTGCTCACAGCTTGTCAGGGGAATAATAGAGCTGCGGAGAAATGTTTGTAAGAAGTGGTGTGGATGGGGTTGATTCTGCATTCAGTATAGGCTTCTTGAGTCTGCTGGTGTGGTGGTCAGTCAGTCAGTGATCAGTAAAAGAAGCAGGAGTTCCTCCATTTTAAGAATCTGGTGATTAAATGCCCGGAATTAGATGCTTGTGAATCTTTGGGAAAGCTAGAGTGTTCTTATCTAAGCTCCCAGCAAACAGAAAACGGAATTCACTGATGTTAATGCTTCCCCGGCCGGCAGCTTCAAGTTCAAAATCACTTTTCCCTGTGGAAGAGCAGTTGCTACTGTTTCTCCAGGCGTGGTGGGGTGGTGTGGGGAGCTGATGCAGGACAAGTATGAGTTCCCTGACTTCCCTGCAGTGGAAATAGCCATGGTTGGCTGGAAGATGGCTGTTGTCACACTTCTGCCATACAAAGTGTGTGCACGTGTGTGTGTGTGTGTGTGTGTGTGTGTGTGTGTGTGTGTGTGTGTGTATGTGTGTGTGTGGAATCATGCCTCAAATCCTGAATTTAGGTAAAAGGCTTTTGGGAGATAATCTTCGCCCTTCCAAAGTCTCAGGTAGAGACTGGGTAGGCCAATGAAGAGTACCAATCACAACCCCAAACCGGGGAGTCAATGAGCCTGGGCTGTACCAGGAAAGGAGTGATGCTGAGAATAGTAAATATCTGTCTGTCTTGGTGATGACCTTCTTATCCTGCTTGCCTTGTGTCAGGATCCAAGAGAGGAAAGACTCCAAGCAAAGCCTAGAGATCCATTTCATGAAAGCCCAGGTTTCTAGCATTACTACTGTCCTCACTAATGACGTGTACATGTGGAGTAGTGAATTCCCTTCCAAGAACACCCAGAAAAATCAGACATGGAGGACCTTCTGGGAAGTGCAGCATAAGCAATTTCTGAGATGTCCAGTGATGAATGTGGAGGATGGGGAACCTAAAAGGAGGAGCACATGCTTTGGAAAGTGGTGTGGCCAGTATCCCTGAAAATTAGGAAAGAACTTCCCATCCAGGTCCCCTGGGTCACACAGGAAACCAGGGGACAGGAAACCATGAGCTCCAGAAAGTAGCCAAGAACTCTTAGGAGAATTTCTAACATGCATTTAAAAAACACTCAGATATGTGGGAAATGGATAGTGCTGCAGTCATCATGTGGGACCATTCTGGAAAGGGAGCAAAAGTATAGCAATTAAGGCTTTGCTTAATTTTATGCAATAGAACAAGCCAGAGGCAAAAGGGACAGGGGCAGGTGGATCAGCAGAATGGGGAAGAGCCACACTGCCAAGGAACCTGGAGCAGTAAGTTCCTCTTATCTTATGAATCCATGAACTAGGAAGAAGAAGGGGGGAGTGCTGAGAAAAAGCAAGGAAAGGATAGTTCTGAATAGAGTTAAGTCCAGCTTTTGAGTGGAAGCCACTTGCCTCTGCTTGGTGTGTGGGATACCCAAGTCTTCAAGAGCAACTGCAATGCACTAAGGTTCCAATATGTGCCCCCAAAAACTCAGATTGAAATGTAATCATTTCCATAATAGTGTTAGCCCTGAAACCTTTTGTTTAGGTGGGCTCTGGGCCAGTGCACTCTCGGAAGGCTTGAAGAACCTGTTGGGTTCCCTTTTGTCCTGTAGATACAGGAGGAAAGCAGCAAGGTACATCTCTAGAGAAAATAAAAGTTCCAGCAGTCACTTGATGCCAGTGTGTTGGTCTTGGATTTCCTACTCTCCGGAGCTGTGATAAATCAAGTTTTATTCTTTGCATGTTATCTGCTCAAGGTGTTTTGTTCTACTAACAGGAACTAACTAAGACAAATGCCCTGGAGCTGTATAGCTAAGTCCTTTAATAGAATGAGGTGTAGGATTGTAAAACCACCAAATACTGCTGGGTGTGGTGCTACAAGACTTTAATTCTGGCACTCTGAAGGCAGAGACAGGAGGATTTATGACTTCAAATCCTATCTACAAATTATATATATATATATATATATATATATATATATGTATATATATATATATATATAGAGAGAGAGAGAGAGAGAGAGTCATTTCTAAATCCCTGCTCTGTGATAGCCTAGAGAAACTGGTTGAATATTTTTAGACTATATCCACACAAAGCTACATAAAAGAAACATGTTTTTAAAAACTCCAGGCACCTATAATGAAGTGTGCTGTTCCCATAAAACTTCCTTGCTTATTTGCACCACAAGACCACCAGCAATGCCTTCAATTATACCAGTGGTGTTAACAGTGTTGCTGATGTCTTCTCCTGGTACTCTGAAATGTTAAGAAATATACATTTAAAAAGAAAAGAAAATTTCCAAGGAAAAGCCCCAAGTGCAAGCATTAACTACTTGAGAAATTTCCAAAGAGGGATCCTGTATGCCTCTGGTAGCCTTGGGTGGTCCCTGCTCCCTGTTCTGTTCTCTGTGACTCCTCCGTGCAGGCAGGGCAAAGGGAAGTAGGCAATTTCTCTGTACATGTTAAACGTTGGGGTTTCATGTTTCTTAGGTTACCTGTTGGCTTGTTTGGTTTTAGTTTGTACATTTTGTCTTTACAATTGCTACTTGCATGCACATGTTTGGAATGATTTTGCAAGAGAATCTGAAGGAAATGGAAATAGATGTACAACATGGATCAAAACACAGAATTTTCCTCTCTTGGGATATAATGAAAGGATGCTATACTGGGTATTTAGGAGATTCTTTAGGCATGCAGCCTAAGTCTTATTGTTTTATATCAAAGAGTTTTAACATTTGGTTTCTACAGGATGCATGTCATAATTTCTTGCTGCCCAGAATTTTGAATGCCATTTTCATTTTTAGTAAGTTCCAAGTTTTCTTCCTTCCTTCCTTCCTTCCTTCCTTCCTTCCTTCCTTCCTTTCTTTTTCAAAAGAAAAATATCTACTACTCACTCAGCTTTGAATCAGATCCTTGCATACCATAGGAAAGCAGACTACCAAGGGGCTAAGTTTTATTCTTGTTGTTTTGAAGAGGCCTTCATACATAACCCTGGCTGACCTCAAATTCATGATCCTATTGTCCCCACGTTCTCAGGGATATAACAGCCCGAATGCACGACAATGTCCAGCCTCCACTTTCCTTTTGCAGGAGAGTACAGGCAGGAAAATGAGAAAGGCATTCTCTGTGTGGGTTAATTATATTATTAATAGGTGTGCTGGTTAGTTAGTTTTTTTCCCACTTGTTGAAAACTAGGGTCACTTGGGAAGAGGAAGCCACAACTGAGGAAATGCCATCATCAGATTTTCCTGTGGGCTTATTTTTGTGTGATTTACTTAATTATTGATTGATGCAAGAGAGCCCAGCCCACTGTGGGTAGGACCATCCTTAGGCAGGCTGGATTGTCTAAGAAAAGTAGCCGTGCAAGCCAGGGAAAGCCCCAGTAAGCAGTGTTCATCTGCGGTTTTGCTTCAAGCTCCTGCCTTGGGTTCTTGCCCTCAATGAGCCCTTTCCTCCCCAGAGTTGCTGACCATTATGGTGTTCATCACAGAACAGATAAACAAACAGATAAAGCCATGGGGAAGACTTTATGCCTCTGTCAAAAGCTGCAATTGCAAGCAGTGTTCACAAACGGAATCAGTGTTGGCGGCAGGAACTATTGAAGACGGGCTGAATTGCTGGCAGCTTTGCAGAGTCAAGCACCCAGTGGCATCAAAACAGGCACGCAGTGTGGTGACAACTATAGCTGTAATTTCTCCCCCAACCAATTTTCTGCGTGGCTTAGAAGCATTAGTGGAATGTTAGCCCCAGAGCTTATTTTACCAACTGAAACTATGATGAATGTGTAAGTCGAACTGGAGAGAAATGCTATCTTAATGAATCTGAGTGTTCTCACCTGTGAACACATGCAGCCCTTGTTTTATTTAGACCTCTCAAAATTACTCCCATCATAGTTTTCATGTTTTGAGTGTGTGGGTATGACATGTTACAGCTTGGACCTATCCCAGATATTGCATAATTTTTATGCATTGTAAATGACACGAATTTTAATTTCAACTTCGGAACATCTGCCTTCTGAGAAGATGATGGCTCATTGTTATATCAAAAACACATTGACTTTTATACTTTGATGTTTTTATCTTGTGACATCTATAAACATATTTATTAGTTTCAGTGACTTTTTGTATGTTCATCAGATATTGCCCTATGACAATTTAGGTCATCTGTGAACAGAATCAGTTCTTAATGCTTTCTGGTACTGATGCTTTTCATTTCTCTTCCATGCCTAGTTGTACAGGCAAGAAGTTACATATTCTGGTCAATAGAATTGGTAAGAATAGACAACACTACCTTATTCTTTATCTTAATGGGACATATTCAGTTTGCCACTTAAGTGTAGTGTCATACATAGATGCTGCAGATAGGTCATCTAGCAAGTAAAAAAGAAAACCAGGAATGGATTTAGAATTCTTTTTGAGATACTTTTTTCTATACCTCTGGAAATATTCTTATGGGTGCCATTTAGGTATTTAATAAATCTTCAAGTATTAAACCAAAACTGCATGCATGGGATTAACATTATTTGGCCACATAAATTGTCTTTTACAAAAAATATTTCTGTAAGTTGTTATGAACACACTATATCAGAAACAGACTAATATGTGTGTGTTCCCACAATGACAGAATTTATTAAATAACAACAAATTACAAGGTATGTTAATTTCTCTAGCATCAACTTCCTTGTTAGTCCAGTTTACTTGATAACTAACTGAGGAATATTTCTTTTTTCTAATTCCAACCTTAAGTACTAACATTAACTCTTACACCACATATTCAACATTCTACAGTAAATCTATTTAATATCTATATGTATGTATATATGTAGGTTACATATATGCATATATATATATATATATATATATAATAGCTACAGAGGATTAGAGATGCTACAGCAGAGTTAAAAGAATTTCAAAGATAACAGGTAGAAGCAGAAGTGAAAAGCTGAAAAGGATGCCACAAAAGCTTCTGTGGGATTAAGAGAGAAAATTTTGATGTCACAGAGCCCATATGTTTCTATTGTCCCAGTTTACTCTGACAAACTTATAGGGTACCACCCTTTCTACTTTTAGCAATAAGTTATTTATCAGCTAGTTCCTTGTGGGTGGCGCTGGACAGATGGCACTGTTTATGTGCCCACTAAGATGCAGAGTCATCCTCCATCCTCAAACACTGTAAAATGGAGTCTCCTGAGACAAGGCACAACCTGAAAAATCACTGTCCTACACAACCCAGTAACTTCTTTGGGCAGGCCATAGCCTGATCTCAGCAGAGGACAGAGTAGGAGCTGTCTTCATGTGAATTGTTAAATGAGAAGAGTGAGGACAAACAACGGACTTGATCACAAAGGTAGGGAAGAAATAAGCCAAGAAAAAAAGCCACTCACTCCAATCCTACCACTCCCCAGTGTGTGTGTGTGTGTGTGTATGTGTGTGTGTGTGTGTGTGTGTGTGTGTGTGTGTCTGTGTGTGTGTGTGTGTGTGTGTCTGTGTGTGTGTGTGTGTGTGTGTGTGTGTGTGTTGGAGTGGGGGGGGATTCCCATCACATGGAAAAGACTGTCAGTCTTAGCCTCAAGATAAGCCATATCCCTCACAAGCTTCAACTTCAGTGTGCAGTTTGGTGAGACGGTGAATGATTTCCTTTGGTTGACAGATCAACCTAGAGTGAAATCTCATTTTGTCACTTTCTATAACTCAGGACCATGGCCAGGCACTACCGTGAGAAAAACCTTGTTGTTTAGTCCTGAGTATATGATAACAGGGAAGAAACCCAAGTTGGGAAGCCTAATCTGCTACAGACTCAAGTGAGAAACCTCCTTAGGACATAGATGTGGAGAGAAGATGGGTTGAATTCTGACAAGACACACAAGCGATAGGAAGTGATAGTAAAGATAGACCCACTTTTGGTAGGTGGGAGCAGATCTCCTCCACTGAGATAGCCCTGGAGTACTGGCATATCTGAGCCTGAGTTCAGTGGTTGAGTCAATCTCTAGAAAGACTTGTCTGTCAATCACTGCTGTGATGATTCGACGTTTATAGGTGACCACAATTTCATCATTCCAGCAAGATGCTTAGTATTTAAACCTCTTAGAAGTATGAAGGCGGGTTTTCTAGCTGTAGAGATCTCAGTGCCATGATTGCTTCTCACACTCTCAACATACTTGGAGACCCCTGTTCCATCTAGCACATTAGTGGCCTGGGGTTGGGGGCATGATAAGGAAATAGCCTGAGGGTGAGAGGGTCTGTCCAGCCCACAGACTGCCATGCTAAATAGGGCCAGCAGAGGACACTGGTACCCAAAGGAGAACACTTACTAAATCGAGGATGACTTTGATAGACATCAGTCACTCATCCAATTCAGGCTCAAATACCAACCAAGACAAAGAAAAGACAAGAGACCACAGTTCAGCTGACCACTACCTCTGTAGATTTCTTTGTGGTTGATATACCTACTTCTGCTTATTTGTATTTAACTACACATTAAGCACTACCTTCATCATATTTTAAAAATGCTTTTATCTGTTTACACCCCTTGATATGATCATTTTATTTTATTTAAACTTTTTTTTTTATTACTGGTCACTGTTCTTTTTTTATCCTCTTCTTTGTCTTCTATGTTTTCTCATTTTATTTATCTTATACTTTTTGTAATATTTTTACTTTATTGTACAAATTTAAAATATATTTTTGCTTTTTAATCTCCTTTTTATATTTATCTAATTTTGTTAGAGAACATTTGAATCGATGGGAAATAATTTTACCTTTACTTTTTATTTTTTCTAATTTGTTGCTCTGTAGCATTATTTTCCATGCCCCTTCTCCTTTTTCATTTATTTACTTATGTCATTTTCTTTTTTATTTATATACTTTATTTAATTTCCTTTGCTTAACCTAAATCTCCACCTTCTTCTTCTTTTCCTATCTACTGCTTTTATTTCAATATATTATTCATCTTCTATAAATGTAAATAACATTAATCTTCACTAATTACTTTTTAATTGTTATGATAAAACACCATTACCAAGGCAACTTACAAAAGGGTTTATTTGAATTTATGGTTCCAAAGGAATAAGAATCTGTTGTGACAGGGAGACCTGGCATTAAGTAGCAGGAATAGTGGGTGGTGGGCATGCATATCCTCAAACTATAGGCATACAGCAGAGAGAAGAAATTGAGAATTGTGTGAGTCTTTAAATTCTCAAAACCTGTCTTCATTGACATAGTTCCTCTAGCAAGGCCATACCTCCTAAGCCTTCCCAAACAGCATCGACAACTGGAGACCAGCTATTTAAATGCCCAGGACTATGGGGGACATTCTCATCCAAATCATCACAAATTCCAGAACATTCTGTATTAATTTTTCAGCTTTCTATTTTTGAGTCATTAGTGATATGTTAGTGGACATTACTTGATTTTAAGTCAATTTCTATGCCTTGTTGATTGTGATGATATAAACATTACAGTTTTTTTTTTCCTTTCTGTGTGTGCTGGAGATTAAGCCTTCGAGAATAGATTGCTCAGTAAGATGCCCAATAGAAATGATGAGGTACCCAAAACTACAGGTGCATGAATTGAAATATGAAACACAAGGAATGTTAAAAGAGGAAGCACAACTCCTTCGAGAGCTATTTTCTCAAACTGAATTTACACTTAAATAGGTCAAAATGCCAGAAGATTGCAAAACTTTACTAGTATAAATTGTCAATGTCCTTAAAGATGATAAAAACAGATTAATTTCATACAGGATCTATAGAGGAAAGTTAGCAACATAGAAGAAAAAGCCAATAAAATGGATGACAAAAATCAACAGATGAATAAAATGATCAAAAACATGAAAAAAACAACAAGGTGATTAACATTTTTAGGAAAAATAAACAAATTTTAAAATGAAAAAACTAAAGGAGTCAAATAAATACATTAGGAGCCACCATCAATGGATCAGAAGGAAACAATGAACACATCCACAACAACCAAGACAGCCAAATTCCCAACAAAAAGAGATCAAACACCAGAGTCTGTAGAAAAGAAGGGGAGCTGGAGGGATGGATCAGTGGATAAGAACACTAGCTTGTCTTTCACATGATAAATAAATACATCTTAAAAAAAGAAAGAAAAGAAAAGAAGAGGAAACTGATATAAAAAGTAAAGGGATAGAGAAACTATTCTATGAAATTATATAAGAAAATCATCCAAATCTACGGAAAGGAATAAACATGTACACACAAGAAGCATTTAGAAACCAAATAGACTAGTGAAGAACCTTTCCATGACATACAAGTCAAGATGTAAATAAAACCCAAAAATAATATAAATATACTAAAAAAGACCACTTACACACTTAGAAATGTAAGCATATCAGGACAAAGCCATATTTCTCATCAGTAACACCGAATGTTGGGAAAGTACAGAAATATATATATAATGTATATATATATATTATACATATATACATATATTATACATATGTATATGTGTATATACATTATATATATTTTGATTTTCAAGACAAGGATTTTCTGTATTATTGCTTTGGAGCCTGTCCTGGAACTATCTCTGTAGACCAGGCTGAACTCAATCTCTCAGAGATCCACCTGTCTCTGCCTCCTGAGTGCTGGGATTAAAGAAGTGCGCCACCCATGCCTGACAGAATACTAATTTTTTAGGATTTATTTTTATTATCTTAAGAATTACGTGTTTGTGTGTGGGGGGTATTTGCATGTGAGTGAAAGTGCCCCCAGATCTGGAGTTACAGGTAGTTCTGAACTATGCAACACAGGTGATGGGAACCAAATTTGGATCCTCTGCAAGAACAGTGTATGCTCTCAACCACTGAGTCATCTCTTCAGTCCCTGGAATTATGTATTTTATGCCCTGAAAGGGCCTACATAGATTTCTATATACAGCAAAATTACCTTTTGCAATGGACATAGAAATAAGAACATTTCAAGATAAATAGAACCCAATGGAGCTCAAGATGATCAAGTTGGAACTGTAGAAGACACTTAATGCCACTCTCTAACCTAAGAAGGAAAACAATAGACCTGCATAGCAAATTCAAATTCACAATCATGAGGGCACAGGAAAGAATAGATTTCTTGAAATGGATAAACAAAGGAAATAGGAAGGGATCCATAATATCCAGCACTGTAAGCCAGCAACCCCTGATAATAATAGGGGAAAGAATAAACAACACAAACATCTAACAACTAACAAACTTCCAGGAATATATAAAGGTCTCTAAATAGTTACCTGAAGCATAAATGGCCTCAAATCACCAATAAAGAGACACAGACTGTCTGATTGGATTAAAAAACTAGAACAAAGTTATTGGTTGAATCCATGGAGCACAGCTTAGATAAAGACTCACAGAATGGAAATCCAAGGGTGGGAAAGAATCTGTAAGGTGAGTGGAAGCTAAAATAAGCCAGCATGGACAACATTGCTTTACCAATCTCAGGCACCATTCATGTTTGCTTCATGATCATGTGGTTTCCAAGAACTGAAGCTCGTCATGGCTGCTACCCAGCATTCATCAGCTCAGAGTTGGGTCCTCTGGAGCTGGAATTACAAATGGTTATGAGCTGCCAAGTTTGGATGCTGGGAACTGCACTCAGGATCTCTGAAAGAACAGAAAGCACTCTCAAGTGCTGAGCCATTTCCCTAACTCCTGTGGGAAAGTGTGCCACTTTCACACTATTGTAAAATAGAAAAATCATGAGTGGAATGAAAGTAGATGATTATTTTTATATTATTAGATCGGATAGGCTAAAGTCTGGGTAAGAGTTTTATGTGTACACTCATAAGAGATGTTGTTCAATGGTTTTCCTCATATACTATATCTTTGCACAAGATTAATGTGCACATCAAATGAGCTATTGCTTTCTGGAACAGTCTCTGAAGAACTGTTACTACTCCATGACTAACTGTTCAGTAAGCCTCATCAATGAAATCACATGGCCCTGGAGTGTTCTTAGGGGGAGATTTGACTACTCAATTGTTGCAACAGACACCCTTTCTTATTGAACAAGTGCTAGCATTTTAAGCTTTCAAGTCATTTTATTTGTTGTCTCTATGATGTTTGATATGCTGGCATAATGTTGCTCATAACATGTCTGTTATCCATTTAGCACATGTGGAACTTGAACTTCCATTGCTCGTTGTATACCTGCTATTGGCCGTTTGTGCCTTCCATTTTTGTTCCTGATAAATATGTCTGAAAATTTATTAACTGTATTAGTCTTTTCAAAGGAGCAGACTTTGGGTCACTTACTACATTTTTTTCAGCTGTTTATTTTCCACTCTATTACCTGTTTCCTGTCTACTCAGGATTTAATTGGCTCTGATTTTATTAGTTTCTGAAGGTAGGAGCTGAGGTCAATAATTGGAGACCAATTTTAGAATTTAATATTAACGCAGGCATTCAGTGCTATAAATGTTTTTCCAGTTAGTACTTTAATAGCAGCTCACAACTTTTTTTATAGTCTATTTTTTCTTTTAGCAAAAACATTTTATTTCTTTTTCTCTTTAAGTTGATCCAAAGTTTTTTTTACTTTAAAATTTTAACTTTATTGAAATAATTTAATAAAAAATTATAATATGTACTAATTGTAACTTGAATTTTATATAAATTTTATTTTTGAGATTAAAATATAATTGCAACATTTCCTCCTTTCCTTTTCCTCCCTCCAACTTCTCCCATGTAATCACTCTTATTATCTTTCAAAATGCATTCCCTCTTTTTCTTTATTTGTGTATATTCTTAAATATATAAATACAATCAGCTCAGCCTGCATAATGTTAATTGCTTACATATTTTTTGGGGGGTGGGGTGCTGATCTGCTCACTCCAATTGGTGTGCTCCTCCCTGGATAAAATTATTTATCCCTCTCTCAGCATTCCTTAATTGCTTGCAGTTCTCTGTGGAGGTTTGAGGCCTCACCCCTCCCACATTAACATGTCTATTAGGGCCTTCCTTGTTCAAGTCACCTTTGGCAGTCATGTCAGTGAGACTTCACAGGCATAGCTTCTCTGATGTTTCTAGGAGACAGAATCTCGTAGCAAACTTTCTGTTTTCTTTTTCTTCTTGTTCTTCCTATCTTTCTGCTCCCCTTTCCACAAAGATCCTGGAACGTTAGGTACAGGAGTTGCATTGTGATGTATTAGCTGGAACTGGGCTCCACCACTCGGTATACTCTGCATTTTGATCAGCTGTGGTTTTCTGTAATGGTCTCCATCTGTTGTGAAGAGACTTTTCCTTGATTAGAAGTAAAGACTACACTTACCTATGGGTATAAGGACAAATATTTAGAATGTAGTTAGGGATGATGGTGGTTTAGTAAAGTAGTGGTTTTCAGCTCTCCTCCAAGGTCTATGATGACTTCCCTAGTCCTGGGTAGTTAGCTAGGTTTCCAAACCAAAAATTATTTTTCTCCTGTTGAGAGGCCCTAAAATCAAATTAGAGAGCTGCTGGCTACCACCAAGGTAAGCGTGCCACTATCGTGCCCTTAGGGTTAATGAGACATGCTGGTCATTGTTGTAGTTCGTAGGCACCAAAGCAACTATTGGTTGCTCACTTCCTTTGGAAGCTGCATCACATCTTCTGGTACCATAAGAGCTGCTCTCAGAGAGAAGGCTTTCAGGTTAGATTCAGTTCAGGATCTTTGGGTCCTGTGTCCAAAGTGCATGATGTTGTCAGCAGTAGGCACTTAACTTCTATCTCTCCAATGCTTTTAAAACTCGGACTGTAAGATTAATAAATATTCTGAAATTTTCCAGAGACTTCCCTGTGATGGATTTCTAATTTAGTTCCTGTGAAGTCAAAGAACTTATTGAGACTTTCCTATGATCTAAAAATGATCTCCTTTGGCAAATGTTCCATGTACACTCGAAAGGATTATGATCCTGCTGCTGTTGAATACTTCATTATACAGTTAAGACATGTTAGTTGATAGTATTGTTTAGACATTCTACATCTTTATTGTTATTCTTTGAATTCATTCTAGCAATTAGGTTTAACTCTTTGACCACATCTGTAGACTTGTCTAATTCTCCTTGGCATCCTATTAGTTTTTGGCATATGTATCTTGATACACTTTTTAAAGTATTATTTATTTCTGTTTATGTCTCTGTCTGTGTGCATGTGTATGTGTATGAGGGTACACACAGAGACCAGAAGAGGGTGTCTGTTCACCTGGAGCTGGAGTTATAGGCAGATGTAAGCCATGTAGATGCGGGGAATGAAATGCTCTTAATTGCTGAGCCATCCCTCCAAACCCCTTGAAACACAGTTTTCAATAACAACAGAGGGTATTTTAATAGTCTCTTAAAGAACTGTCTTTATTTCTAAAAGATGCTATTTTCCAATATAAATTATTTACTCTGTAGTCTAGTTTATCTGACGTTCATACATATGGTCTTCAGAATAGAATTTCTTACTTTCAAATTTAATCTCTCTCTCTCTCTCTCTCTCTCTCTCTCTCTCTCTCTCTCTCTCTCTCTCTCTCTCTCTGTGTGTGTGTGTGTGTGTATATGTGTTAGTGTGTGAGTGTGTGTGTGTATCTGTGAGTGTGTGTGTGTATCTGTGAGTGTGTTTGTGTCTGTGGACACAGATATATACAGTCACTATTTCTAGTGCTTTCCATTTATCTATGTTTATCCTGATATTCATTTGATATTTATATTCCATCTGAAGGGCATCCTTTAGCATTTCTTACAGTGTGTCTCTGGTGGTAATGAAATTTTTTAGCTTTTGTTTGCCTGAAAAAGTATTTTATAATTATACTCAAAAGTTGTTTTCACTGCATATGCAATTCTTATCTGATAACTTTTCCTGGAGTGCTTTAGAGAGGCTGCTCCACCATCTTCTTGCTTATATCATTACTGCATGCCCTATTGTTACACATACCGTGTTTGTCTTTTGTGACTAGGTTACTTCACTCAGGATGGTTTCTTATAATTCCATCTATTTCCCTATGAATTTTAGGATTCCATTGTGTTTTTCTGCTGAGTAGTATGCCATTGTGTAAATGTACCACATTTTCTCCATCCATTCTTCAGTTGCTTCCAGGTTCTGGCTATTACAAATAATGCTGCTATGAACATAGTTGAACAGATGTATGAATGTGTGTCTTTTGGGTATATGCCTAAAAATGGAATTACTGGATCTTGAGGTAGACTAATTCCCATTTTCATTGTTTCTGTAGATCTGTTTCATATATGTTAACTAAAGAGACCCTACACATGAATGATTCTTTTTCTTTTTTATCTTTTAGTTATCTTTCTCCTTTTTCATACTTTCTATTGTTACATCAAGCTTACTATTAATTTCTTTTATATTGTCTAATGTATTAATTATCATATCTGGTGAACACTTTCATAAGCTATTTTGGCTTTATTTTCATAAATACAGAGTTTTTATTTACTCACCGCTGCTCATACAACCTTCTGTCTTACTTTTTGAACATCTGGGATATTGTTATAACAACTCTTCATATCTTCCTCTGCTAATTCCAACTTCTGTTACAGTTCTTGGTCCATTGTGATTGAATTTCTAGCCTTATTATACAAGTATTTTACTCTATATATGTAAAATTTGCCCACAATATTCACAAAATATTGTCCACTTTGTGCTTTTAGGTTGGATGCCAGATATTAAGGATTTTGCATTGTTGGACATAGCATTTTCAGGTACTCATACAATTCTTGAGTTTTAGTCTCAAATTCAGGTTAATTGTTGTAAAACCACTTGACTTTTTAAGGTTTTGTTTTACTTATATGTCATACATATTCCAAACTGTTTCAGGTAAGGATAAATAGTCTTTACTCCTTATGCAAGAATTTTAGACTCCCAATATATATTTTCCATTTTGGCTGGTGGCATTAGGTACTATTCACTTTAATCTGCTCAAGTAGTTTTTCCACTTATTTTGGTTTTCGTGAGTGCATATGTACTCCAGTATTCTGCAGAAAACAAAAGCATACTCCCAAGAGATTTCTAGTATTCTATTCATGTGGGGTTCTCCTCTCTGGTGTTGTATTCTTCATAATCCAGATTTTTTAGCTGCCTCTTTGAGTTCAGAAAGTACACTTAATTGGTGTTTTCTTTCCCTAATGTAACGTTGAGATGGGCTGTAAGCAATAAACAGTTCACCCATGGCTGTCTTTCTTACTAGGTGATGTGACATGTCTTGAAAAACAGTGTTTGATATATTAGTTGTTTTCATAAAAATAGTATTTCTTATGAAGATGGCATAAGAAATACTAAGGTCAAAGTCTATAATATAATGAAAGCTAACTTAATAATCCTTCTCAAGTTTTCTTGACTATTTCAGGGATTCCCTAAGTCATGGTTCCTGTATGCATCAGCTGTGTTCCTTGGCAAAAGATCCAGTCTCACATGTAGTAATCCTCACTAAAATTCTGGAAATCATACAGATATAAGCAAACTTTTCTAAAATGAATATAGAAAAGCAAGGTAAGAAACCAAATGAAATTATGTAAGGTAAAGTGGGGGCTAGGGAAATGGCTCACTGCTACAGTGTTTGTTGTGAATGCAGAAGGACCTAAGTTCAAATCCCCAGTACACACAAAATGTCCAGGCACAGCAATACATTCCTGCGACCCCAGTGTTGTGAGGGGTGAAGATGGGAAGTTCCTAAAGTTCACTGGTCAGCAAGGCTAGCCACAACAGCAAGTTCCAGGTTCACTGAGAGACCCTGTCTCAGAAAAAAACACAGTGATGTGATTGAGGAAGACATGATAACTTTAGCCTCTGGCTTCCACATGTGCCACCCAACTGAGCATGTACAGCATGCGCACACACAAATACACACACACACACACACACACACACACACACACACACACACACATACACACACACACACACTAAAAATTAGACCAAAGTGGAGAAACATGCTATAACAATACTTGATGTAAGGCTGTCAAAACTGCCACAGGAACTAGTTGCAACTGGGGCACTAGCACATCATCATTGAAGACGTAAAATGACAGGGCCATTTTTCATACAGAGTTTACAACTATGTACATTTACCACACAATCTAGTAATCCTACTAATGGTGTTCCAAAATTCTCATATGAAGTCTTTCTGAAATGTCTATAGCAACCTTTAATAATCATTAAAGACCAGAGCTAGTCCACTTATCCTTCAAAAGAATGTGCAGTGTGATATAATGTAACAAAATACTACTCTAAGAAGAGGGGGAGGAGGAAGATCAGGAGGAGGAGCAGGAGGAGGAGGAGGAAGAGGAAGAGGAAGAGGAAGAGGAAGAGGAAGAAGAAGAAGAAGAAGAAGAAGAAGAAGAAGAAGAAGAAGAAGAAGAAGAAGAAGAAGAAGATTGAACTGCTGCAACAGGAGGGATGAATCTCATCTGCACCATGCCAATGGGAAATAACCAAGTACAACAAGGCAGGACAACTGAGCCCATGCCTGTGACATTCAGAAAAGAGAAACTGGAGTGATGGTAACAGGGTCAGGTGTTGACAGTAGGTGGGACTCAGAAAACCAAAAGCGTCATGAGGAAATGTCCTGGTTATTTTTAACTGCCAATTAACATAACCTAGAGTCATCTGACAGGAAAAGCCCAGTTAAGGAATTGCCTAGATCAGATTGGCCTGTGGGCCTGTCTTCAGTGGATTATCTTGATTGTTAATTGATGTAAGAGGGACCGGCCTACTGTTGATGGTATTCTCCCCAGGCAGGTGGTCCTGAACTGTACAAAAAAGCTAACTGATTAAAATGTAGCTGTGAACAAGCTGCCAAGCAACATTCTCTGTGGTTCCTGCTGTATTTCTTTGGCTATGAAGTGAGTACATTAGTCAGAGATAACACTGTATGGAATAGTAAGCAGGCCTGCCTTCAAATTCTTGCCTTAGATTCCTGCATGGTCTTTCCATGATGATATGTCACAAACTGGAATTGCTGGCTGAAATAAATTTTTTTTGCCCCTAACTTGTTTTTGGTTAGTGTTTTACCACAACAATAGATAGAAAGCTAGAATAGGAAATTGGGGGTGGGTGGGCAGGTACAGAGATGTTCTGTTCCTTGACTATGATGGTGGCTTGTGACTCTTTGTATTTGCCCTGAATTCACAAAGCTATATGCCAAGGAATAGACCCTACCATACACAAATAAAAAACTAAAATTTGAAAGCTATATACTAAGTATTGAAACACCTACCCCTTTCTATGACTCAGCCCCATGAATATAGGCAAGTAGTCATACTACCTAGGGTAGAGACTGGAGAAATACTCTCTTGAGATATAAAAAGACCCAGTGGAGGATGAAGAGAAGATTTACATATACTGACATTTGAGAAAATTGTTCTGGAACAGCTAGGCTTTGACTATGAAACTAGCATGATGCCCATGTTGGCATGTCCTGAGAGCACATACCCATCCCAAATCCCTTCTCAGTTTCAGCTGAGTTCCAACCAAGAAGCCATACACTTTTAAGGGAAACCCAACTTATGAAACATGGAGAGCAATATAAACATCAGAAGAAATAAAATTCGATAAAGAAATGAGAGGTTATAGAAAGTTGAAGAAAATTTAAAGACATTTATCTGATACCCTCAAAGGGCTGCAGGAATATAATAATTCCATTTGTAAAAATTCAATAATAAAGAAATAGAAAGCAATTAAGAATGTCTGGAAATTAAATATAGCAAAGATAAAATAAAATCTATCAGAAATGTTAGAAGATAAAGTGAGGCTTATTTTCTAGGAAGTAGACCTGAAGCCAAAAATAAAGAAAAATTCTGCAAGTTGCATAATTAATTCAAAACCTAGTATCCAAGTAAAGAGTGCAACAGAAATGAAGAAAAAACTAAAGAGATTTAGACCATAAAAATACAAAGTAGTTTCTAGAATCGAAACTATGTACTCAAAAAAATAAATAATGACCAATGTGTCATTATGAATATTTAAAATATTAGGAATTTGGCTACCAAGATGACTTGCCTCACAAAACTGATGACCTACCTACGTTTGAGCCCTGGAACAAAAAGTGGAAGAAAAAAGCTGGTTTTGTCTATCAACTTGTCCTCTGACCATCATATATACATTGTAGCATAGGCAAACACACATACTTACACACACGCATGCACACACACATGCACAGGTGCGCACGTGCACACACACACACACATACACACACACACACACACACACGAACTTACACAATAATAAAAATAAAATATAAAAGAAATTAATTAAAGCCATAAATTCTTAAAGAGAAAAAGCTATCTGTATTTAAATGAGAATGAGTTAATATGAAAAACATAAGAAATCGTAAAATGTTGTGGAATATTATTTTAACTAGGTAACGATGTGTTACATTTATTTATGCTACATTTGTTTAATGATGTGAAGATTTGTTGCTTTGCCTCCCTAAGGAACCTGATTGATCTAATAAAATTTTTTGAACAGGCAATAGCTAAGCATTAGAGGGATAGGCATAGCTGACAGTCAGAGAGAGTAAGTAGGAGGAGGAATGTAGGCTTGAGAGGAGAGAACATGAGAAGAGAGAATGAGGGAGAAAGGGAGATACCCAGGGCAGCCAGCTGTGGGGTAGGGCATGCAGAATGAATGGTAAAAAATTCCAAGGCAAAATGAAGATGAAGAAAAACAGGTTGTGTTTTATAACTAGCAAGAAATAAGCAGAAGATAAGGTCAAGCATTCATGACTAATTACAGGTCTCCTTGTCATGATTTGGGAGCTCATTGGTGGCTTAAGAGAAATCTGATACATTCAGCATTCCAACTTGGGGCCCAGGTTTCCAAATAGGGCCAAGAAAAGCTGAAAAGAAAGAAAGAGAGGAAAAAATACAAAACCAAAATGGTTATGGCTCCTTTAAGAGGCTCTGCTGTCAAGTGAGCATTTTGCAGCTGGTGCTCTAAGTAGAAACATGTTAAGTAAAAATTCCTGCCTCGGTGTGAGCAACAACTTCCTAGAGCCGGGGCAGTTGAATGCAGCTCCTAGTTATAAAAAGTTCCTAGTTTAACACAATTGTCTGCCACCAGCCACCAGCCACCAGCCACCAGCCACCAGCCACCAGCCACCAGCCACCAGTGAAAAGTCACATGCGAGTTTAATGTTTGGCTCACACAGTCAGAGGACACTACAGGGCACAGTAAAGTAGGTCCAGATTTGAAAACAAAACAAAACAAAAAAACCCATCTAAACAGGAGTTTAAAAATGTGCATAGGGTCTTAAGAAAGAAGATAAATTGAGTATAGACAATCATATTATTTTAAAATAATAAATCTTTAAAGAGAGATTAAAGCAATATAAAGAGGGAAAGCCATTAAAGGTGGGAAATACACAGGAAGTGTGGCTCCTATATGGTATTGTGTTGACTTTAAATTTTTTGAATGCTGATGATAACTGCCAAGAGACAAGAGATTAGAGATTATAAAAGGAACTGATTAATTAAATCAACATTGATACTTTTGGGATTTTTAACTGCAAAACGGAAGTCAGAAAAATGTATTGCATTGGAGAAGATAATATGCCTTTGTTTCTACAGGAAACTAAAGCTGTGGATTCCTTCAAGGTTAATAGAGCTCAGATTTGACTGGGGGAGAACTTTAGAAAATCTTAACTAAAGAAATAAAAAAAACCAAGAAAGACATATATATATGTATATATGTATACATATATATACATATATATATATGTATAATTTGATCCGTCTTCACAGGAACAGCTCTAAGACTGGACAACAAATGAATGTTACAACTAGTTTTCCCAGGACTTGAACATTGTCTCAATTTTCTCAGGGTCCCCTAAAGATGCTGTTGCCCTCAGATAAGAGAAAGCAGATTAGAAAATACAATACCCACATTCCCAAGAGTGGGGTGGGTGGCTATTGGTCATTCGTGGATAATGAATGTTTATCATTGTTTCATGGGGATATAGGAATATAGGGTAAAAAGACAACTATTAACCTCAAATACTTTGCACTGGTATGGATTTAGGTATATTGATACAAATTTAAAGTTATTTTTATTATACTGTATGTGTGGTTCTACTCTTGTTTGGGGATTGTGTTTATAAAGGTTGTTTTTAAATGTAATGTATAATTAAGAAATATGAGTTAGTAATTAGTTATATATAAAATAAAACTTGTAGTAATATTATGTATATTTACAGGGTTAGGCAGATATATTTTAGCTAGGTGATCTTCTAACACTTCAAAGACCTACAGAATATGGCATTTAAAATGTTTTGTTAACCTTTTCATGACAATGAGACATGTCTGCTCCTGGCAGTACCATAAAAAGTACTTCATAAAAAGATGATGGACATCAAAGAACCTCTATAGGGACTTTGTTTTTCAATATGGCAAAGCTAACCATTTAGGCAAGAAACTGTCCTTGCCTTGACTGCGGACAATCTATAATCCAAACTGGACATGCAGGACATAAAGGAAAGTGACTGCCATACTTCGCCAAAATAAGGTAGGACAGTCCTTCAAAATTCTTGTTTCATGGAAAAGTCTGCCGGATATGCTAGGCTGTAGGCTGAAGATGAATGCCCAAAGTTTTGAAAGAAACTTGGGTGACTGTCTAGGAAGTCAGATGTCAGATGTCTCTATGGTTTCTGTAGTTTCGGAAGTGGCTTGCACTTAATAAACTTCCTGTTTATTCAAATAATATTATATCCTTCTGGGACCTTTGATGGAGTTGAAGACTAAATAGCTATAGTTATAGTTTATGATAGAAGGTAAATTAGGTACAAAACTTTATACTTACAAAGATAGACTAAATAGTGGAGTAATTTCTCTGAATTTGCCAAATACAAATGGACTTGATATTGTAAATATAATTCTTATGTGATAATTTTTTTCTTTTCTCTTTTTCAAGACAGAGTTTCTCTGTGTAGCTTTGTAGACCAGGCTGCCTTGAATTCACAGAGACCTGCCTGCTTTTGCTGGGAAAGTGTGCGCATCACCACCACCTGATGCAATAATTATTCTTATTGTATATAGTATTACTATGTTAAAACTTTTTTTTATTTAGACAAAAGGGGAGATGTTGTGGAATATTACTTTAACTAGGTAAAGATGTGTTACATTTGTTTATGCTGCATTTATCCATTTATGTAAAAATGTGTTGCTCTGCCTGCCTAAGAGACCTGCATTGTCTAATAAAAAACTGATTAGATAGTCAGTAAAGGGATAGGTGAGTTTGGTGGGCAGAGAAAATGAATAGGAGGAGGAATCTAGGCTCAAGAAGAGAAGATGAGAAAGAAAGTGAGAGAGATGCCTGGGGCCAGCCAGCCAGCCAGTCACCAGCCAGACATGGAGGAAGCAGGAGAAACAGGACATATAGAATGAAAGAAAGGTAAAAAAGCTCCAAGGCAAAACATAGATGAAGAGAAACAGGTTAATTTAAGTTATAAGAGCTAATGGGACAGTGAGCGTTCATAACTAATAATAGATCTCTGTGCTTTTATTTAGAAGCTGGTTGGTGGCCTCAAGGAAAGATGGTATAATAATGCCTTAAGAATGACAAGGAAGACTTGAATCCATACCTAGAGAACCCACCAAAGCATACATACATGTATGTAAACCTGGTTTTCAGAATTCAGGTCTTAGAAGGGTTGTTTGACAATTTTCAGTCACCACTTCTTGGGAAGGAACTGTGTGTCACCACACCAGGGAAAGCAAAATGAAATAGGCTGGTTACTTGATGTTTTGCAAGTAGAAAATGGCAAAATCCCTTGGGTTCTAGAGCTCTTGTGGAAAGTCTGAAGAGTTTACCATGGGAACATTTTTAAAAGGGAAAAAAATCTTTAAAGAAAAAAATTATGAATAAGATTTTTCTCAGTAATAAGTAGCCAAAACCCTAACATTTCTTGATGAGTTTATTAAAAATGATAAGTACATGCAAAACTATAACATTGATTAATAATTTTATTGACATTTCTAAGTACATTTGGATGGCAGATGAAGGTGAACATTGAGTAGTAAGTGGAGGGATCTTGCAGGAATTTCACACACTCACTTTTCATATCAGAAATTTGACCATGTCTAAAACTGAAGAAAGATCAGTATTTTCACTGATGGAGGCACTTATCCCAAGGTCAATGAAGGATGAGAAGAAGGTGCATCTGGAAGACCCAACTTGGGGATGGGGGTAGGGCACTGAGAGCTGCTTTGTAGATGTCATAATTAAAGAAAAATTCTACAATGCTTTACTCTAATAAAAATACAATAAAAATTTAATTGCCATGGGCACTATAGGAATGCCGATTTGAGTAGAAAGATAGAAACAATATGAAAAATCAAAACAAAACAAAAATCCTCCTATCATTTTTTTCAAATCTGCAGGCAAGAAAGCTAGCCATGTTAGCTCCCAGAGAAGGAAAAAGCTCTGCATGAATCTGAAGCTCAGGGTGACTGCTGACATTATTCTACTGAAAAGATGTGGAACAAAAATTCCTATAGTGTACTGCTTTCTTTCCATTCATTTTTTGTGGATCTTTTTTAAAAAATAGTCACAGCACTTTAATGGGTGTGTTTGCCTCTGCATAACTGTTGAGTCTCAGCTTATATCAGAAATTTGGTTGTGACATTATGAAATTGCTGATTAAATGTCACCAAGGACAGGGAAATATGGAATCTGATTTCAGCAAAGTCAACTCTGAGATTCTTCAATAAAGAGTCTAGACTTTTGAAAAGATCCCAGAATGGTATCCCATCCATGGCCGTAGTCCTATACAAAAGTTCATGAAGCTCCAATATTAAAATGCTTCCTATGAGCGCTTAGTGGGAAGTGAATTTCACAGATTTTAGAGCTAAAGATTTTTCAAGATCCCTGCAGGCAAAATATTACTGACCTTTTAATGCCTGTTGCTTTATGCTGGTCTGTGTGTGTGTGTGTGTGTGTGTGTGTGTGTGTGTGTGTGTGTGTGTGTGCGCGCACCTAGCCTTTCCATTATGACCTCCTTTTTGGGTGCTTAATTTGTTCTGTTTCCATACATTACTTACAAATGTCAATTTGAATGAATTATTTACCCATATAATATATGTGTTTTTATTTTATCCCCAAACATAGCCATCATTCTGACACACTAATCACCTTTAATCTCCATTTAGAAATTCACTTATATGTTTCTGCATACTCAAATATACTATGCATATGACTATAGATTGATGGGAGATGTGATTCTGTATATATGTTTCTCATACTGGTTAATAAAGCCCTGTGGCCAATAGGAAACAAGATAGGCGGGGCTAGGCACCCAGGAGGAGGAAGAGGAAGTAGTAGGTGGAGTCGAGATGTAGCCCAGGGAAGAAGAGGACGCCTACCTCGCAGCTCCCCGATAAGACGACCACGTGGAAATACTTAGATAAGTAGAAATGGGTTAATAATTAAGGCAGAGCTAGCCCATAAACAATAATGGTAACTGGCCAACAGGATTGTATCAAATACAGAGTCTCTGAGTGTTATTTGGGGCTGGCGCGGCTGTGGGCCCACATGGCGGCGGGACCAGGAGGCCGGCGGGGAAACCTGCTGTAACATAATGGTGTCAGAAGCGGGATTGAGAACTTTCATTTAAAACTTAACAAAAGCTTAAAAAATAGTTTTTAGAAACAAGGGAACAGAGACTTCTTGGTAGCAGCATTTTCTTGATTGGATTTGTTTTGCTGTAGACAGAGATTTGCGCGGCTCCTTTAAGGGAAGTTTCCAAAATTAGCATAAGCGGCAAAAAGCTGCCTGACTTTTAAAGAGCTCTGCTAACAGTTCATTGGTGTGTACAAGAGCTGCAATAAAGGTTTACACTGTGTTTTTAAAAATACGCTGGCTTGGGAGAGAAAAAGAAACAGGATACAATGGTTTAAAAAAGAAAAAAGGAAATAGAATGTATGGATGTAATGGCGTAGGCCATTGATCCCAGCACTCGGGAAACAGAGACAAACAAATCTCTGTGATTTCAAAGCAAACCTGGTATGCAGTGAATTCCAGGACAGATAAAAGTTACACAGAGAAACCCTGTCTCAAAATATGTAAAAATAGAAGTAGAATAAATAGAATAATAAAAAAGCCATGTAAAGATGGAAAACACAGAGAGATTTTGGATATTATACGTGCTTCTGTTGTCTTTAAATTATTTGATTGCTGAGAAAATAACAACTGACAAAAGAAATGCTACTGGATTAATTCAATTTATATATTTTAAAAATGCTTTGACTCCAAAATTTAAGCCTAAGGACAAGTTACTGGGGAAAAGGATTTCTATTTTTGTTTCCACAGAAAATGAAAAGCTATGGATTCTTTCCAGACTTATATGGTTTGATCAAGCCAGACCCCCTGAAACAGCTCCCCAGGTGATCCAACATTCATAGCAGTTGAGACAAAGCCTTGCAGACTACTGCCAAGATTTCTTAGGATCCCCATGACAGCGCCCTCTACCAGCAGGAAGTAGTTTGGAAAGAACGACACCCAAATTCCCAAATATTGTTTATAAATGTTTGCTTTCATTTAAATGGACTTGGTTATAAATGGCTATAACCACAAACAATCTTTTTAAAGGTAAAAAGGGAATTATGGTATAGATATGAATACTTTGCTTTGGAATGGATTTTCTTTTATTGATACAATTTAAGGTCAATTTTGTGATATGTATATTTCTCCTCTTGTTTAGGTATTGTGTTTATATAGCTCATTAGAAAATGTAATGTAATAATTTAGTACAGATTATAGAGAGTTACCTATGGGAGTTAAGTTAGTTTGGATTTCTAGATATATAGAGATGTATTTGAGATGGATAGGCATTCTTCAAACCTTTCAAAGACCTACAGAATATGGCATTTAAAATGGTTTAAGGTTTTTCTTGACAGTGAGGCACAACTGCTCCTGGTAACACCACCTGCGTCAGAAAGGAAGATGGATATCGAAGAAATGTGTTATGGAGTTTGCTTCTAATATGGCAAGACTAGCCATTTGGGCAAGGTATTGCTCTTCTGGACTGTTTGACTTTATGCTGTAGAAACTGGACATGCAGGACCCACAAAAAGGTGACTGCTGATGCAAGATGGACATTGCTACAGGATTCTTGCTTCATGGAAGAGGCTGCCAGACAGCTAGACAGTCTACAGGACACAGAGAAAAGTTTCCTGCCTTGTTGAGGAGTCTGGACACACACTATGGCCTATGGGCTGAAGATGGAACATTACAGAAGAACTTCGGGTGACTGACCAGGCAATGAGTTGTTTCTGTCATTTGTAGAGTTTATATATTATCCTTCTGTGGTCTTTGAAGGAGTTGAAGACAGATAGTTATGCTTATAGTTTTCCTTAGTTAGGATTAAAGATAAGTTACATATAGGACTTTAGACTCACAAAGATAGGATAGATGATATTTTCTTAAAGTCTTACAAAATGTTAATGGACTAAATATTGTTAACTATGATTCTTATTTGATAACTGTTGTATGGTATATTTTGCTATGTTAAGGTTAAACCCCTTCTTTTACTTTAGACAGAAAAGAGGAGATGATGGGAGATGTGATTCTGTATATATGTTTCTCATACTGTTAATAAAGCCCTGTGGCCAATAGAAAACTAGATAGGTGGGGCTAGGAGACTAGGAGGAGGAAGAGGAAGTAGTAGGTGGAGTCAAGATGTAGCCCAGGGAAGAAGCAGGAAGCCTGCCGCGCGGCTCCCCGATAAGACGACCACGTGGAAATACTTAGATAAGTAGAAATGGGTTAATAATTAAGATAGAGCTAGCCCATAAACAGTAATGGTAACTGGCCAACAGGATTGTATCAAATACAGAGTCTCTGAGTGTTATTTGGGGCTGGCGCGGCTGTGGGCCCAGACTGGCGGGCTGGCGGGCTGGCGGAAACATACAGGCTACAATAGATGTCTGTGAAGGTAAGAGGCATCAGATCCACCTGGGTCTGCAGTTACAGATGGTTATAGACTGCCTGACTTCAGTGCTCAGAACCAAAGTCAGGCAAGAGCAATAGGAGTTTATAGTGGTTTTAATGAGAATGACTCCAATTGGTTCATATACTTGAATATCTGGCCCCAGTTTGTAGATGCTTAGGAAGGATTAGAAGGTGTGACCTTGTTGGAGGAGGAATGCCAGTGCAGGTAGTCTTTGAGTTTTCAAAAGCCCTCACCAGCGTCCCCCCCCCCGCCTCTTGACTTCAAATCAGGACCTATCTCTCAGTTACTACTCCAGCAGCAGACTTGCCTCTATGCAACTAAACTAAACTCACCTGCACTATAATAACAGATTAACCCTGTGAGCAAGCTCCCAATCAAATGCTTATATATATATATATATGTAGTCTTGGTCATAGGATCTTTTCACAGTAATATAATCGTAACAAAGACAGTGCTCTTAACAGCTGAGCCATCTCTCTAGGACCTTTTTTCCATGTGATGTAAAAGTTTACCATATATATATATATATATATATGTGTGTGTGTGTGTGTGTGTGTGTGTGTGTGTGTGTGTGTGTGTGTGTGTGCCTAAACTTATGTAACATCTACTTTTTTTGTATTTTGTAGACATGGTAAAAATTCCTAGAGAGAACTCTGAAACTAATTGACTCTTTTCCTTTCCTTTCTTCTTTACTTTAGTTCCATCATCATGCTTTTGATTGATTTTTGCAAGCCTGCAGCACCTCATGGAATATGGATTTTTCCACAAATCTTTTACCTAGTTTCTGTTAACAAGACTAGACAGGCAATTTGAGGCAGCCATGGAGGCAGCATTCATACCTCTCCTTATGAGAGAACTAGCTACAAGGAGTGATGCTATCTGGCATCCTTAGAGTGTGGAGATTCAGGCCATACAGATGCCATGTCTGTGCTCCTTCCATCCAATCCATGAACAAATGAGGACATCTGAGCCAGGGAGAATTTGAACATCCATGCAAGCCAGTCAAGCTCCACATCCCCAAATATCCCACGTGCCCCGTGAGCCCTGTCTGCTTTCCTATGATCAGATACTGCCTGCTGGTCACTCTGATGTTGGTGGTATGCTGGCTGGAGTGCTTGCTATACCTGGATAGAAACTGTGGGTACATGAGAAGTTCTTTCTGTGCTGGTCTCATGAGCTTTTGTTTGATAGCAGGAAGCAGTGGCAGCAGACAGGAAGAATCAGCAACAGGTGGCATCTTCTTAATGTTAGAGATACAAGTACCAGGGTCACTTAGCTTTGAGGTAGTGAGTGTTCTCGCTCTTGTGCAAGCCCTTAGCTCTAGCTTCTGAACCTATGCAAGGGGTTGCTCAACCCTTGGCAGGGGCCAGTTTTATAGCTAGCAAGCTTAGAGTATCTGAGATCCTTGGTTCTAAAGATAAGACAGCCCTCTGGAACTCTTTTAAGTAGCAAGGCCTTCATTTTATGTCCTCTGGCCCTATGCATCCTTTTGTCCTTCTGTCCTCTCTCATCGCTCTCTACTTCTGTCATTCCTCTTGTTCCTGGTCACTCTCACAAGCTTTCCTGCTGCATTTTGTTACCATGGTAATTGTTAAATCCTCTGGAGGCATTTACTAAACTTATGGTGCTGTTTCAGCTGTTGTTGTTTCGTATTTGTCCATTTTACCTCTTGTAAAACTGTCAGAGAAGCTAGTTCAGTGGCTTGAGCTGCTGGTCAATCTACCATCATTGCCACTGCCATTCTGCTGCCTACACTACAAAAGTAAGTAATAGATATGAATGTAAGGGTGGATGGATGGACGGATGAAAGGATAAATGGATGGATAGATGATAAATGATAGAAGATAGGTAGGTAGGTAGATAGATAGATAGATAGATAGATAGATAGATAGATAGATAGATAGATAGATAGATCCAAAAAATGTACAGCTCAGAGAAGTTATGCATTGGATCTAAGGTTCACAGAAGGAAGCAGCATATAAGGGTGTCTCTTAGCCAGTTCAGTGCATGAGTTGCACAGCCCACATAGGTAGCCAGAAAATAGTTCCTTACACAAATTACATCATTTGTGATGTAATTTGGTGGTTTACATCATTATTTGGCACATTTTTTTGTAATTTCACATTTTTTTAAATTATTTTTTCTTATTTTACATATTGATCCCAGTTCCCTCTCCCTCCCACCCTCCCATTCCCTTCCACCATCCCCCCCACATCCCATTCCCAGCCCACTCTCTAGGGAGGGTGAGTGTTACAGCAGGTTCCTCCCCGCCGGCCTCCCGGACCTGTCGCCATTGTCCTGCAAGCACGTGTGCCCCAAATAACGCTCTGAGACTCTGTATTTGATACAATCCTGTTGGCCAGTTACCATTACTGTTTATGGGCTAGCTCTGTCTTAATTATTAACCCATTTCTACTTATCTAAGTATTTTCACGTGGTCGTCTTATCGGGGAGCCGCGGCTGGGAGACCTGCTGTAACAGGTGAGTCCTTCCAGGAGGTATCATCAAAGTCTGTCAAGTCATTTGGGGTAGAGTCTAGGCCCTCTTTCCTGTCTCTAGGCTAAGGGAGTATCCCTCTATGGGGAATGTGCTCCCAAAATCCCTTTGTGCATCAGGGATACATCCTGGTTCCACTGTCAGAGGTCCCTTAGACTGCCCAGGCGTTCTAACTGAGAACCATGTTCAGGGGGATTGTGTCAGTCCTATGATACTTTCCCAGCTATCCGACTGGAGTCCATGAGCTCCCCCTTGTTCAGGAGAGCTGTCTCTGTGGGTTCTGCAGTCTGGTCATGACACCTTTTCTTATCACTCTTCCCTGTCTGCAACTGTATTCCAGGGATTCAGCTCAGAGTTTAGCTGTGAGTATCTGCTTCTGCTGGCACTTTAGTCCTGCTATTAGGCTACCAGGGGACATGCTCGGTCTTGCCTAGGTGGGCATGGTTATAGGAAACATCAGGTACAATCTTCTTAAAGCCTTTTTTGGCTGGGGTTACACCCTTAGGAGCAAGAATAAAGTAGTTGTGTCAGGATCTATGTTCCCCAGAAGCTGAAACAAACTATCCTGATCATTATGTGGCTTCCCCAAGGTGCTCATGCCATGTTCAAAATGGTGAGTGTTGGTAAAAGGATGATTCAGCTGGCTGCCTGGCTGATAGTTCTCATTTTAAATTTTTACTTTTTATTAGTGTGTGGGAGTGTGAGGGGGTGAATGTAGAGGGCAGAGGACAACTGTGTAGAGCTGTTTCTCTCCTACTTTTATATGGGTCTTGGAGATCAAACCCAAGTGTCTTTACCTGCTGAGCCATTGTCATTGTGCGTTGGCAGTCATTTTGCTTCAGACAGCCAGGGAATGAAGATAATGTCCAAAGGCTTCTAATTAAGGAGTCAAAATGGAGGAGGAGTGGATGAAAATGGAAGAGAGAGGAGTAGAGGGAGGGGAAACCGAGGTCAGGAAGAAAGAAAATGAATATCAGAACTCATGCTTCCAACAACAAGAATGCATTAATATTCGGGAATCCATTCCCCATCACGGAATGCTCTCTTATCCTAGAGACATAGAGGAGGGCCTAGGCCCTACCCCAAATGAATTGACAAATTTTGATAATCACTTATGGATGGCCTTACTCTCCCTGGGGAGTGGATACGAAATGGGATACAGGGTCTGTGGGGAGCATGGGAGAATGGGAGGGAGAAGGAACTGGGATCTATATGTAAAATAAAAATATTAAATAACAAGACTGTATTAATATTGATTTTAGTAGTATTGGACAGAACTTTTACCAATGTTTAATTAACTCTTGCCTAGTACACCAGTGAAAGATGAATCCCCCTTTGCTCTCTCCCTGGAAGTGAGGGTGCCCTACAGCTGGGGTAGGCACTAAGAACAAGAAGTCTCTTGATTGTAACTTAATACTATGGGCCATGTTCACCACAGGACTCAAGCTTATCTTGGCTCCTGCAAATACATCTGATGACACTGCCTCAGAATGCAGTCAAAATGAGTCAGAGCATGTAAAGTCTAATACATAAAAAAGACTAGATAAATGTCATCCTCTGATGACAACTTTTCTGTATTTGATTGCTATGTTCTCAGTCTGACATAATTTCAAGTGAAGACAAATGTAATCTGTAAAAGACAGGTGATATGGCTTGTCCATAGTCTTTATCATCTGCTATGGACCATCCCATGGGCATCAGGGTCTCATGCATTCAATATACAAGTTCCAGATAGATATGTACAGTGGCAGGGTCTTAGCAGATCTGAGGATTTTCTAGGTCAAACAGAAAGATGGAAACTATTGGCAAACAGAGCAGATCTGAGGCCCAGTTATGAGTAAAACAATTATGACAACATCTGTGGGTAGGGAGATGGCATTGTGCTGGCAGGTCTTATATCAACTTGACACAAGCTAGAATTATCTGAAATGAGGGGAAATCAATTGAGAAAATAACTTTATAAGATCCAGCTGTAAGGCATTTTATTGGTGGTTGATGGGGGTGTGTCCAGCAAATTGTGGGTAGTGTTATCCCTGGATTGATTGTCCTAGGTTCTAAAAGAAGAAGGTTGAGCAAGCCAGCACCCCTCCATGGCCTCTGCATAAGCTACTGCCTCCTGGTTCCTGCTGTGTTTGAGTTCCTGCCCTTCTTCCTTCAATAATGAATAATAACATGGAAATGTAAGTCAAATAAACCCTTTGCTCCCCATTGTATTTCATTGTAGCAATAAAAATGAAGACAGCATCTGACCAGGGTCAAATGGCAAGAAGGGAGTGTCTAAGGTCAGCTCCTAGAGAGGTTTATGCCAACTGAAGGTTTAGAGTAATATGTACTTCAGACAGGTACTTCTGTCAGTACCTCTCGTGGGGTTTTTATTTAAAAATGTGATTCCTAGAAAAAGAGTGAGATCTAGTATATCATAAAGGACTATGTATTCATTCTATCTGAAGCCTTTATTCTTGGATCACATGGTGATTGTGTTCCTTTGAGACAAAAAGAGAACACAGGAAGAAGGCTGAAGGATATGACAAATCCATTATGGGTTGCCTCTGGATCCCTTAGGGAAGCTCCTCAGCCTCCCCTTTTCTCTGGTGTTTATACAGATAATACTTAAAACTAAACATTTGCCAAGTCATCAACCAACTGAAGTCTTAAAGGAGATATGTGAGAGAATGTCACTAAATGTCACCTGTGGATATTTTTTTGAGAATGGAAGAGGATTCTGACTCTGTTACCCTCTCAGAAAATATTTTCTGAGTTGGAAGTCCATCAGTAGACTCTCAAACTACATATTAAATAAAATTTGGGTCCTTCCAAAGGGAAGGCAAGGCAAGGACTATGCTTTCTAACCACAAAAGTCAAAGCTTAGAAGCAAAAGTATGATGACAACATATAATGACACTGAAACAGGGTGAGACCCTTCCCACATCCAGTCTCCCTTTCCACCTCCTATAACACAGAAAAATCAGAGTTTCTCAGGACTTTATGGCAACTCTTGTATTAGACTAGGTCATGTGGGAAACAAGAACTAAATTTGTTACTTAATTGAAAAGTAGGATACATAAGCATAGCTGAATTGACCCATTGAGATGGACTTATGAAGTAGAAAGCCATGAATATTGGTCCACTGGGGATTAAACAAATATAGAACCCTTTATGGTTCAACATATTCAGAGCAGGAAGTAGAATTCCATAGGAAACTGTATCAGCTGCTGCTGGTCATGAACTTTTTGGCCAGTAGTATGAAACAAATTTGGTAATGGAGAGCAATTAGTAGGGGGTCATGGGTTTTAAATGCTGCTGACACAGGCATGCACATTATTGATTTAAAGTGAAGGTTTGTCTGTCTATTCCTTCTCTCTCCTCAGTGTTGAGGGTACAGGCATGTGTGACCATGCCCAGATTTTATATTGGTGCTAAGGATTTGAACTTATGTCTTCATGGTTCCATAGCAAGCACTGTTACCTACTGAACCATCTATCCAGCTCCATTCTTCCTTTACTTTAAAGATGGCAGCCCTGCTTTATGAATTTAGTTCTCTCACTCTCTAGACTGAGATTTCTCCTGCCTACTTGCATCAAAACTCATACATATAATAAATACCTTCATGGATAATTTACCAGTGTTTCTGAGGAAAGTAGAAGACTAAAGTATTATTCACATGGGTTATTTGTAAGGGCTCTGAGAATTTCATATCTTCATAGCCTTGAACCCTGGGCCATAGTTCCTAACTACAATTTTTCATGTCTACCAACTTCAGAAAACACTATCAAGAAAATTCGGTGACATAAAAAGATCTTTGTCATATCCACTCTGTCACCAGGCCTCTTAACCTACAATTCTTCACCTCATGGAATTTTCAATAAATACCAAGATGTTTCTAGATTAGTTGGTTGATTTTGCTGTACAGCCATACAATAAACCTGAACTGAATTGTGAGGTTCTCTTTTACAAAAATAAACTTTCATGAAGGAAGCAGAAGTTCCTGAAATTTCCACAGGAATTTCAGGAAGAATGAGTGAAGATGTGGCAACTTGAATTGGTGATATTAGTCTTTCTATTTTGAGCCAGCACACTACTGAGAAACCCCTAAAAGCATGTTGATGCCTGGCTAGAAAATGCTCAGAAAGTTTTCTAATGTGCAGTCACACAGCGCTCACAGAAGCAGGCTTGGCTGTATTCAAGCCTGCTAAGAATTCTTTCCCACTTGGAGAATGGAGGACTCTGCCTGAGTTACAGTGCTGGAGATAGAGGCAACTTATCCTCAATGGGTTTCTCATTTTAGAAAAGATAATGTGCTTCTAAGAGGTTGAGTGAAAACAGAAACTGATGTAAGACCAAAGATTTTGAAAGTAGAGAAGATGAGTCTAAATTATCCAGTTGTATTTTTCATTTCTTGGATTTAAATAACTCCACAGGAATTTCACTGGGCCGTTCTCTGCCCTAGATCAGAATATGTTTAATATATCAAAAAGACACAGTTACTGAAATACCCACCTGACAAATTATCCCCACTTACAAGTACAGTGATCATATATCTTAGATTTTTCATCCTACTCTATGAAGGCAGTATGGTCGATAATTAATCAAACACAATTCTATATTATTCAATTTAGATATTAGAAAACATCTATGGCCGGATCACATCCTCTGATTTAAGGTTTATAAAATATGTTACTCTGAGTTCTTACAAGATGTTGTAATGACATGCTGCCATGTTCATAATGCATGAGAATCTGAGCTAATTTAGCTTAGATTCACAGAAGCACTGGAATGTAAAAGTATCCAGAAGACAGGATGATTTATCTTCCTTACCTAGGTAGCTATCCACACATGATTCTCCCAGGCTTGTGACAATATATACTTATTCTAAAAATGGTTCAAAAATCAGACCACAAACCTTTTTGAACAGCCATTTTGTAAATGTGGGGAAAAAATCCAGATCCAATCATTCCACACTGGGGTATGTTTAACCCCATCTAACTGCTAAGAGAGTTGAAAGGCCCAAAATTGTTTCCCTACTTAAGCCATTCCCAAAGTCATCTAAAAGTCTACACATCATATAAGAGAACTTGTCGGCATACAAAAATCTGGTTTGTGTCCCCATTTTGTCATTTCTTTCACTAGACTCTTGTTCCCATGGCCGTTTGCATTGCTGTGTAATTTAGAGGTTTCTGAAGCTCAAACCCAGTGAAGGAGATCTGTGAAATCATTAATTTAGTCATTAATTTAGAACACCCACTCCACATCCTTCCACTAACTCTGAAAGACACTGCTACTACACTAGTCCACATATGGACACTGTGAATCTCCTCCCAGTGTTGTTCAGGGAAAAGAAGCAGAACTGACATTAATTTCTGTCTTCTCTAAGAAACACAGTTCTGAGACCTAAACAGCTCACTAGGTAAGAACACCTGCTGCATGCACAAGCATGAGGATCTTAGTTCAAATCCCCAGCACCCACATTAAGAAGCTGGGCTTGGCTATATGTGTACTGTAACCCCAGTGCTGTGGAAGGGGGTTGGGTAGAGACATGGAGATCTTTGAAGTTTTCTGGCCACCAGATTAACTCAAGTCTTAATAAGAGATACTGTCTCAAGGAAATAAAGCAGAGAGTGATAGAAAGAATACCCAATAGCCTCCTCTAGGGTGGTGGTGGTGGTGGTGGTGTGTGTGTATGTGTATGTGTGTGTGTGTGTGTGTGTGTACATATGTGTACATACACCATCTGCATGTACCACCCAAATATAACCACACCCAACACATAAGTCTTATGGGAGATGTCATTCTGTAAATATGTTTCTCTTATTAGTTAATGAATAAAGCACTGTTGGCCAATAGGAAAGCAAGATAGGCAGGACTAGGAGACAAGGAGGAAAGAGGAAGTAGTTGGGAGGAGTCAGCATGTAGAGACCGGAGACAACAGAGGTCCAAGCCCTCTCTCCAGTAAGATGAGACCACATGGAAATACTTAGATTAATAGAAATAGGTTAATAATTAAGACAGAGCTAGCCAACAAGAAACTAGTAACTGGCCAACAGCATTATATCAAATACAGAGTCTCAGTGTGTTAATTAAGGCTGGCTGGTGCCGCTGCGGGTCCAGGCAAGCTGGCATGGTGGAGGGACCAACCAGCAGGGAAAACATACTCGTTACACAAGTCTTCTTTATAATGTTCATGCCTTCTTACTATAACGCCCCCTTTTCTCCTTTGCATTCCCTTTGTGATCCTCCTAGTTTCTTCCATTCATTAGCAACATCAAACTCATGGGCCTGCTCCCTTTCCCAAATTTCGCCATATTGCTTGTCATTAATATGGACAGTCTATGTAGTAACTTATTTCTCATGACCATGTGTTGTTTTATTTACCACGGTCTCTCTCTGTATCTTTGGGTCACTATTTTATCTCTGGAACCCTCAGCTCCAGTTTCTACTCTTGACCATAGTTTACTTCTCTGAGTCTCTGACTGCAGTTCATTGATTACTCAAGCTTCTCCCACAACAATTCCCTGTTTGCTTGCACCAGGGTTTTGCAGGGACTGCTTGGAAGACCCCATGTCTCAACGTTTTAGGAACCACTTTCTCTTATTTCATAATCAAAGAAATTTCCAGAGCTGTATTTAGCACCTTCTCAGAGCCATACTCTCCAATCTCAGCTATAACCTGAGTCTTGCCACTGGAAAATTCTTTAACCTACCATTGGTCTGTTCCCAGACTGTCATGTCACACAAATCCTGCTTCCCTTTCACATCTTCCAGGCATCTTGCCTATCTTTCACCCTCCCTATTTGGTAGGTACTTAGAGAAAATTAAAACTGCTTGATATGACTTTTCTAAAACATCCCAAAACCTTTATAAATACTTATTTCACACACATCCTGACCTCCTTCCCTTTAACCCCAGTCACAAGCTCTAGCTATATTTCTAACTTTTCTCATATCACCATAGGACCATAAGTCATCCACCAACCTATTATTCTTTGCTTGCAACCAAACAGTCTTACTGCTTACCATGCTGATTGTAACCTCACCTCTGCACTATTACTCACTGTGCTCTGTTCTAACAGGAAGGTCCAACATGTGACCCAGGTGTTACATGTATTTGCCACATTTGTAGATGACAAGGTCATATATTGATGTCAAAAATTTGGACTCTCCTGCAAGATTTGTGGATGAATAAAAGATTCAGTCCTGCATGGAGTTTAAACTCAAATTTGTGAAAATGAAAATCCAGTTAGTACTAGCCACTCTTCAGGCATCCTGTAGCTAAAATGTCAGCTGGATTAGATTCACAGATGTCAAAGCATTGCTGTTGATGAGGGAAGTTCTCTTGGACAATACTGCTCCCTTTATGCAGTGTCTTATCTCTCTGAAAGTCCAAAGTTCCTCATATCTCTGGCTCCCAGCACGATGTGATGTGATCCCTGTTTCTGTGTGCCAGCATTAACTCTGACCTCCTATGCATATTAAATATAA
Organism: Cricetiscus sungorus; assembly: GCA_030556225.1. Taxonomy (NCBI): domain Eukaryota; kingdom Metazoa; phylum Chordata; class Mammalia; order Rodentia; family Cricetidae; genus Cricetiscus; species Cricetiscus sungorus. Next base: position 7,969,915 of record JANBXA010000103.1, read on the forward strand.
AAATTCATTTCCAGAACCAGCTTTTGGTTTTGTTACAAGCAGACACAAAAGTCCTCAACACCACTATTTATCTTTATGTGGCAATAAGTGCACCAGTAAGTTACTATTGTCATTTTCCTAAGTACAATAGAAGAACATAGAGAGGTACAGGTGAGGAAATGGGACAATATACCTTCAAGGAAAAGTTTTTACTTCCAACATTCTAATCAATCCAAATCTCAGCATAATAATAAAAAGTTACTATAAATATAAGTTATGTTACTTTCAACATCAGTATAGATTTCAGTTTTGTGTGTGTTTGAATGTTCATGTATGTATATGTGCATATTTTGAATGCATATGTGTATGTGTGTACACATATGTGGAGACCAGAGATCAACCTCAGGTGTTGTTCCTCAAGTACTGTCCATCTTGTTTTTTGAGACAGAAGCTCCCCTTTGTGTGGAGCTTATTATAAATATAGACTGGGCTTGCTAACCCTAATTTTTCAGTGCCAGGATAAGCAAGGACCACTATACGTGGCTTTTTGCTGAAGGTTCTGGAGACCAAACACAGGTCCTAATGATTGCAAGGTAAACACTTGGCCAATTGAGCCATCTCCCCAGCCACTGTTGTTCAGAAAATGATAATAAACTCCTAATTGTTTTACATGAAACATTTTATTGTACACAGAGCCTCAGATTATCATGTGGCAGAATGAAGACTTGGATGGTTGACCACACATTATCATAGAATATGTTACAGAGAAATCACAGCAAGAATGCACTTTTTAAAAGTGAATGTATTCCACTCTGCTCAAGCTTACTCTAGTTAAGACATTATCTGTGTGATTTGATTGTTTTGTTCAACATGAATCCTTAGGAGACCTGGAATGCCACCACTTAAATATAAAAGTTTTGTAGTGAGATATTAACTTTGTCCACACCTGTGGCACAGACCATGCCCATTGGGGGTGGGGACAGGGGCCGATGTTACCTGAGGGAACTAAGTCTGAGGACAGGGCTCCAGGAGCTCTCTTGCTTGCAGCATGGGGACAGGAGAACATCTGGAGGCATCCTTGGGACCAGGAATCTGCTGATGTTCATCTGTCTATGATGTAAGTTATTTCTTCCTGAATCAGCATCTATTTGGCCTGTTTCTCCAGATCCTTATTAATTGTTATTATTCCTTGTGGAAAACTTAAACATCAATATCAATGTAAAATTTCAAGTTTTCAGGTATGCATATAGGGAAAGGCAGCAGTAAGCATTAAAATGTATATGAGGAAATTAGGATTTTAGAGAGAAAATTGCATATAAGCAAATGAGTCTCCAGATTTTTTTTCTGCCTTACACCAATTGGCTTCTTGATATAAGGCAGAAACTGTGAGTTTAATCTTAACACCATGTTTGAATTTAGAGAAGTAAAGCCAAATCCAACTCAAAAGCCAGCATTGGTTACATAAATTGGGACTAAACAGATTTTAGATAGTAAAGAGAAATAGATTTCTTTATAGAAATAATTTACTTGGATTAAATATTTTTACCACAAATCAGATTCCTCTTTATTAAGTGATTGTTTGGAGAACTATCTTCTCTTCTGTAGGTACCTACATGTTTAGTGTCTTTTGGCTGTTTGAAGGTGGGTGTTCTCTGTTTTCCTGCAAGGTCAAGAACAGAACACTTCCCCTACCTTTGAGAGATCTCTGCACATCTCATGAAAACTAATTTGTTGGATGACTTCTCATTTCTCTTTATTAAGATTTTTTTTTGTTCAACAAGAATCTTGATCAACTTAGATGGTATCCATAGCTTTTCTTCTCCTGTAGATACAAAGGCGAAACCCCTACCACAACGTAACACATATTCTGGTTTCCATACTGAGGTCAATACATCCTTGAAGTACACTGGCTAATTTAGTTTAGAATTTTTTTCTATTGTCCAGTGTCTTTCTGTAGCTGTTTTTCATTTTTCATTAGCATTAAGAAAGTTTAATGTTAATAAGGCATTATGCAACCTGTGTTTGGGTGTCTTCGTTACTCCTGCCTCGGTTCCTTTAAACTATGATTGGATCTCTCAACTACTGCTTGTCCTGTAGGATTGTGTGTTATACCAGTTATGTGCTTTATATTATAATACTCAAAAAAACTGTTTTAATTTGCTGGAAACATATGCCGGAGCATTGTCAGTTTTCATTTGTGCAGGTATGCCCATAATGGCCATTAACTCTAATAAGTGTGTGATAACAGAATCCTCCTTTTCAGAGCTTAGAGCAGTGGCCCATTGAAACCCTGAAAATGTATCTATAGTTTGGTGCATGTATTTTAACTTTCCAAATTCTGCAAAATGAAACACATTCATTTGCCATATTTAATTCCGATTTATACCTTTAGGGTTACTGCCTGGTGGTAAAGGAGTTTGGTTATAGAATGGCCCAGTAGGACAATTCCATACTATTTCCTTAGCTTGTTGCGAAGTGATAGAAAAATCCTTCTTTAAACCTTTGCTGTTCACGTGGTGTTTCTTATGAAACTCCGAGGCTTGTAGCACACTTCCTATTAATAACCGATCAACTTTATCATTGCCTTGTGCTAGAGGACCTGGCAGACCTGTATGAGATCTGATGTGTTTTATACATGCATACATACATACATACATACATACATACATACATACATATATGATGAGTCCTATTCCTGATAGTATCTTGTAACTGTATAAACAATAAAGTTAATTCTGTATCATCGGCAATAAATTCTGCATTCTCAAAGTATAAGACACCTCTCTCTGCATAGTGAGAGTCAGTAACTATAATGAGGGAAGATGGGGCCCAACTTCATTATTTCCTCTTGACTCAATGTGATGCATCTGGACTACAAACATCACCATAAAAGGTTTGAGACTGTTTTGCTCTAGACAATTCCTGACTAGCTAGCTGTAATGGTGCACCTTCTTATTACACCATGGCCAGAGTGTCATATAGAACTCTAGTCAAGTATTTTCTGCCACACAGAGACTAGCTACATATGTCACAGCTAGTCCTGTTGACAAATTTTGTTACTAAAAATCTTCCTACAGGATCCCATGGAGCAATCATCATCCCATTTCAGCAGGAAGTAATCTTAAGATAACAACATCCTCTTTCTCTATTCCTGGAATTTAAGGGGTAATTTTTATCTTCTTAGGGTTGGTTTTAGTTATTTAGGGTTGGGTATGGAAGGTGATGCTTAGACTCAGGTATCTCTTTTAGACATGGATAGGGTATGGTTGGGAAAGTTATGGTTTTAGATGGGATATAGGTAGATTAGCCAATCTTCTTGTGAATAATTTTAGTAATAGTGAGATATTAGTACTATATTGCTTACATTGTTATAGATTCTTATATGGTAACCTATGTAAAATTAAGTTTATATTCCCTTCCTGAAAGAATGGTATATTATACTTTGTCATATTGTGTAAAGTCTTTCCATTTATAATGCACATTATCCTTACCATATTTTATGTATGTATACTTTTACTTATGTCCAAGACATTTTGTATCTTCATACAACTTAGGGTATCATGCTGCACTTTATAGTTCTACCTCTGGTCTAGACATTTCTACTCTACCTCTATTTTAGGGATTTACATGTATATATACATACGTAGTTATATCGCTTAGATATTTGTCCCTGCTTTACTCAGGGAAGCTTCAATCAGTCTCATAGCAAGGTTCCTGAGTATTACAGATTGTCTTCACCCATGTTTCCTATACCTATGAGACTAGTCAGACATAGATGCTTAATCTTCTCACACATCATAGACTTGCAGAACATGACATTTAAATGTTTTAATATTAGTACTCCATTAACATAAGACACTATTGCTCCTGACAGCACCATGCACTTTCCTGAAAATATGTTGGACACTGTTGTTGCTCCTTCTGGAGTCCATCCTCACTTCAGCTAATGGCCTCTTGGGCAGAGAACTGACCCCACCTTGACCACTGTTTCGGATGTGCGGTCCTGTGTGCTTGCAAGAGACAAACTTATAAGACTGCTGAACACTGCCAAGTCAGAGTAAGACAGCCTTTCTACCTCCCTGATTTTGTTGTGGTCTGACTAGTACCCTAGGCCTTAGCCAAAACTGGCTGCACCAACGCTACTGTGAGACCTCGGGTGACTGTCCAGGTAGCCTGCTGTTTCTGTCCTCACTGCACCATGTGAAAGATGCCCATCCTCACTTCCTGCCTACCCTAGTATTGTTATTTTCCTTCTCAGGTCTTTGATGAGGTTGAACATTAAACTATCACAACTGTTATTCTCTTTTCCTAGTTAGACATATTAGGTACTAGACTTAAGCTTTCTAGCCTAGAACAACTCTATTGTAAACCCCGTTTTGCCTGTACCCTAGGACTAGATATGTGGGTCTTAAGTTTGTATGCTCTTGATTTTCCTTTTCTGAGAACACACTTGTTATTCACTGTTTTGTATATAGTTTTGTATCATGCCTAAATCTTTTTCTGCACCTGTGGCAAGACCACACCCATTGAGGGTGGAGACGGGGCAGATGTTTGGGGGGGGGACTAAGTCTGAGGAGGGGGCTCAGGGAGCTCTCTTGCTTGCCGCATGGGGACAGGAGAGCATCCATAGGCATCCTTGGGACCAGGAAACTGCTGGTGTTGGTCTGTCTATGTTGTAAGTTATTTCTCTGAATAAATATCTATTCAGCCTATCTGTTTCTCCTGATCCTTATTGAACCTCAATAAAGTTTAGAAAGCATGTTCCAAACCCACATGTCAAGTTTATGGTTGTTGCTGACTATTTAGAATACACTTCACTGATGTTAGTACTAGAGGAGGAGATATGAAAGACTCTAGCCCTATCATTCATTGGCTATGATCCTGAGTACTTTGCTTATCTCAGAAGCCTCTGTCTCTCTCAGGTCTCATCAGATCATCAGGACACATTCTCTCTAGACTCTATTTGCTCTCTAAAAGCAATGCAGCATGGAGTTGTGTTGCAAGAAAGGAATTTTTTGACATCACCAACATTCTCTCCATTTCATGGTAAGTGTAAAGTATTTCCAGCCACAAGTCCCCCACCTCTACAACATGCCTGCCCTTTCATTTTTTATGCATAGAATTCTGGAATCTCTTCACCTACTATTCAAGAAATAAGCATATGGGTACAGCCTATCTGCAGGAGTAATGTATGAACATGGGAAGTAAAGGGATGTAGGAGGACCTGTCTTCAGGAAAGAAACCAAAGGCTCCTCTGACCTCATTAAAACCAGTGGCATCACTGTCAACTACTGTCATTAAGTGTGTGTCCTTAAGTACCAAGATGATCTTGCCTTTCTCCTTGCTCTATTGTTCTACTGACCTCTTTGTATTCAGGCATGTTTCTTACATGGTACCATTTTTTAAGTGATTACAAATAAAGTTCATTCAGTGCCCCTCTTAAGAGTTGGACTGCAGGACAAGAGCTAGTATATACTTCTGAGCTGCATCTTAGATGTTTAAGACAAGCAGGTCAGATGTGAAATACTGTTTGGTTTACTATTTTTCAGTATTAGGGTGATCGATGAGTGTAGAAAAGGACACAGTACAAGGTGGAAGAAAGGGTATTTTTCTCTTATTATACTTTTAATTATTTTAAATGTGTGACTTGGTAAGCTTGGAAACAATCCACATTCAAGTGAAATAAAAATAAATGAAAATTGATGATGAAATGGTTCAGTGACTAAGAAACTTAAACCTATTACAAACTAAGTGAGTTTTTAGCCTAAATGATATTTCTAAGGTGTGTGTGTGTGTGTGTGTGTGTGTGAGAGAGAGAGAGAGAGAGAGAGAGAGAGAGAGAGAGAGAGAGAGAGAGAGAGAGAGAGAGAGTACATCTGTCTGCTCATGTGTTCCATAAAAATCCCATTGTGAGGGCTATAAAGATGACTCAGCAGTTAAAAGCACTTGCTGTTCTTGCAAAGGACCTCGGTTCAGATCCCAGCTTCCACATGGCAGCTTACAATGGTATAAAACTCTAGTTCCAAGGGATCTGTGACCATCCTCTGGCCTCCCAGAAAATCAGGCATACACAGGGTGCACATACATACATGTGGTAAATACTTACATACATAAAAATTTAGATAAATTTTTAAAAAGATATCATCATTAAGATCACTATTATTTCCTTGAAGACAAAAATAAAGAGTATCTCAGTATTTGTTATATGTGGCTGTATTCCTTTTAAAAATTTTATTTAGAATGTTTATTTAAGGACTACTAATACACACAACTACACCCACATTCTACACTTCCATTCACTCCTTTTAACAAATGAACAAACAAATAATAACCAGTTTTTAAAAAACAATTTAGCACTAATATGTAAAAGTAAGTCTAGTTTTCAACTCAGATGGACACCTAGCTTTCCTATGCTCACATTAAGGTGCCTCTGTTTTTCCTTCCTCTTGTGCATGAAGGTAAATAGTGCTGGATATCAAGGTGCTAGAGCTACACCACTGTTCCAAAGAAGAGGATCATCTGACCAGAATAACTCAGCAAATGCATTGTTAAAGAAAGTGGGAGAAGTCTCTGCCTGCAGGATCTTCTACCCCCCTCTGCAGGCCTCTGCTAGAGGTGAACCTGGGACCAGTTCTGCACACCCTTCCCTAGGAACTCCCTGGATTGGCCCCAAATCTCCCTCCCTCCTGTGTCCTGTCCCCAGTGAGAGGACTCCTGGTACTCTGACACACCCCCCCACACACACACACACAGAGCCTGCCCTCCCCCAACCCTGTGCTATACCTTGCCCACTGTCCCACCACTCTGGTTGAGCACTGGGAAAGAGGGTGGATCCAACAATCCCGCCACCATCCCTGAACTTCCTGGAGCTGTTCTGAACACAGGAGACCTGCCTATCCACCCTGAATCCCTTGCCTGACTAATCTCTGACCCCCACCGCTGGTCCTCTGCCAGAGCACTGGCCACAGGCCAGAGATCCACCCATCCCTGACCATTCTGAGTCCCTGCCTGCTGGATCTTTGACCCCCTTCACCTGGCCTCTGCAGGAGCCTGATCTTTGACCCCCATCTCCAGCCTTTGCCTGAGGAGAGACCTCCTAGAGAGCTTGGACCACCCAGAGCTACGGAAATCGAACTTCTGACCCACCTAAGCCCACCAGGGGAGGACGAGAAAGAGAGAGAGAGAGAGAGAGAGAGAGAGAGAGAGAGAGAGAGAGCACCTGCACATACTGGAAGAAGGGATAGGAAGACAGCAATACAAGAAAACACCTAACAATAGAAAGACAAGCATGACATCACCAGAATCTATGGACTCTACACCAACTAAATCTGAATACCTCAAAGCAGATGAAGCAGAAGAGACCGACTTAAAAAAATATCTTCATAAAAATGATAGAGGCCCTCAAAAGCAATATGAGAAAATCCCTTAAAGAAAAAGAAGAATAAACAAACAATAATTGGAAGAAAAAAACAAATCTCTTAAAGAAAGTATGGAAAGCCAAGAAAAAACAAACAGGTGAAGGAAAAAGTTCAAGACTTGAAAACTAAAATAGAGACAATAAAGAAAACACAAACTGAAGGATTACTGGAAATAGAAAACCTGGGCAAATGATCAGGAAATACAGACACAAGAAAACCCACAGAATACAGGAGATGGAAGAGAGAATCTCAGGCGCTGAAGATTAGCTAGAAGAAATAGATTCATCGACCAAAGAAATCTTAAATCGAAAAATCTTTAACACAAAACATCCAGGAAATGTGGGACCCCGTAAAAAGGTCAAACCTAAGAATAATAGGCATAGAAGAAGGCAAAGAAGTCCAGCTCAAAGATGCAGAAAACATATTCAACAAAATCATTGAAGAAAACTTTCTCAATCTGAAGAAGGACATGCCCATGAAAGTACACGAAACATACCAAACACCAAATAGAAAATACCAAAGAAAAAAGGCCCCTCGACACATAATAATCAAAACACCTAACATACAAAGTAAAGAAAGAATATTAAGTGCAGTGAAGGAAAAAGGCCAGGTAACATAAAAAGGCCGACCTATCAAAATTACACCTGACTTCTCCATGGAAGCTCTCAAGTCCACAGATGCCAGCCCAGTCTACTATAACCAGCAAAACTCTCAATCACTATAGATGGAGAAAACAAGATTTTTAATGACAAAGCCAGATTTTCACAATGCGTACCTACAAATCCACCCATACAGAAAGTTCTGGAAGGAAAACTTTAGCCCAAGGAAGTTAACTACTCTCACAAAGACATAGGGAATAGATAATCCCACTTCACCAGAATGCAAAAGATACAGCAGAACAAATATATTCACAATACCACTGCCAACAACAAATCTAAAACTGTTGTGAGCTGACCTTGAGTTACATCCTCTTGCAGAGTTGCTTACACCTTAGAACTCTAATTGAGCCTTATCTTGGTATACAGGAATCTGCTCAACAGGTGATCTCTTCCACTCATTCCAGGTACTGAGATAAACTGAATGCCCGGAACTGAGATGGGCCTGGCCCAGGAAATAAGATAAGCAGACCTTTGTTGTCTGATGTTTATTGTCTGGGATAATTACCAGGACCCTGGAGTTAGCAGAACTTAACCCTCCCCATTTGCTCTCTGCCTGCTACCCCTCCCCATTCCTCCCTGCCTGCTACCCCTCCCCATTTCCTCCCCGCTTTGCTTTAAAAACTCCTTTTTACATCAATAAAGTTAGACCTTGACAAATGCACTGCTTGGTCGCCTTCCTTCTTCCTCTCCCATTATTTTCAGGTTCTAGCCCACCTCGACCCACGAATAACTAAGCTCCGAGGGTCAGGGCATAAAACAAACAATTAACAATCAATGGTTCTTACTTTCCCTCAGCATTAATGGTCTTAACTCACCTATAAAAAGACACAAGCTAACAGAATGGATACGAAGACAGAATCCATACTTCTACTGCATACAAAAAACAAATCGAAGCTTCAAAGACAGACAACACCTCAGGGTAAAGGGTTGGGAAAAGAGCTTCCAATCAAATGGACCCAAGAAGCAAACAGGTGTAGCTATTCTAATATCTAACAAGTTAGACTTCAAACCAAAATCAATCAAAAGAATTGAAGACAGTCATTTTGTATTCATCACAGGAGAAATCCATCAGCACAAAGTCTCAATTCTGAACATCTATGCCCCAAATACAAAGACACCCACATTCTTAAGAGAAATGCTACTAAAACTCAAAGCTCACATAAAATCTCCCACACTTATAGTGGGAGAATTCAACACTCCACTCTCAATGCTAGACAGGACCACCAGACAGAGACTTAACAAAGAAACAAAAGAACTAACAGAAGTTATGTCTCAATTGTGTTTAACAGACATCTATAGAACATTCCATACAAACACAAAAGAATATACCTTTTTCTCAGCCCCACATGAAACCTTCTCTAAACTCAAGCACATACTAGGCAATATAACAAACCTAAACAGACAGAAAAAAATTGGAATAGTCCCTTGAATCTTATCACACCACCATGCTTTAAAGTTGGAATTCAACAACAACACAAACCACAGAAACCCTACAAACTCATGGAAACTAAACAATGCACAATTGCACCATACCTGAGTCAAAGAAGAAATAAAGAAAATAAAGACTTCCTAGAATTCAATGAGAATGAAGACACAACATACTCAAACTTATGGGACATTTTGAAAGCAGTGTTATGAGTGAAGTTCACTGCACTAAGTTCCCATATGAAGAAAATGGAGCATAGTCACCTTAGAGAATTAACATCACAACTGAAAGCCTTATAATAAAAAGAAACAAACTCACTCCGGAGGTGTAGATGCCAGGAAATAATCAATTTGAGGGCTGAAATCAATAAAGTAAAAATGAGGATAACAATACAAAAAAAAAAAAATCTATGTAACAAAGAGTTGGTTTTTTTGAGAAAATTAACAAGATAGACAAACCTTTATCCAAACTAACCCAAAAGGAGAGAGAGAGAACATGCAAATTAACAGAATCAGAAATGAGAAGGGGGACATAGCAACAGACACTGAGGAAATCCAGATAATTTTCAGGTCATACTTTTAAAACCTATATTCCACAAAATTTGAAAATTCAAAGGAAATGACAAATTTCTGAATAATGACCACTTACCAAAATTATATCAAGAACAGATAAACAATTTAAATAGACCTATAACCCCTAATGAAATAGGGGCAGACATTAAAAGCCTCTCAACCAAAAAAAAGCCTAGAGCCAGATGGCTTCAGTGCAAAATTTTACCAGAAATTCAAAGAAGAGCTAATACCAATACTCCTCAAATTGTTCCACACAGTAGAAGCAGAAGGTTCATTACCAAACTGATTTACAAGGCCACAATTACCTTGGTACCTAAGCCACACAAAGACACAACTAAGAAAAAGAACTACAGAACAATATCCCCGATGAACATTTTTGCAAAATTACTCAATGAAAAACTGGCAAATCGAATCCAAGAACACATCAAAGGAATCATCAACGATAATCAAATAGACTTCATTCCTGGGTTGCAGGGATGGTTCAACATATGAAAATCTATCAATTTGATCTACCATATAAACAAACTGTAAAAGAAAAACCACATGATCATCTCACTAGATGCTGTAAAAACCTTTGACAAAATTCATGATAAAGGTCTTGGAGAGATCAGGAACATGCCTAAACATAATAAAGGCAATATACAGTAAACCAACAGTCAACATCAAACTGAATGGAGAGATGCTTAAGGCGATTTCTCTAAAATCAGGAACAAGAAAAGGCTGCCCTCTCTCTCCATATCTCTTTAATATTGTACTTGAAGTTATAGCTAAAGCAATAAGACAACAAAAGGAGATCAAAGGGATACAAATTGGTAAGGAAGAAGTCAAACTGTCACTATTTGCAGATGATGATAGTTTATATAAGGGACCCAAAAAGCTCTACCAGGAACTCCTACAGCTAATAAACACCTTCAGCAAACTAGCAGGATAAAAGATAAACTAAAAAAAAATCAGTAGCCCTATTTTATTCAGATGACAAAGTGGCTGAGAAAGAAATCAGAGAAACATCACCCTTTACAATAGCCACAAACAACATAAAGTATCTTGCAGAAACATTTACCAAACAAGTGAAAGATATTTACCAAGAACTTTGTGTCTTTAAAGAAGGAAATTAAAAAAGATACCAGATAATAGAAAGATCTCCCATGCTCTTGGATAGGTAGGATAAACATAGTAAAAATAACAATCTTGCCAAAAGTAATTTACAGATTCAATGCAATCCCCATTAAAATCCCAACACCACTCTTCACTGACCTTGAAAGGCTAATAATCAAATTTATATGGAAAAACAAAAGACCAGGAATAGCCAAAACAACCCTGTACAATAAAGGAACTTCAGGAGGCATCACCGTCCCTGACTACAGAGCTATAGTCCTGAAAACAGTTTGGTATTGACACAAAAATAGACAGGTAGACCAATGGAATCGAATTGAAAGTCCTAATATTAACTCACATATCTATGAACACCTGGGTTTTGAAAAAACAGCTAAAAGTATACTGTAGAGAGCTGCGAAGTGCCGCTGGCTTCCACCTTCCACTTCCCCAAGGGTGAGCACTCTCTGGTGTAAATAAGCCTTTATTTGGTTAAGTCTGTTCAGCCTGTCTGCTTCCTATCTGTAGCCTATCTGCAGGGTCTACGTAACTCACTGGGATTGGTTAGCACAAGGGTATTTAAACATGTGCAGGGGTCCCCTGGGCTCTCGCAGGTCAGAAAAACATGTTTCAAGGATCCTGATTAAAACTGCATGGAGAAGATCTTCCCAGAGTCGCATCGTCCTTGCTGATGAGGGCAGGCGCAGCACAGTAATACAATGGGAGCGGGTAAGTATCTTCAACAAATGGTGCTGGCACAATTGGATGATGGTGTATAGAAGACTGCAGATAGACCCATGTCTATTGCCACACACAAAACTCAAGTCCAAATGGATCAAAGACCTCAACATAAATCCTGCCATACTGAACCTCTTAGAAGAGAAAGTAGGAGGTACTCTTGGATAAATTTGTACAGGAGACCACTTCCTAAACATAACTCCGGGAGCATAGACACTGAGATCAACAATTAATAAATGGGACCTCCTCAAACTGAGAAGCTTCTGTAAGGCAAAGGACAGAGTAGACAAGACCAAACAGCAGCCCACAGACTGGGAAAAGATCTTCACCAATCCTAAATCTGGTAGAGGGCTGATCTCCAAAATATACAAAGAATTCAAGAAACTAGTCAACAAAATACAAAATAAACCTATTAAAAATGGGGTACAGAACTGAAGAGAGAATTCTCATTAGAGGAAATCAAAAAGGCTGAACGACACTTAAGAAAGTGCTCAACGTCCTTAGCTATAAGGAAAATGCAAATCAAAACAACTCTGAGATACCATCTTACTCCTTTCCTGCCAGAATGATTTAAATTAGAAACACCAATGACAACTTATGCTAGAGAGGATGTGGAGAAAGGGGAACATTCCTCCACTGCTGGTGGGAGTGCAAACTTGTACAGCCATTTTGGAGATCAGTATGGTGGTTCCTCAGGAAAATGGGAATCAGCCTTCCACGGGACCCTGCAATCCCCCTCTTAGGCATAGACCCAAATGATGTGCATCCATGCAATCAAGACATGTGCTCAACTATATTCATAGCAGCATTATTTGTAATAGCAAGAACCTGGAAACAACCTAGTTGCCCCTCAACTGAAGAATGGATAAAGAAGATGTGGCACATTTACACATTGATGGGAGATGTTATTCCGTAAATATGTTTCTCATACTGGTTAATGAATAAAGTACTCTTAACCAGTAGGAAAGAGAGGAAAAGAGGGAAGGAAGAAGGGAGGGAGGGAGGAAGGGAGAGGGAACTGGGATTGATGTGTAAAATAAAAATAAAAAATAAATTATATATAAAAAAAGAAAATGGGATAACTGCTGTCTTAAGTTCTTTTCCATTTGCTGTAATAAAATAGTACAGCAGCACAGTCCATTATGATATTGAAATTAAGGCAGTAGGAGATTGAAACAGGTGATCACATTGTATATACGCTAAGGAGGGAGGGAAACATGGAAGTATTGAGGGAGAGAAAGAGAGAAGAAGGGAAGGAAAGAGACAGAGACATTAGGCACTACTGTAAGCCTTTGATTCTAGCACTTGAGGGCAGAGGCAGGAGGATCTCTATGGGTTTGAAACCAACCTCATTTATATATCAAGTTCTGGGTCATTCAGGGCTGCATAATAAGACCCTGTTTTTTTCACCTCTCACCTCCAAAAAAGGAAGCAAAGAAAAATAAATGCTAGTGTCTTTTAGTATTCTCCATTTTAAATAGCCCAGGATCTCCACCCAGGGAATGCTCCTACACACTCTTAAGACTAATTCCCAGGTCAATTAACCTAATCAAGAGAATTCCTAAGGGTGGAAGGATGGCTCAGCCATTAAAGGCTGGTTTGTAGCCAAAAGGACAAGAGAATCCTCATAGACATTCTCAAAGGCTGACTTTAATCTTGATAATCCATTATGGATGCTTCTGGAGGCTTATGTCCTAGGTAATTCTAGATCCCATCAAGTTGGCAATTAGCACTAACCATCACAAGTGTACATTTGTAGTGAGAGATCTACTCTGCCCACACCTGTTGCATTGGCCACAGTCACAGGTGTGGACTTGACTGGGAAAGGCTAGGTCTGGGTTCCCAGACCCCAGCTAGCTCTATTTTGGCTCACAGAGAGCAGCCTGGGTGTGGATCCTTGGAGCGGGAACTTGCAGGTCACCAGTTTCTTATGTAAGTGACTTTTCCCAAAATAATATTAACCTGTATTTAACTCCATCTCATGTATCTTAATCTGTACATCAATATACATTAATACTCCTCTTTGAAGTTTGTAGTATCTGATGACTTACATGTCTAAAAATAAGAAATCATTGAATAACTTATGATGTATTCATACTATGATATACATCCGTTTGAAAGGATGAAGTCAATTTATATCGCCATTAAAGTCCTACAACACATATTCATCAGTCTTTTGAAGGGAAGTTATATAATAATTTGTGCCAAATTCATAGTAGTAATAGCCTCTTCAGAAGACATTAGGATGACAGCTGATGATGACAAGAGAAGACTTCAGTGTTGTCTATAACAATTAAACATTTACTATCAGAATAATATCCTGTATTACTGGACGACATGAAAGACAATGAATTTTAAAACAATTATTTATTCTGTAGCAAATTATTTAACTGTAGCAAATAAAGCAATTATAAACACTGAGAAATGAAAATAAGAATTTCAAAACTACTGGAGCTGCTTAGATGAAAATCTAAAGACTTTGTAAACACAGATGTAAATTCTCATATACATTATCTAAAGAAAAAAGAGGAAATAGTGGAGAAAGATGGCATAACACATGCTGAATTACCTTTGCAAGAGATGAGGGATGATGTGGAGAGTGTGAACTGTTTTGCTTGCTAATATAAAGAAAGTCATTGATGAAATGGGAATGGATTGTGTAACTTTCAAATCACTAGAAAAAAGGATTAATTCATACAATAAATCCAAGAAGCAAAAGAAACAGGGTGTAAAATAGAAAGAGATGTTTCTAGGAAGTGTAAAAATATCAGAATAGACATTGAAGCCCAACAAATTTGATCTGATAAAAATTATAGAAAGAAATAAACTAAAACACTACTAATAATAGCAAGGGGAGAAAAGCTATATATTCACATAGTTTGAAACAAGATCTCTCTCTAGTCATGGAAGGTTTGGAAAGTCATTCATTACCTGTGTAATGATAAAAGAAGGGAAATTGAAACATCTCTTGGTTAATGTAGAATTACTATTGCTTTATTTATATTAACAAGTTAAAGAACAAAGCATACGATTGAGCAAAGAACTAATGTTTATAAACACAATTGTAAACTTCCATATATACCATATGTAGTAGTATGCTATATCCAATTTTACATCAATCTAAACTTCAATTATTTCTAGTAATTCATGACTGCGGCTAATTTACAAATCCATTTATATAATTAACTATTTACTATGTTTAGTAAGAAAAAAAATCAATGCATTGATGATCACTTTTATTTGATAAAATTTGACATCCACTCTTTATGAACAAAAAATATCTCAGCAAACTAAGGAATAATAGGAGGGTATGCTCTTGCTGTAGTACAGAGGGTCTATTAAAAAGAATAAGAAGAGATAATATAGTCAACAAAAAGACATTTATGGCAGCTTCCATGGTCCCTGCAAAGATTAAAACAAAAGATAAGCTTTTCATTCAGAATTTCATTCTGAAATTACCAAAAATAAAACCAAAAAAGGGGAGAATTAAATGAACATATGCCATCTCCTGGCCTCTTTAGACACCCATACACATATGACACAGATTCAAACACACATGATACAGATTCAAGCATAGATCTGCACATAGGCATTGTGTGTGTGTGTGTGTGTGTGTGTGTGTGTGTGTGTGTGTGTGTGTGTGTGTGTGTGTGTGTTCGCGCGCGCGCGCCTACTGAAGTAGTTGGAAAACTAGTGTGCCATTAATAGCTGGCATATAAATAATGAGGCAGTTAAATAGTGATTATTTGGTTAAAAGTATTAGTTAGCACTCTGAGATGTGACTTACACAAAATTAAAATATAAAAACCATAAAGTAATACTAATAAATATAAAAATTTTAGACCCAGCAATTGCCTTATTGTATACAACAAAAGGAAAAAGTTGACAGTGTATTTCTACATCAAACTTCTAGGAAATAAAAGATACTGTTTCATGTATAAAATGAGGCATTTTGAAGAAATCTTTAGGCTATGTAACTATTGCTCTCCAAATGTTCTACATATGCTTCCACTTGAGCCCCACTCATGGATGTGTCCATCTTTCATACAACACAATTTTTATTTCACTTTCATGAGCTTTTTAGATAGGTGTGCAAGCTATGTCCACTGTGGGTTGCATTATAATCCATCCCCCCAAATGAATCTGTGTGCTGTGGAATATGAAAACCTGAAACATGAAAATCATACCTGTGGGGATAGCTTAATTCACCCCGAATCAGGTAGACTGTGAGCACAATGGCAGCCCTCCCTCTAAGGAAAGAAGGATCTGAAATCAGAAGACAGGACAGAAATGGGGGTGAGGAGGCTATAAGAAAAGAAAGGTGGCAAGGAAGGCTTCTTCCTCACAGCACTGGTGATAGCTTGCATTCTTTAGGCTTTTGAGCTGTAAGAGAAAGAATTTCTGTTTTAAAGCACATAGTTCCCAGTACTTTGTTATAGCAATGCTAGCAAATGAATACAGTCATTTAAGTAGTGTTATTTCACTGCTACATGTAATAGCATGTATAACATGCTAAATATATGGGGCCCAAGATTACCACACTTCTATTCACCCATTAATATTTTGAGAAATGAAACTCAACCATTTCCTATTTTCAAGAACATTCTCCATAACTTTCAAATCTGATAGGTCTCTCACTGAACTGGAGCTCACCAATTTGGCTATACTGGTTGACCATAAGCTTCAGAGATCTGCCTTCTCTGCTCCCCAGTGCAGTGGTTAAAGGTGTGCAACACCATGCCCAGGTTTTGCATGGTTTCTAGGACTTCAAGCTCAGGTCCTCGTGTTTGCAAAGCAAGCACTTTACCCACTGAGCCACTTCCCATGTTTTTGCTTCATCTTTTAGGAAACGCCTTTCTCAGCACCTACAACCTTTGCCCAAATGCATTCTCACTCATGTGACTCCTAGCCAAATGCTGGAGTCACAGTTTCCTTGCCCAGTGGCTGTCCTGGAAATGGGGTCCTGAATAACTGTTTTCATTTTACCAGGTGGCATCAAGGCCTGATTTATTGCACATGCTTATCATCCCCACAGCCTGTTTTAGAGAAGGTCTAATGGCTGCAGTCTTTACACCAAGAAAGAAGTGGGATGCAGCTGTGCTCAGGGACTACACATTAACAAGCTTCTTAAAGCCCGAGTCATTGGATCAGTCTATTCTCTAAGTTTCTTTCTGTGTGCTATTATCTTAAACATGTTCCTATTTTTGAATTCTTCATTATTTCAATTTCCAATAAGCTTCTACAGATACATCATATTTTACTACCATTTTTCACAAAATAAAGACTACTAAATACTCCACAATAGACTAGCTCTCAGACAAATGATTGCCTGTTAATTGAATGTCACCCTTAGTGAACTAAAACTCTTACTATTGTATTTTATTTATTGTTAGTGTGGCAACGTAGCTAATAACAATGGTATTTTAGATGAGAATTCAAATATGGGGGCCTGTTACACTTAATTAATCACAGACAAAAGAATAAGGAGAATATCACATAGCCTGTAAAGCAGTGTGCAGGAGCTGAGGATGATTTGTTCACATGCAGTGTACTTTTCAAACATAATCTGAAATAGGTTTAAGATGTAACTGAAGCCAACCCTCATTTCTATCATTTATAGGAAAACCATAAAAAGTGTTCAGATGCTCCTGACATATATTATTCATGGCAGCAATTGTCTAGAGCATGGGTGGGGTGGCCCTCCTTAGAACAGGTTCTTTGTCTTTATGGTTCCCACCATTTTCTAGTGTGATCCAGAATACTTTATTAATTCATTCCCCACAGTCCCCACCAGTTCATAGTGTGATCCAGTACACTTCATTCATTCATTCCCCAGTCTCCATAATTCCTTAGTGTAATATATTTAATTTACTCATACATCTGTCTCACTCCTATAGACACCAGAGTGTAAGACTGAATGGCAGATTATGTAGTCCTTCTCTGCAAATTGTCTTTACATGTCTTTGTTTAGTTCATTAAAATGTTTCTGTAATCTCAAGGAAGAAAGAAGCAATAGAGAGAAGTTGAGATGCAGTGAGAGAGTGCACAGTGCGGACTCTTTTTAGAAAGAACCCATGGTAATGTTCTATGTGATGGTACTTCTGGGAGGAAGAGAAAAGAGCAGACCTCTCCAGCCTCAGGCCATCTGAGGAGTTGAGTCATTTGCCTTGGGAGTCACAGCTAGCTGAATGGCACTGCTCAACTCTAGATTTATGATTTATTCTAGCTTCTTTAGTACGATGCACTAGAGCAAAGAGATTAAACAACCTTCCTACTGACAGCATCGAAACACTGTCAATAAGAGACATGTTATATTGACAGTCAGCTATGTGCAAGGTCTACAATTCCTAATGAAGAGATTATTGCAAGTAAAAAGAGTGAAGCACCAAGGAGGTGAGTGACTCAATTGTGGACCTCAGTTGGAAGGTAGACTTAGGAGATTTATTTGGCCTTTAATTGTCCTATGTCTTCTTATCTTAGGAATATGAAACACATACAACAGGCATAGCATCTTAATTCCATTGCATGAGCCAGCATTTACCCAACACACCACACCCCTTCTTTAACCCTGTTACCCACATGGGGCTCCTACAAACAGAGCAGTCAAGGAGTCTGGGTTACTTTAACACATACAGGTGCAGCATCCATACTTTGCCAATCTTTTATAGTACTCTAATTGGGAGGGCTGCACACATCTCCCATCATACAGGTGGTTATTTTCCTACAGCAAACAAGTACACACTAGCTTCAGTGTTTATCTGTACCCTACTATTTTTTGCAGGCTTACATCAACCGACACCTGGTATTATCTCTATCCACAAATATCTTGTCAATATGTCAAACCCTGTTGTGAGCACTAATCTTGATTGTCAACTTGATTAGAGTGAGAATTGCCTGAGAGATGAGCAAAACACTCCTGTAGAGATGCTGGGAATTTCCAAAGAAATCTAGATTGCAGAGGCTCCAACTCAGGGAATGGAATAATCCTTTGGTAACATATTACTGGGAAACATAAAAGATAGAAGGTGGTGTTTTGGGGGAAAGTAAGTCACTAGGGGGGGTGTTCTTGAAGGCTGTGTCTTGACTTGGTTGTTTTATGTACCCTTTTCATGGTACTTTCTAGACACCATAATGTTAACTACTGTGATTTCTTATTCTCTCCCCCTCAGTGGTGGGCTAAGTCCTCTCAAACTGCAAATCAAAATTAACCTTTCTTCCCTTAAGATGATCTTGTAGGAATTTTTATTACAGTGATGCAAACTTAACTACTACACATGGTTCTTGTCACTTTTATTTTCTAAGAGAACAAACTGAGCTATGAGTAAAGCTCAATAGATAACTGAGCATTTAACTTCCAAAGCTATCATTCTGAAAGAAGGCAAGAAAGGAAAAGGAAAAATTTAAAGAAGAGTGGTCCAAGGCTAGGCATGGTGGTGCACTCCTTTAATCCCAGCACTTGGGAGGCAGAGGCAGGCAGATCACTATGAGATTGAGGTCAGCTGGGCCTACACAATGAGACCTTAACTAGGTGGTGGTCAGGGGAGAATTGTACAAAGAAAAATACTATAACCTAAGATGGAAGAGGTAAATAAAATGCTGTATGTTAGAAAGTCTTAATATGGGCTACACTCTACACTTAAAGATAAACATTAGTATAACCAACCTTCAGTGGGATTATACATATAAACCAGGTATGGTGGGTGCGTCTATAATCCCAGTAGTCAGGAGGCTAAGGCAGGAGAATCAAGAACTTACTATCAGTCTGGGCTTTGTAACAAGTTTAGGTCCTGCCTCAAGAAAGAAAGAAATAGAGAGAGAGAGAGAGAGAGAGAGAGAGAGAGAGAGAGAGAGAGAGAGAGAGAGAGAGAGAGAGAGAGAGAGAGAGAGAGAGAGGGAGGAAGGGAGGGAGGAAGGCAGAGAGGGATGGAGGAAGGAAGCAAGGAAGGGAAATACACACTAGGTTAATAATCAAAAGAAACCTGGATAGGTTCCCTTTCTTCCTGTATTCTATCATCCTGATTCCTTCTTTTCAAGGAAGGCACTCCACAGAGAGAAATAGAAAGAAACAGAGAGAAGACAGACTGAAAATGAGTGTGGAGTCCTCCCAATGAGGAATCTAGGGAAGAGGTCATCAGAATCAATGTGCTGTGTTTAAAACTAATTCTTTTACAGGTTTGAAATTGTCCTCCACACTCAGTAAAAGGGATGGGCCAAAGAAGAAAATGAGTTATTACATCAATACGAGCAATAAAACAGCCATAGGATTTAGGATTAATGAGCATTATTTTGAAGGAGTCCTTGAGTTGAGCATATCAGCAGTACTTGACTTCAAGTGAAAATTGAGGAACCCTAAATATAAATTAATAACACCCACCATTGCAGTGTCAGGTTCCAAGTATCTTTAAATCATACAGAGATCTGGCAAGTGAAAAGCTATGAAGGATAGAAATATCAAAACCCGCATTTAACAAGCTTGGCCTCATGGACAAAGCATTACCTGCAAGAGTTGCATAATGCATTCTAAACTTTAAGCAAGACAAATATTAATGAATAAACTTTTGTCACAGACCCATAGACAAATATACTGCAGACATCTGAGAATAATTTCCACATGGACCACACTTCCTGACCCAAATGCAATTAAGTAAAAAATAATAATAAAATGACAGCTAGGAAAACTAGAAATTAGAAAAGTCATAATTCAACATGACACATGGTTCCCATAAATAACCATAATGAGGTTTTATGAATATTTAGAATTGAATGATTATGAACTATTTTAATGATTTTCATTTACATAGGTCCAGAGCAAACACAGGCTAGAAACCCATGCTGGTGAGTTTTGTCAACTGAACACAAACTTGAATTATCTGGGAAGTAGAAACCTCAACGGAGGAATTGTCTCCTTCAGATTAACCTCTGGGTATGTCTGAGTGGCATTTTCTGCACTGCTACTTAATTTGGGAGGGCCCAGCCTACTGTGGGTGGTACCAACCCCAGGGAGGTGGGTCTGGGCTGTCTCATACGGGTAGCTGAGCAAGCCAGAGAAAGCAAGCCAGTAGAAAAAGTTCCTCTGTGGCCTCTGCTTCAGTTCCTGCCACCAGGTTTCTATCTGGAGTTCTTGCCTTGGCTGCCCTTGATGATTGACTAGAACCTGTGTGTCAATTAAACCTTTTCCTCCATAAGCTGGTTTTTATCAGTGTTTTATTAGAGCAATGAAAAGCAAACTAGGATGCTTCCCATCAGCCCTTACTAATGCCACTGCCTCGAGGTTGATATCCAATCTTTTAATCATTTTTTCAAATTTTAGATACATATATTTATAGTAGTTTGATCACAAATACATATCTTGAGGACCTTTTGAATATATGCATAGTTCATAACTAACAGAACTCAAGAACATGAATATAGTACCATATATTTTTCCATGCTGTTGCTGGGAGTAAGTTTTGAATCCTGTTCTTACTATTATTATTGAACCTATAATGATTACTTATGCATGTATCTTTTGATAAATGTTTCCACTCATTTCCATTGGATGTATACTTTGGAGTGGAAATGCTGGATCTTGAGGCAGATATCATGTTGGCTTTTAGATATACTGCTAACTTTTCTTCTGAGTTGTCTGTACCATGTTACACTCCCACCAGCCTCATATGAGAGTCCCAGTTGGTTCATGCAGTTACCAAAGTGGGTATTGTCAATCTTCTTAATTTTAGCCATCCTGGTGGGTGTGTGGTGGTTTTTGTTTTCTCATGACTAATGGCATACAGCATATTTTCATAAGTGTATTGCCATTTACATGTGCTCTTTTATAAAGCGCCCGTGAAAAACTTTCCCTGCTTCTTTTTTGAAGCACAGCCTTATTGAGATACAACTCAATATAATGTCACCCCACTAAAGTGTAACTATGTTGGGTTTTAGCATATTAGACGGTGCACTTTTGCTGTTACCTAATTTCAGGACATTGCTTTGATCTCCAGAGAAACCATATCCCACTAAACACTTATTCTTTATCTCCTTGTATTCACCTGAGCCCCTGGGCATCACTAATTCCCTTTCAGTCTGTGCAAATTTCAAATTAAATCATGCAATATATAGGCTTTAGCAAATAGTGTTTTTACTAATCATGTTTTCAAGGTTCATTCAAATTGCAGCATTATTAGTATCTCATTTCTTCTTATTAGTGAATAGTATTCCATTATAGGGACATACTGCAGTCTTCTGTATTCATTGTTATGGTCATTATGTTATTTCCTCTTTTGTGTATTCTCTACATTTGTATGTAAGATTTTTGTGAACATGTTCTCAGTTCCTTCGGGTGTCATGTACCTAGGAGAAAAATTGTTGGGTTATAAGACATCTCTAGCTTATTTGTCTTTGCTGTAATTTTGCTATTTTAGGGTTGGCTCTGAAGATAACAATTGATACCTTAAAATCTAATTTTCATTGGCATTAACTTATTTGAAAAGGACAGGAAAACGCACAAAACAAAGCTCCATTGCCTCTCCTTTCATGTGACAGTCACCAAACAAATTGCATTTCTATTCACTGTAAATCCATCAACCATTTCCAAACCACAGTTTTGTGTGGTCATTGATTAAACTATAGAGGAGAAGAAGCCATGTGCAAACAAAACTCATATTGACTTTCATACCTTCCTATATAAATTCCTTTATTGGTGTTCTATATTTCTATATGAATGTGTCTAGTGTGTGTTCATTTCAGCCTGAGAACATCTCTAGGCAGGCTCTCTCGGATTTTGTCTATCTGGAAATGTCTCAATTTTGACTTAATTTTTGGAGGATTGATTTAAAACTTCATGTTGACAATGATTTGTAGTATTTGAGTAAGCCATCCCACTGCCATCTATAATTCATAATCAGAGGCATGAAACCCACTGTTAAGGTTAATGAGATCCCATTGTATGTGCTGAGTCACGTGTGCTTTCTCTTCATGCTTTCAAGATTTTTCTCTGAATTTTAACTATCTAATGTTATATCTGGATCTCTGATTTTGTCTCATTTGAATTTCCTAAGTTTTTCATAAATATCAACTAATATTTTCATAAAATTTGGCATTTTTCATCTATTGATTTTTGTTGTTGTTTATGTTTTTGCTTTTTTTATGTTTTGCATCCCAGCTCTTTCCAGCATCCTTCTGGGGTACTCTTTGTCTATCATCCATATGTTGGTATATTGATGACTTTAATTAAAAGAAATCTCCATACCTGTTTATTTGGAGAAGAAAACATGTATAAACAAAACTGTTCTTTTCCTCAGACTGGATGATTTCAATTGATCTGGTCTTTGGCTCACTAATTTTCCTTAATTTCTTTTGATAGTTCAGATTTTCCTGCTGAGCCAACCAACTAAATTATGTTTTACTTTTCAGTCCCAGACTTTCTATGATAAATTGTAGCTTCTGTCTGTAGTGATCTTTTATATTTGGTGTAATATCATTTCCATTTGTTTTTTAAAGTCTTCTCCTTCTTTTTAACTTTATGCAGTACATAAAGGCCCTGACCTAAGGTCCTGTCCTTGTTAGGTCCATGTTAGGCAAGTGTGATCTACCACTTAGCCACACTTGAGTCATTGGATTTTAGCTCTGTGAAATGAACTTTCTATGTGGCCCAGGCTGCTCTGTGACGATATATGTATATATCCCAAGTTAGCCTCAAATTTGTCATCCTTCTCCTTCTGCCTTCTGAGGGTTGTGACTACAGGTCTGTGCCAACATACGTAGCTCCATGAATCCTTTACACATGATTTCATTTAACCCTTTGAGCACATTCATTAAAATACTTTAAATGTTTGCATATCATATCTAACATCTGGGCTTTCGTAGCTACTGTCTTAGTTAAGGTTTCTCTTGCTGTGATAAAATATCATGACCAAAAGCATCTTGGAGAGGAAAGGGTTTATTTCTTCCTTCCCATTCAGCTAGCAGCCCATTGCTGATGGAAGTCAGGGCAGGAACTTAACAGGGAAAGAACATGAAAGCACGAACTGAAGCTGAAGCCATGGAGAAATGCTGCTTACTAGTTTGCTCTCCATAGCTCAGCCTGCTTTCTTGTAAAACCTAGAACCACCAACCCAGGGATGGAATTGTCCAAAGTGAACTGAGCCCTCCCACATCAGCCGTAAGTCTAGATTATGCCATACAGACTCATAGATTAGGTCAATTCTATGGAGGTATTTTCTCAATTGAGAGTCTGTCTTCCCAGATGACTCTAGCTTGTGTTAAATTGACAAACTAGCCAGCGCAGTGTCCAATGATATCATTTGCTCTTGTCCTCATGTATTCAAGTCAAACTTTCTTGTTTCTACAGTTTTTGCTGAACATCTGATTTTTTTTTAATTATTATTATCTTTTCTTGTTTTACATGTCGATCCCAGTTCCCTCTCCCTCCCATCTGATTCTTAAAACAGTATTATGGAGCCATTCATAAAATGACCACCCCATCCCACACAGCTTGCCACTTTGCTGCAGATAGTTGGTAGCTACTTAGCAGCTTTTTGTTTGTTTGTTTGTTTGTTTGTTTGTTTGGCCTTGTTCTGGAAGGCCTGCATTTGCTATCATGCAGCCACTGACACCTGTGCTGAGTTTCCTAATGATGGACTGGATATCTTCTTAAGTACCATAAACCAACAAGCCTCATGGCTTTCACCAATGGGCTCTGTACGTGTTGCTGTCGTACATTCCCAGTGCTTTGGCAAGGTATCACTGTGCCTTAGACCTCACCTTCTCTTACCCAGGGCTTCAGTGCAAATCAGAGGTGGTGGTGTGAGGTCTTATCAGGGTTTCACTGAGTACATGCACAACCATGCTACACACACATGGCCTTCTAGATGCTCTAGAATATAGAAGAGCTTTCCAAGTTACCTGTGAATTCTTCTTGTGAATTTCCTTGAAGTTTTTTAGTTAGCCTTATGTGTACTCCAAGCTTATTAAGCCACTCAAGGTACTGGCAGTGTTAAACAAGTTCAACTGATCGTTGTTGACAAACACCCTTGAGACAAGCTAAACGCATGGAGAAGTCTCTGAGCCAGGTCAAAGAGTGACAAACCCTGAGAATGGAGCTTGGACACAAGAAGTCAGACAGATCAAATTGTCTTCGTTCCCTGGGGACAGAGGGTTGGGAGCTGCTCCAAGTTGGTTCTGTCCTCACCCCACCCCACCCACCCATGTAGATGCTGGGCTGCTGGTTCTCAGTTACCATGGTTACAAGGCTGTTAGTTTTCAAGGCTACTCTGGAGCTGGGGTGAAGGGGTGGGGCAAGTTAAAATGTCACAGAGCTCACTGTTGTATCCAAAATGCAGCTGCTTTTCTTCAGGGGTTGTTCCTTGGGTCAGCAGAAACCTTTGTTGGGTTTTCAGAGTTCTGAAAATGTTTAATTTTGGCAATACTTTGTGGTTTCTTCTGGGGAGTGGGTTCCATGGGTCCTCCCTCATTCCAGATGTGCTTCTGTTCCTTGTTTTTCCATTTGATTTCCTGCCTTATTGATTTACGGGTTTCTTGTTTACCTTTTTGATACAAGTCTGCCATGAAATATGTGCTTGCTTGCCAAGTGCCTTCTGCGGGCTGTGTCTGCCACTCTGTCTGGGCTTTCCTGTACCTCCGTGCTCAGCTGAATAGTATGATGCAGCAGATGACACTTGTGACTTCACCTGCCAGGTAGTATTTATTGACTAAAGTTAGAGACGGGGAGGTGGCAGTTCATGGCCATTTGGAACTGTTATGTACAACTAAAATATTCTATTCTGTGTGATTGTATACTTATCACCACTAGAATAATATGAGTGTATACTCTTTAGAAAAAATGAAATGAAATAAAAGTGCATTTAGGAAGTATCAGATTTCTTCTTTTCTCTCGTCTACTTATAACAGCCTCTGTTGGCTATACATGCTTAATCCTATGAATTCTTTCCTGTGAATTTGCATCCATACATACACACATAGCCTTTTACATATATGTATGTAGAAAGATTTACAAACGGAATATTTTAGCTATGGGTTTTGTGGCTACGTGGTTTTCTATGGTTGTCATTTTCAAGGCTACATAGTATTATATAGCATGACAAATGCTACATTTTGTTGAAGACTTGCATCATGTCAGGTTTGTATGCTATGAAATAATGCTGGGATGGTTGGTTGTAGTTGTTGACGTGACATCATCTAGCATTACCTGGGGAGACAGTCTCCATGAGGAACTGCCTAGAATAGGTTGGTCTGTTGGGAAAATACCTTGATTGTGTTAACTGATGTGTGAAGATCCATCCTAAAAACAGGAAGCACCATTCCCTGGGTTTGCATTCTGAACCATCAAAGTGGCTAAAGCAAGCCAGGGCCCTAGCCCGCATGTGTAAATCAACTGTTCTTGCTCTTGACTGTATGTGTGATGTGATCAGTTTTTCAAGCTTTCATGGCAGTTTTTCAAGCCCTCCTGTGATGGTATGTTTTTGGAACTATCAGCCAAATAAACCCTTTCTCTCTTCAGTTGCTCTGGCCAGGGTACTGTATCACAGCGGCAGGAACAGAAACTAAGACAACTGCTAAAGCATCTCTGCGCATAAGTTCCAAGGTGTATGTATAAGCATTTCTAAAAATATGACTCCTACAAAAAGAATGTATTCATGTATCCAAAGACAACATTTATAGAGAGATACCTTTTTTAATACTCTCAACAGAAATTTGGGATTGGTGTTCTTTCTAATTTTGATGGTTAAACAATTAAATGTATTTTAAAGCTTTAGTCTGGATTTCCCTCATCACTTGTACAATTGAGAACATTCTCATCTGTTCATATGTACTGAGTTGCTTGTTCATATCCTTCAGTTATTTTTAATTTTACCTTATTGATTTGTATGTTCTTGCTATATATGTTCTGGATAGTCATTTTGGCTGTAAAATATATTGCAAACATTTTCTCAATCTTATTGCTGCACCTTAATTCTCCCTATGCTGTCAAAGGTAATGTCAATTGAATTTTGTACTTCAATAATTTCTTTTTCTAGACAGGCCCACCTCAGTTTATATTTTAAATATATCCCCTGTGCTTTCTTATAATAATTTATCCATTTTTCATGATTGTGTCTTATGTTTACAGTGGAAGGCTACCTTTCTAGAAAGCCCTTGCTTTGACTTAAACCACAGTGATTGCAGACACATTTTGCTCAAAACTATGGAACCTGGTCCAGAAAACATTTACTTCACTGTGCATTCTTCACCTCCAACAAGAAAGACCACCTGTAGCAAAATGTAGATCCCCGTGTGCAGAAGCAATCCTGAGGTCTTGAGCTTCACAGGCCCTTGTGATCATCTTTGCCAATGTCACATCCTTTTATTTATATTTTACTACAGACTCATTGTGTGTTTCCCTTGTTCTCTTCCTTCTCATGAATGTTTTTACCATTATTGTTCATTTTCTACATTGTTTCAAGCTAAAGTTTTGATGGAATTTTTTATTAAGATAGTAACATTTTACTTACAATGGTTTTGAAATGATCAATAAACTTGACACAAATTTAACATCTTAATCATATTGAATATGCCTATGCAGACTAGCAGAAAACACATGTGCATGTACTCACATGTGTGCGCACACACACACACACACACACACACACACACACACACACACACACCTTAATATCTAGGGAGTTGATTCTTTTATAACTTGTTTTTTTTTTACTTAATATTCTTGTCTTTCACAACATAAATCTCAATCCCATTCATTTCCTGTGTATCTACCCTTTTCCCTTGCAGCTCCCCCCATAACATTTAAGAGAAAAAAGAAAAAAGGGGGATATTGTCATGGAAGCTGTAGTGTGACATAAACCCATTGCCCATATATCTTTACTTGTAAATGTTCATTACAAGGACTGTGGTTTGTTTCTATTACACTATTGATGCTGGGCCTTCATTGGAACTCCTCTTGGCTATCCTGCTGTTACTCTGTGTTTGGAGATCCTTCAGCTTTGTGTCTTTTGGACAGGTCCCTTTACCTGCTCCAGTAGTCACAGATGGGGTGGATATTGGGGTGGCTAACCCATAACCCTGGTTCTGGGCCTGGGTAGTTGCAGGGTTGGTCAGCCCGCCAGTTCTCTGTTGTCCTCACTACCAGGGTCAGCTCTCCTGCATTGCCTTGGAGAGTTAACTCTTTGTAGCCATAGGGTTGGGGAGGGCAGTTCTCCAGCCTTTATGTCCCCAGGGTTGGATCTCTCACACCTACACCTTCAGGGCCAGCTCTACTGTGTTGCCCAGGTGAGGTATTGAAGAGTGGTGGAGAGTCATCTCTCTCCTGCTCATGCCGCCATATGACAGGAGAGAAATGGGAACCATGCTTCCATGCTCACAATATCAGCGCGGCTCGCCCACACCTCTGCCAATGGAGTTAGCTTTATGTGCTCCCCAGGTGAAGTGCAGGGCCTACCCTCCCTAGTGTTTCAGCTGGTGGCAGCTCTCCAACCCTTATGACTTCAAAGCAAGCTCTCCCACCACCTCAGTGATCCTAACATCAAAATTTATAGACGCTCAAGTCTATTAGATAATATTATCTACACATATTATCACATCTACCGTAAGTCAACTTTAGATTACTTAACATACCCATTGCTATGTAAATGTTAGTTATATCATCATGTATTGTTTTGGAAACAATGACTAGAAAATAAAGTGTGTATATATTTAGCATAAAGGTAGTTCTCTCTTTAAAAATTTATAACTCACAGTTTAACCTATCTGTAATGTATGGAACTGATTGTTCTGATTGTATGTATAACACACACACACACATACACACACAGTATGCACACTACACATGCATGCACACGCCACATGCACATGCCAGACATACGCACATTGACCTACACTGTGTATCTTTTTAGTTTATTCATTATTCATTTCACATTATTGATAAAGTACAGTTGCTAATTTCAAGTAATGTCCTTTTATCTGCTTCTTCTCTAACTGGTAACCATGCTTGCTATCTGTTCTGTGTGGTCACAGTCCCTATGACAGTTGTTAATTCTCTTGCAAGTTTTAATAGTTTTTTTATTTATATATGTAGTGTTTTCTTAATTTGTTCCAGCACTTTGAACCTTCATAAAACATTTCCCAGTGACAATGAGAGGTTGTTCTTGCCGTCTGAATATTTACAACAGAAATGGTTTGTTGCCTCACATTCAGATTGACTGTGAGGGTGTGAGTCAGTCCTTTCTACTCCTGGCCTATAAAGAGCATTTTAATAATTATGATGGAAGATTCAATTTTATCTGTCTTCTTATTTGTTAATGCAGTATATTCCATCGGTGGGAAGCAAAATGCCAAATCACCTTTCAGCTCATAAGATGAAGCTGGTTTGTTCATCATGTATTTTTAATATATTACTAGGATTGATTTATTAATATTTTATTTATGTATTTGTATCTATACTTTCAAATGGGATTATAATTTTTATTTCTTGCCATGCCTATCTTTGGGGTTCTGGTAGCTACATAAAATACATGAAAGATTCTGCTTGGTCTAAATTCTCTTCAGTAACAGTAATCATTTACTGCTTAAGGGTTTTACAGAACTTAACAGCCAGGCCTATTTCCTTGAGAAATATCTGAATTTAATTCCTTTCACCATCAATTACTGTTAATGATCTAAACAAAATCTTTTTAACTCTAACCTGACTGTTCTTAGGTTATCATTTATTTCATGTGAACTTCTAAATTTGAGTCCTTTCCAATAGAATTTAGTTTGGTGTAGACCAAACAAACAAATTTTAAAATCCAAAATAGATGAGCATGGGGGATTTTTAAATGCTTTTGTTTCTTTGTCCCTTACAATGGAAAGATTCCCAGTAAAGATGAATGCTTAGAGTAGGTACTTCTCGGCTTCCTGTTACTATAACAAGTACTTGAGAAAATTGGCTCATGGAGGAATGGGACAGTTCATGGAAGGATGGGTCAGCTGACTGAAAGATGGATCAGCTGATGGTGGAACTTGTCAGCTGACGGAGAGATGGGTCTGAATCTAGCGATCCTGATGTAAATTGACCCGCTAAGCTGTACTTTAGAGCCACAGGGGAAACACATTAAAAACATCAACCCAGAACATACCCAAGTAAACTGATGTAAGTCCCTGTATTGATATCTACTGGGTGGCATTTGTGTCTAAGTGACTTAAACCTCTCATGAAGAAAATGTGGCAGGTCCTTTCCTGCACTCAGTGTTACAGCCCCCACACAAATAAGATCATGGTACATCAAGAGGGAAAAAAACCTTCTGAGATGACACACAGGTAATGTATATTTGAAGATAAATTAGCTGGGGCATAATTAGTTGTGATGGAATTAGAATTCAGTGTTTAATGGCAGACTCTAATATTTCACCTACAAGGGCTCCGAGAGATGATATTGGAAGCAGGCTTGATAATGTACTTAAACAGCCTTAGGAAGCACCAGGCTTCTTCTTGCTGAGTCACCATCCTCACAACCCTGCTGCAGCCTAATCAATATTTAACTACTTGGAGCTTTTACCTCTTCCCCAAGAGGACCACATCCCATAGTGAGCAACTAAAAACCTTCTTTTCTTAATATTAATCTCAAATGTTTCACTACATCATCTCATCCCCCTACTCCTAATAAAAATTTTGCATCTTATAACTATCACAACAAATATGCAAGTGGCAGCTTGTTCCGGGGAGAATTCACTCAGAGGCAAACTGTAGATTTCTTCATTATAATTCCTTTTGCAGCCTCTGAAAAATCAGTGTACTTAGGAGTAGTCGCCATTTAATTTTGATAAGTGATCTGCAAGGTGAGCTCAGAGATTCTGGGGATCCAAATTAGGACATAGTCTGCACATAACTCATGTTAGGAAACTACTACAGTAAAATATTAAAGCAGGTTTATTGCCTAGCTGTTTTTAGCATTTATCTTAATTATTTAAAAACTTATTTTTACACACTAAGCAATGCATCCTGTAAACACCCCTCTGGTTTTTGCAGATGATAACAAAACTTCACAATTAGCTGTCTCTGTTCCAGGCTCTTTACCCTATGTCACTGAGGTTTGGATCCTTCTCATGAACTCCATCAAGTCGCTCCTGCCTTTTGAAAAGAATTAATTTTCCTTTGCTTTGCTGAGGAACAAACCTGGAGTTTTTGTGCATGCTAAGCAAACACTCTCCCACAGTGTTCATCTCCCAGCCCCTAAGGCACTGCTCTTTAAAAAGAAGAGCTACCAAATAAGGTCAGAGTGTGGTTTAAAAAAATAGCGAGCATCTAACTTTGGTTTAGTAATTTGCCTCTCACTTCATCAGACAATTTAGCAACTGAAGGACTATGGGTGACTTATGTGACATGTCTAGAAAGCCCAGGCTTCCAGTGTTTCAAGTGTCTCTCAGTATGCAAGGTCATATGTTCCTGAAGCACCACTATTCCCTTCCCTCTCAGTTGTCCTCTCTACCTTGACAATAAGTCTGCAGATGAGGTAGATATGGGGGCCATAGAGCCTTGGTATAAATCCCCTAACTGATAACTCCTGCCCTTTGACCTCTAAGTAGATCACAACTCTTGGAAATCTCAGGTTCTCATCCACAAAATGTAATTGCTAATGGCTGCCTTTGCTAATTTAAAAAAAAAAAAAAAGAAGAAGAAGAAAAGTAGCTTCTATAAGTACAGAAACCACAAATGACAACTCCTCTTAAAGGCTGAGTCTGATCTACCAACTACTTATGCTGTAATTTGCTTCTGAAATATCTCAAACAATTTATGAGCCTCAGCTGGCGGTATGGTTTGGAGAGATTCCTTAGGACATAGGGACTGGCTTGTGACAGCAGGCCTTCGCAGATGATAGCCTGGCTCCGGGCTCCAACCTTGCTCTCAGCTTCCACATCTGTTGTAATGTGAGCAATGTCCACCACATGCTTCACCTGTCATGAACTGATTTGCTCCATGCTGCCCTACTACTTCAGTCTGAACACTCCAAAGTGTGAGCCACTGTGAATTCTAACAGGCTGATGGTAGCCTGCTGGCGGAGCTCTGTTCTTATTGCTCCACAGGGGTGTAGAGAGGCCGAAGGACAGACAGCTTCATCTTCTAAAGCATCCAAAGGCTTTTCATGCTGGACACTATGGATGCAGTTTGGACAAAATACCTGGAGGCTCTATAATGAAGGAGTCTGGGACATTTTTTTTCCCACTTCCAGTTGAGTTGATTCTATAACTAAAATTTTCCAACTGGGAGAGGTGGGAAAAGGGACCATCACCCCTAAGGCTTCTGGGAAGCATTCAATAAGAAAAGAGGAGTCATTCATATGTGACAATTTGTCGCCAAATTTTATAGTATCTTCCTTTACAAAGAGTGGGTTAAATGTGTTTTTCTTTACTTGTAACTATAGACAAGGCAGTGGGACTCCAGTGTTTAGTGCATGAATCATTTCCCTGTAACTGAGGGGATGGAGAAAGCTTGAAATACAGAGCCATATAAGAAAGGAAGAAAACAAGATGTTTGACTAAAGCCTAGCAATGGCCCAAAGATGAAAAGCTGTGAAAAGAGAGCAACTTAACTGACATTCATGTCCCCTGACTGTGGCTATTATACCATGGCCCTTTCCATACCAAACCCTCTGCGCTGAGCTGCTGTCCTGGCCACAGTTGGTTAAACCAGAGTCAAGCAGACAACTCCACAGAGATATTTTGGCTGCTCAGCAGTTCTCCTGGTTGAAGAGAGGTAGGAAAGCCTTTACTAGATCTCCTCCTTAGAGACTTTGTGTATGATGCCTACATGGCCAGTCTAGGCAAAGAGAAATGAGAACGCACAGGGAAAATGGTACTCCATTCAGCAGCAGAGGAAGAAACAAGTATGTCGTGGTAGACTCACCCTAGGTAACAGCTAGGTGGGAAGAGTAGTTGTTTTTCTATCGCTGGGCCTGGAATTCTAGGAAAAATACTTAAATGAGAGGGCCTAATTTGCTCAGTCTTAGAGATCCAACTTAGGCTGCTTGTCCTCATCACCTAAGCAGACAATCACAGCAAAGGAGTGTATGGAAGAGGAATACGCCACTCTATGGTGAACTCAAACTTGGGGGAGGCAGAAAAAGACACAACCTCTAATTCATCCAGGAATTAATCCAGTCATTAGATCAGCAATCTTGTGGTCAAAGTGTCTCACAAACATTCCCAGCAGTGTGTTTCACTAATCTAGGGTCAGATTGACAGGCAAGATCAACTATCACAGTGGGGTTTTGCAAGATGATCCTCTGTACTGTCAGAAAGGAAAAGCAAGACCATTCCTAATGGTGCTGATTTCCTTAAATCAGGTTTTTCTGCTATTACTTGTGGACACTTAAAAGTAGATTATGAGAATGAGCCAGTTCAAAATGTTTTCATTGTTTGATCAAAGCTGCAGGAGTTGACACAGGGAATATCTACAAAAGATAAGACACAGCTTCTGCAAGGACAGTCATCAGAGTGACAGTGGTTTTGAAAACCTCCTTTGATCCAAACGAGGCCCAGAACCTGGGGCCAC
Organism: Cricetiscus sungorus; assembly: GCA_030556225.1. NCBI lineage: Eukaryota > Metazoa > Chordata > Mammalia > Rodentia > Cricetidae > Cricetiscus > Cricetiscus sungorus. The sequence goes on from JANBXA010000103.1 coordinate 8,003,321, forward strand.
CAAGACTGTGCTCAACCGTGGTCCTCCCACAACAGGGCATACCCCAACCATGTCTCCAGAAAAAGCTTCACCTGCAGCTCTATAGATCATGATGCTGAGGAGATGGGAAAGCCAAAGATAAGCCTCAGAGGAAATGCCAATGGCCACAAGGAAAATAAGTTATCTGTCCTGGGTACCATGGAGGAAGAAAAGAGCTTGGGTAGAGCTAGTCTGCCATTGACATGTATTAATACCACATCGTTTCTGTTTCCCATTTATGTGAATGTACACCTCTGAGGTGGTTAACTTCAGAATTTTAAATTAAGTTTCTGACCTGCTACATAATTGAGCTCCCTGAGGGTCATTTATCATTAATCTTTTTTAAAAGCAGTTTCAAGGAGAGGTTTCTAAAAGTCATCAAACTTTCATAGATTTTCATTCAATTTCCCACCTCTTCTGTAGTAGCTAGAAAATTTTCCAACAGAGGAAAGACTGGTCTAAAGAAACACCAAGAAATCTATCGAGAAACCCAAATAGAGGAAATTGCCAACTGAAGATATTGGAAGAATTTTAATGAATGTTCTTCAGAATCACGAAGCAAATATGAAACAACTGTGAATATGAAGAGGTAAACTGCATTTTATATCTATTGTGTTCCAAATGTCATAATACTGCTGATGACACATGTCAGAACACGGTACACTAGATGGATCAAGAGGCAGTAAGGCATTCTTTCCATATCAAAGTTTTTATCCCCATGATAATAATGTCATCGATGTTAAATGTGGCAAGCTATGAGTTGTGTGTGCATGTGTGTTACGTGTGTGTGTGTGTTACATTCATGTGAGTGTACATGACAGGGTACATACAGCAGCACTCCAGGTGACTTGCTCTATTGCTTTTCACCATATTGCCTTGAGATTGGGTGTCTCTCGCTGAGTCAGAGGCCATCATTTTGGCTCCACTTGGCTAGTTAGTGAACTCTTGAGATCCACTTGTCTCAGGCATCTGATGCTGGAGTTGCAGGTACATAAAGCCATGTTCTGCCTTTTTTTTTTTAATAAATACATGGCTGTTAACTGATTGGAACTCAGTTCCTTAGACTTGAAGAGAAAATTCTCATGCACACTAAGCTTCCCCTTCCCCCCATTTATATTCTTCTTGTTACAAAATCCATGCTACCATTCCCTATCACCAAAGATTTGGCAAGTGGCTGCCAAATACCTCTCAGCTCATATCATTTTGTAGAGCTGTACTCAGCAGGGCTATGTGCTCTGAGCACATTCCTTGGCCTTTGTGATGAGCACAAACTAAAATCAATCATAATCTCTGGGCTGAAGGAACTTGTGCTCTATCAGAGAAGATAAAACAAGCACATAAATAATTATAACACAAGCCCAACTCTGGAATGGGCTCCAAAGGAGGCACAAATAAAATTCAGGAGGATGTCAAAAAAAAAAAATGCTAACTTCATCATGGATGCAAATGGAGGCTTCCAAAGAATGATGTACACAGACCAGGCACTAGAGGGTAAACATGTTCTAGGTTGAGAGCCTGTAAGGAAGTAACCAAAGATGGCGCAAAGAACAAAAGAAGAGGGAAGAGGGAAGAGGGTTACCAAGAAGAATTGCATCTTCCAAGATAGCAATGGGAAAGCTGGACTCCTGGTTGGAAAAAGTGAATGACAGCTAGAGTTAGAGCACAAAGTCCATGTCAAATGTCTGTCCTCTTTCTTTTGAGTCACATATTTATGCTACTGGTTGTGTTTGTCTGTTTCCCGCTGGGGAAGGGCTTTTCTTTCCCTTTTTGTAGTCAGAAAGCCCAACATAGGGTTTGGTCCATAAATATCTTAAGGATAAATGAATTCCAGATTTTGCTGCATATCAGTCATTGGCATGTTCAGTATCTTGTTAGTGGCCATGTATAATCAGTAACCAAAGAGTGAAATTGGATGGTGAAGCAGGAAGCAACTAACTGGATAGCTCATCTAAATCATGTTGGAGTCGATCTCTGCTACTCACACAATCAGAGTGAGGTTTTACTTGGGATCACTGAGGAACAAATGTTGCTCTCATTTACACATAGATCAGTGATGCTTGCCTGCCCTACCAGGCTGCACGAGGGTGGACTAACCTGCCATGTGCTAGACCATGAGCACACTTCCTAGAACATAGCAAGCACTTCATTTGGATAAGTTCCTGTGTTATTGAACATTAAATAGCCCTTGTCAATAACACCTGGAAAGCTGTTCAAGATGTCAGCATGACATTGGCTTTTTGTTCCAAGCATAGAAACTGGGTAGTAATTCTCTGCTTTATTTTGGAATCTGAAATCATACCGATATGATTCTTGTTCTGGTGGGTGTATTTTTTAAAATTGGATGGTACAAACAGGAAGACGAAAATCATTCAAATATACAGAGAAATGTGTGAGTCTAAGCAAATATGCTGTTAACCAATATTGAAGTTATAAATGGGATACTGCTAACTCCCTAAGAGTCAGCACTGTGTCTCTTCTGGTGTAAGCTCTCTTGCTTTCTACAGGAGCTACAACCCAGATTTTCACTGTGGCCCTGTTCCAGCTTGCTTAGTTTCTCTTTGAAGTGTCATCACCTGTGGAAGATAGTTTCTCCTGTTTAATTATAATTAAATATATACTGTATGTGCTCTCTTGTGCCTTGCTTTATTTAACTCACATCTCATTTCTGGGGTTCGTGAAAAGTGCATCTTTAAATCACTGTAAGAATCTCACCACACTAACCTGCCACAATTCATCCATTAATGCTTTGGTTGTGTCACAGTTGGTAGGTAGTTTAAGACTGTTGTCAAAATCCCATTTAGAACGTCCTTCTATATGCTTCTCAATATACAAGTGTTTCACTTCAGAGTATGCCTGGGGGGGGGTGGATTTCTATATCATTAGCTGTGTGAGGCTCCAATCCTATTGGATACTATACTAAATTTCTATTTCCTCCAACAGTGAGTGGAGATTTCATACTTCACATCCCACCCAATGCTTGCTATCAAGTCACACACACACACACACACACACACACACACACACACACACACACACACCCCGCTGGTCCATACTGGGATCCTTGTACAATATAAACTTGAATTTCCTGATCCTTAATGACAATGAGCATCTTCACATATTCTTCCTAGTTGTTTGGGCTTCATTTGTGAAATGTTAGGTTATCTTTTTAAAATTTATTCAAGGGTATAAATTTACTATCAATGTTATAAACATCTTATTTTGTATTCTGTATTCTCATACTTATTCTTTATAGTCTTTTCATATGCTGACCTAAGTTGAATAATTGTTACAGCATTTTCTGCCTCTGTGTATGAGTATGTGTGTGTGTGTGTGTGTGTGTGTGTGTGTGTGTGTGTGATACAGGTGTGTGTGTGTGTGATACAGGTGTGTGAAAGCTAGAGTCAACATTGGGTGTATTTCTAAATCACTCTCCATATTATTATCTTTTAATTAATTTTATTCAAATTAAAAACAATCTTGTTTTACCTATCAATCCCAGTTCCCTCTCCCTCCTGTCCTCCCATCCCCCCATTATCCCATCTCCTATTCACTCTTCAGACAGGGTGAGGTCTCCCATGGGGGATTATCAAAGTCTGTCACATGATTTGGGACAGGACCTAGGCCCTCCTCTGTGTATATAGGCTGATTGAGTATTCCTTCCATAGGGAATGGGCTCCCATAGCCCATTCATGTATCAGGGATAAATACTGATTCCACTGCCAGAGGCCCCATAGACTTCCCAGGCCCCCACTGACACCCATGTTCAGGGAGCCTGGTTTGGTCTTATGCTGGTTCCCCAGATGTCAGACTGGGGTCTGTGAGCTTGCTCAGGCCAACTGTTTCTGTAGGTTTAGGATCTTTCACTGAACCCCAATCACACTGATTTGGCTAGGCAGACTGCTGGATCAAACTAACATCCATGCTTGTATGGCAAAGTCTTTGCCCACTGGGCCATTTCCCTGCTCCCCACTTTTTTATACACCATATTTTAAAACCTGCCCAAAGTCATTATAATTTCTGTGACTGTTCTAGAATATCTACTGTGCCATAAATTGGGTCAAAATATATATTAGTCTGTTTGGGGACTTAATACTTCCTTTTCTGGGTGTAGTTATCAGTTGCAATGTCAGTTAATACAGTCTTTCAGAATATAGACCTACTTTACAAAACAAAACTCCTCCCCTTTTCTTCCCCTTTTGAAGGTATTTACTACTTTTGGGTACTTCTATGTGTGCATTTTAATGTCAACTGGTCAATATGTCCTATCAGGACTGACTTGCACAGACTATTGACATTTTCAAATCTTCAGTGTGTGAGCTCTTTTAATATAAGTACATAGGATATCATTCCATTCACATACCTTAATTTCTCCAAATAAAATTTAAATTTTCCTTATATTGTGCTTAGACATTTTTGTTAGATTTCCACTAATGTAAAAAGTATTTTTGTTTAGATCAATAAGTCAGTTACAATACATTTTACTGATTATTTCTCTATGCTTTTCAGACATCCTATTGGTCACATGAAAAATATCATACTTCTTAACCCTGTAACACTCTTTCTTGGTGTTTCTAGTACTTTATCCTATTTACACAGGAACATTTTGATGCTTAAAGGGGAGTAAAACTTCATCCAGCATCTCACAGTTTCTAAGCAATCAGAATTTCAACAGTGGCCTTTCAAAAGCTCATGCTGCACTAGGCTATGCCAGCAGGAAGCATGCCATGAAAGACATGAATGCCCATCTCAACACACAAGGATAATCAGGTAGGAATTATCAGCATCTGGGTCATAGTCAAGAAGGGAGGGACCTCGCATACTGGGGGAACTGAATGTTTAATTAAGTAGAAATCATGAAGTAGAAAATGCTAAACACAAATATTTCTCATGTTACTGTTTTAATGCAAAAAAGAAAAAATTAATAACATAGAATGGAAGTGGCATCCTTGTCAGACATGAAGAGTCCGCATGGGCAGTTTTCCACTTGCTATTTTAAAACTGAGTTTGATTATAAAAGTCATCTAGTCACCTTCCACTCTAATCTTCACCGTGGCATACTACCCTAATATTTATGTTATTTGCTCAGTCACTTTAGAGGCTACTTTGGTTTAAAGACATTGAATATGCAGGTTGTACCAGAAATAGCTTATAAGCAGAACTTATTAACAAAAGTGCTTTAATAGAGTTCCTAGCCATCATTCTCCATTTTAAAACTCATAGCTGAGAATCCAACTGACAAAGGTCTCCCAAAAGCTTGATGACAGGACAGATGGTTCAATGCTCTTCATAACTGATGTTAGACTTTGGCTATCTGCACCAAATGGTTCAGAGGATGCATGCTGCATTGTAGTTGATTCTGAGGAGAGATATCTGTGCAAGGTGAGCAGCTGTTAAATACAGTTTTGGAATAATTGGCCGCCCTCCATTGTTCATTTCATAATAGCTGCAATAGCTCATACTGCTAAAATAGATCCAATTATATAGAAAGATATTAAAGAAACAGCAAGCATTTCCTTAGCTACCTTACCTTGCCTAGAAAATAAGTAAGGAATTTTTCCTTTTAATATATGACTATACATAAATTAAAGGCTTGATAAGATACAAAAAGGTAACTATGGGAAAAAATGTTACTTAGCACAAGTTCCCATAATATACCAAGAAAGTTAAATATAATGGAAAAATACAAAGAGTTGTGTGCTTTACTGTTTACATAAGAACTAGGACTTACAAATTTCTGCTGAATGTAAAATGTAATAAACATTACATGCATATGTATAGTGACAACACAAGAAAGTGTAGCTACAAACTAGCAAATGAACACACACATTTAATAGGCATTGTATCTCATGGAAGATGCTTGTTAATTAGTACCAAGGAGAAAGAAAAGCTGCAGTAAGTTAAAGCTTTAAGATACTTTGTAAGTTAAATTGTTATTTCAAAGTGGTATAACACCCTCCTTCATTTTGTATAATCTCTACATCTCCTTCATTATATCCTTCTTTGGAGACATGTTTGAGATTCTTTCAATTATTTCTTGTTTCTTCAGCCCATCTTAAGATATTTTTATTTATCCTTTCACAATTTCACATATACATGTGTGTGTATATATACATACATATATTGGGTGTTTGTAATTCATCATTAAGAAGCTGTTTCTTATACAAATTGTTTTTTGTGGCCATTGGGTCCAGTACACACACACACACACACACACACACACACACACACACACACACACACACAACTCTGTCTCAGAGATTGCTACTGGAGTTTACTTTCAAAACTAATTAAGTAAGAGTCTTTGCAGCACTTTTTACAGTTAAATCATTGGAAATGAATGTAGAGGTCAAAGTGGACTGAACAATCAGAAATGAACATGCTTTCTGTATTGCATCGGGACCAGCTTCTGCCATCACTTCCCCAATCTGAGCTCTTGTGGTGACATCTCTGACCCTCTTATTTCTAGTAGCTCCTACAGAGTAAAGTTGGGGTTTGAGCAGGGAGTGCTAATCATGGGCCTGGGGGAATGAGGGAAGAGAGTTGGTCAGTATGTCAGGAAGAGGTGTGGAGGAAAAGGCACATGGTTTGAGGTCAAGGTTCTTTTTCAAATCATAACTTAGATCAGTGTTGAAGTTTCTCTGGGAACATTCTGTTTCTGATATTGTTCACAGGTATTCCTGACCAATTCTCTCTGCTCCTTGTTGCTTTAAGTTAGTGTTCCTCCCTTATTAAATATAAACAAAAGACAAAGCAACATACTTCCTCTAAGGGTTCTGCTGATGGGGAAATACAGGTACTAAGTTCATTCCATCACTTCTATTTACCCTCTGTCTCCCCCACCCTGGGCACGCACCAGAACTTGTACAGGAAGATATGGTCTGCACATAAAAATTAACAGAGTCTTTACACAAAAGGATAAATAAAGGGTTCTTTCTTTCTTATACCTCATGGTGTCTAACACAAAAACTTCGTGGGTCTTTACTAAAAGAACCAATAACCATCCCCATATAGAAGTGTGTTGAGGATGAATTAAGCTAATGTGTGTTAAGTGGTCATGTCTCTTTCTCCTAGTAGTTTTACTGAGGTTTGAACAAATGAAAGAAACAGCCAGTTTCACAAAAGCTATCATTATGGAGCAGGTTTAATGAAAATTACATACAAGTATGCATTCTGCCTAGCCCATTAATGGAGGTTGTCAAACTATGGGTCCATTGAATTAATTACACTTGACATCATTAACAAATATGCACAGATGGCAATTTGTAGTTAATAGTAATCTCTGACCAAACTATTTTACCATCAAAAATTGGCTTATTATAAATTAACTTTCTCTTCTCTGTTTGGGACTTGCTTCAGCATGAAAATATTTGCTCATGAGCAATTTAAACACAAATAACACTTGTAAGGAGTAAATTTTACAGTTAAGACTATAACAAAAGCAGACTGATTTTTGTTTTCTATAACAGGTATTTTTTTACAAAGTTCATAGCACGGTAAGATCATGTAAATGATGGTATCTAGTCATTTTTTTATTCTGTGAAAAAAAGGAAAATAACTAGCTGAAAACTAGTAGAAAGAAAATGAACATTTCCAGAGAGAAGTTCTCATGGGACTTAAGAACTCTGGTGTGCCTCACTTCTGAGAACAACAGTTTTTCCTCATTGGAAAATGGATAACCAGTATGCAGCTTTAAGAGAAGAGCAGAACAGTAGGAATGAGGATCAGAGACAGACAGGAATGGAATAAAGACACCAATGCTAGGCTGACTCTGGTTTGGCTTTCAGCCTATGATGATAGGTAGTTTAAACTCTGCACACACATCTATGAGAGGAGCAAGAGTTGTGCATCATGGGCCCTATGAAGATTATATAAAACAAAACTGTCTCACTACAGTTTCTGCTTAACAGTGTGAGTTTCTTCCCCCATTGCCACTGCCATAAATGTAGATTGTGTGATGACTTTAATTAGTTTTTAAGAGGAAAAATGTTTAAAAATGCAAGCACAGTGGTGCACGTCTTTGCATCCCAGCACTCAGGAGGCAAAAGTAAGTGGATCTTGTGTGATGCCATCTTACATAATGAGTTCCAGGACCGCCAAGACCACGTAGTGAGATCCTGTCTCAAAACAAACCAACAAAAATGTTTATGTGACGCTTGCCATTTGCCAAGTGTAATTATAAGCATGCCATTAATATCTCATTTTGACTCTTATAACCACCTAAAATCACTGTATTTATTTGTCTTTACAAATAAAGACAGGAAAGTTGACTACTCCCCCAGTGAGTACAGTAAGAGAGCCTCAGCCAAGTCCAAACTCCAGGTGCATGGTTTGTGTGTAAGTCCAGTACTTGAAGGTTTTCATAGGAATAGAGGAAAAACTCAACAGCATTCTCTGTTCTCAGAACTTCATTGTCGGGGGTAAAAATGAAATATAGTAAATATTAAAATTATGTTGTTATGCTTATGAATTGTTTAAAATATGTTAGATGCTTTAAAAATGTCAGATGCTTCTGAAGGATTAATGGGGCAAAGGGAGAGATGATTCATAAGTGGGGGCATTTTGGTCATGGAAAAGGGGGATGGTGCCAGATAAGAGAGAGATTCCTACTGAGGAAAGTGTCCAGTCTCAGTGCAGTAGACTGCTAAGGCCAAGCTGAAACATGAAGAACCAAATTCTTCATATTCAAGGCTTTGCTTTCTAATATTTCAAGCAAGTTAATGCTGTTATAGCCATGCCATGCCATGCCTATCCCCATGTTGTGGAAAACAATACTATTGCCACTGATATTTCTTCCAAAGTGGGATATTTTGTGCTGACATGGCTGTGCCTCTACAGGTCCAGTTATTGGCTTGCCACTGAAGTTTTGTGGTGGGCACTCAGTCATATGTTCTTGCCCCTGCTGCGTGTTGCTCTGCAGCCAGAAGGCTCTCAGCTCTCAAAACCTTTAGAACTGCCTCAGCTGTTGACTCTGACCAATCTGATGGCCAGTCAATAAAGTAGTCTCTGGAGAGCCTGACAGTTGCAACCAGAATGCTGTTACAGGACCATCCCAGCATCTGAGCTTCTCCAGGATCAATTATTGAAACTGTGTTATATAGATACAGCAAACTATATCTTTCCCAGTGTCTCCATTTGTCCAATGGCTATTTTTCTTCCCTTCCATAGTTGTTAATCTCAAGACCTCTAATAAATATGCCACAGACACAGTTTCATCTCAGAGTCCCTGCTCTAGTGTACGTGCTATTTTTGTGACACTGTGACTTGTTGGAACAACTAAATGAAGACATGATTTAGTTGGGAGCAATGGTTTCAGAGAAATGGGCCCATAGTTACTTGGTTCTGTGTGGTATGAGCAACTGACAAAGCAGGTTGTTTACTTTTAGATTGGAATAGGAGAAAACTGTGGTATAGAAAAGAGCTATGATGAAATACAGTCTTAAGGACATGCCCTCAGTGGCAAAGTTTACCCTGGTAGGCTTATCTGATACCTTTGCTACTCCAAAACTGCTATTCTGTTATGAATCCATCAAGGGATTCATTCACTCACTCATTTGGCAAGAGCTCTCATAGTTTAGTTATCTGTAGAAGCATCTTTACATACACACCCACAGGTGTGTTTCACCTATCCTGACATCAAGCTGACAATCAAAATTCAAACTTAAGCAACACCACAAGAAATACAGTGGTAACAAATATCTCTCCTATACTGCCATGTACTACATACATATTGATTTTCTTGGAGATACCAAGTTTCAGTAACCTTGACATTGGCAAATTTATATTCTCTCCGTTTATACAGGATAGGTGAGCTTGGCTGACTAATAAACTTGACTGTGTAAAAATGGTAGCAAGCAGGCTCAGGTATGGATGGCACTTGATAAGAATATTAATGAGAATATCATAAGACTTGCCATTGACTGACAAGCCAAGGCAACACGGCTATGACTATTTCCAGGTCAAGATCTACCTAAAAACCAAAATGTCTTCACTATAACAAAAATAACACTAGGAATTATAGGAAGGGTCTTGTGAGAAAATATATTTTCTCTACTCAATTTTTTTCATGCTTGATTTGGTCTATTTTAAATGGCAACAGTTACACAGACTACAAGTGTATCAAAAGAAGATTGACCAAATGTCATCTCTCCTACTTGTATGGTTTCCTTGACAAGGTGGAATGTTGCTATTTTAAGAAGTGATTAAAAGCAACTATTTTTAGACCTCAAATTTAATGAGTCTTTTCTTTCTGTTATCCATTGTTCCCTGACAAGCAAACTTGTTTCCAAGTACATTAAGTTGAGTGGGAAACCAAGAGGCCCCCATGATGACCCATCCCTATGCCTGTTCCACAGGGAGTCTATGCAGTACTCTGGAATAGAGAATACTCTTTAGAGGCAACACAGCTCAGGCCTAGTCACACTACTGAATACTAGGAGGAAGCTGGTAAGAAGCCAGGGTGAGAACATCAGCACATGAAATCCTGATCCACTTACAGCCTCTATGGACATGGAAAGGTATACCCCCACTTTTAAAATTCTACCTGTGCACAAGCAGAGCCTCCCTATTCTCTGCCTTGTCACTATTTCCATTTAGAAGGTTGTTACAGAAGCCAAAGTCCTAATGAAAACTGACATGGGTATCTTTTATAGTAGGTTTAAGCATCCATAGTCTAATTGTGATAGTTCAAAGAATAATATAATGAAGAATGTGAAAGCTATAAGGACATGAAATGTAATTGTCATATTTCTTAAAAAGTAATGTTGCTGAGGAAATGGTTCAGTCAGTTAAGTAATTACCTGGAAAATATGAAGACCCGAGTTCTATCTTCAGAATCCACATTAAAAAAAAAAAACTTATGTAGCAGTATACACTTGTAATCCCAGCACTTTGAAGATGTATAGTGTTGTGCACATTTGTAATCCCAGCACTTGAAAGGTAGAGACAGATAGGTTCTTGGTGCTTTCTGGTTAGGTAGCCTAGCATAATCAATGATCTCTAGGCTAGGGTTCAAGGTAAGTCCCTGTCTCAAAAACCAAGGAAGATGGTACCTGAGTTTTGACACCCAAAGTTGACCTCTGCTTTCCACATACACGTTCATTTATCCAAATGTGAAAATACAACGAGAAAGAGGGTAATATAATAGACTGTAATAGATACAAATTTATTTCTTATTTAATAGACATAAAAAATCAAGGCAAAGAAATTGACTGTGAAAACAGAATTTTTCCATTGAAGAAGAAAGTATTGGGCATTGGTGGCCCAAGCCTTTAATCTCTGCACTTGAGAGGCAGAGACAAGTGGCTGTCTGTGAGTTCAAGGCCAGCCTGGTCTAATAGAGCTAGTTTCAGGACAGGTTCCAAAGCAATACAGAGAAACCTTGTCTCAAAACAACAATAAGTAAATAAATAAATAAACAAACAAACACATACATACATAAAATAAGAAGAAAGTATACATGTGAGTTTTGTTAAAAAAAAAAAGTATTAAATTTCTTTTAAAAGTAAATAGGAAGCCAGAATTGTATGCTTCTAATCCCAGTACTCAAGAGATTGAGACACAAGGGTCATGTGGTCAGCTCCAGCCTAAGCTATTCAGAGAATTCAGGCCTACCTAAGCTACTTATCAACACTCATTCTACTCCCTCATCCCACACTGCACCTCCCACACACAGAGCTCTTGTGTTTGATAAGAGAAAAGATGGTTGACCTAGGGTCCCTCTCTCCAACTTCTGAAAGGGCAAGGGTGGGTAAGAAACTGACCCAACTCATAGTATTTTTCCCTTTTATCCCTGCTGGAATACATTAGAAGATTCTCAATGGGTGCCTAAAATGACACTGAGACTAAATCCTACAACTCAGTGCTTTTCCATGAGTAGTTGATCATGTGTCATGGCTGTAACTTGAACAGTCTGAGATGTGACAGCAAAGCTGGATATCTTTTTTCTTTTCCCTCTATACCATTTCACAGACAAAAGGCTCATCCTTGTATAGACCTTAACAACCCAAACATGTGGTGTTTTTCTTGAGTCAAGAATTCTCACTTTCTCATTTTAAAAAGCCCTTCATGAGTTCTATTTTGCATATCTGAATCTGCCCGGATCACTGCTAATGCACTCTTGGGCTATTATTAAATAGAATGAGAGTGATAAGATCATAGATACTGCCGTGTTAAAATAGCTAGTCCAGTAATCACGGTGGTACTGAGTGGCTGGAGGAGAGTAGTACAGCACAGACACCCTGTACATCCCAAGCAATAGAAACAAAGAGTGTAAGACCCTAGTAGTACTCACAGCTGCACACACTTTAAGACTATATGAACTGTTCATTTCTGGGTTCTTCCACTGGATAATTTCAGACCATAGTTGATCAAAGGTGGCTAAAATTTAAAAACAGAAACCACAGAAAAGGGAGACCAGCTCAGACACTGAACTGTGGGAAGGTGGACATGCGCACACCAGCACAAATGTGTGTTTGTTGCAACTATAAATGTTCATGCTGTAAGTTCTGCCTGCAGAAAAATCAACTACAGGATTGGAATTCTTTGTCTCTGGTAGGAGACTCCACATGAAAAGGACTATTTTAACCACCAAAGCTGGCCTATAGGATGTTAGAAGATTTTTTTTTTTTAAAGTCAGGGCTCCTTGGTCAAGTACTTTGGAGAAACAGCGCTGCAGGAAAAAATGTTTCTTCCTGCAGAAGTCTCAAATTCTGAAAAGCACTGATGGCTGCTCTAACCTTGCAAGAAGGAAAAAGAGATTCCACCATCGCCCACAGTCACTAGCACCTATTTTACAGGGGATAATTTTGAGGGTTAGTCCTAAGAACTGTATTTTGGGAAAGCTCATGATCATTTTTGGAAATCTAATTTTTTAAATGCTATAATTGCTTACTAAATTGTAGCTGTGCTCTACCCATATTTTAAAATTCTTGTTTAGTACATTTTGTACACATGTTCTCTTATTTGACAGTATTGTGGCAAATTTTTCCAAAGTTCAAATGATTGTTGACTAACTCCACACAAGAATAGTACGATTCTGTGTGCTGAAAGCTAACACATTTTGAGGGGGTTCTTGAAAATTTCAGTATATGGATTCAAAGTGATGTCAGGCTATAGCCACACATTTCCCAGGCTTTGAATCAAACAAGTCTTCAGAACAAGAATTAGTTAACTCTTGCTATCATTCCTTCACTGTGGTGAAAAAAAAAGCCCAGACCCCCATTCCTTATGTCATGGATACAAAAGCCCTGTGGTGCCTCTCAACCAGGAGCAGCCCAGTCTTATGCTCTGCTGAGAATAGAACCAAACAGCTTACACTGAAAAGGATGAGGAACTACTAAAAATCAGGGGTAAGATGTTACTATCATGGCAGGAACACATGCAGGAATGTGTACTGATCAACTCATAAAGCCATCAGGTTGCTCCCTGAATTTCTGATACAAAACAGAAACAAAACTTTACAGCAAGAAGCAGTTAGGGTCCAGGACTTGTGTAACTAATGCACTCATCGTAATCCTTAAACTGAGGGTAATAATGCCAAAAGGAGAATGCCTTACCAGAAAAAAAAAATTAAAGGTAATTATCCCAGCACTCTGCTGGGCACCCAGTGGGTTCTCTACAAAGAGCTTGTCATTGGTGAGGACATACACTATAGGTAGCTGCCATGCTGTCAGAATGCTAGTAGTTTAGAAGGACATGGTAAAACATGCCTTTGATCCCAGCTCTCAGAGGCAGAGGCAGGCGGATCTGAATTCAAGGCCAGCCTGACAGCCAGATATACACAGAGAAACTTGTCTGAAGAAAAAAAAAAAATCGGAACTTGTCAACAGTCTTCAGACTTCCTTGGGTTGTTATTAGATAGCAAGCACTGGGAGCTAGTTATCAAAATCTGATGCCCTTCAAATGTAGAGAGCAAATGGGAAGTGAACTACAGATGGAGTTCTAATTTAATAAGCTACAAGATTACTTCATTTTCTGAAGAGGACTCAAAGGTTCTTGCTGTCCATATAAAAGCAGAAAATGGCTATAAAATCTTCCTAGGAGAATGACAGATATGGTACAGATATTCAACAAGTAGGAAAGTATGTGTGTGTGTAGTGTGTGTGTGTGTGTGTGTGTGTGTGTGTGTGTGTGTGTGTGTGTGTGTGTGTGTGACCGTGAAATGAAAATTGTAAAATGAAAATTGTTCATGAAGAAATCAACATGAAAATTTCAGCCCAGGGCACTAGGCAAAGGATCTTAACTTTAGACATTTAAAGTATAATGACATCAGAAGGAATTCTCAGGGTGCTGAGTGGCTACTTGGCCTTATTTTCTGTTAACTCCTGCATCTGTCACTACTCCCACAATGAGACACAAACTATCAACACAGAGGGCATATTCATCTCCTAAGGAGAAGTTTCTACTCTGTTCCTGCTACATGAAGTTCCATATGTATTTTTTACCCTGGGGTATAGTTAGAAAGAAAAAACAAAAGAAAGAAAAAACTGTTTGCATCAACCTAAATCCCCTCTCATATCCTTAGGTTCCTCTTTCCTACAAAGGCAAAATGCTGGCTGGTTTCAGATGAGAGTCATTTTCCTTCCATGGAACATTAATACTGATCCTTGCCTGTTCATATGTGTCACCATCTCCTTGGATAGCACAGATCTGTGGCAGTATAATATTCTTCCGCCCACCCCTGGGACATGAACTTTCTCCAGACCAGGAGCCTGACCTTCATTTCAGGAGAGAACTATAAGGAATTCCATTTTCTTTGGGAGCTGTTAGACAATAAGACATCTTGTCCTGCATCAGCCTCTGGCTCCAGACTGTCCTTTAAATCACGCAGCCTGGAAGGAGCCACTGCAGACCCTTCTCTTCTTTCTAGAACAAGTAGTGGATAATGATGCTAGAGTGTTGACATAGTCCTGAAATGATCCACTGGTTTCTGGCCATCCAAAAGGATACTTTCCCTAACCCAGAAATCCTTTCAGATGAGGAAGTATCTCTGCAAAGACTATCCCTGCAATCCCTGCAGTCAAAGCCCCTCCTCTCGGACATGTAGCTACTTGCTCAGTCAGGAGCAAGCACAGTAATAGAAGAATTTAACTGAAGTTGACATATTCTCATTAGAGTGGCTGAAACAAAAGCACATATGGATCTTTCTGAATCATTGAACACACACTGATAAATTATATTCTCATTTTCAGAGGCTGTGTCTCTTGAGTGCCTGAGCAGGTAATAACTGTCCCCAGCTCTGGCGTGGGGGGGGGGTGTCAATGGGCCAATATAGAGGAAGAAACAGAAAAGGTGACTATAAGCTGATGAAGACCCTGGAACTCATGGAGCTTATTCCACGGAGTTGGTCTCTGTGAAGAAACAGGAAAGTAATCAATGTTGAAAGCATTGGAAAATATGACATGGCAAATAAAATTGTGTTTATTTCATCCCATTCTCTGAGTAATGCCATCACTTTCTCGGGTTTGATTTGGAGAAAGGGAGTGAAAGAAGAGGAGTGGGGTGAGTAGGGGTGGCGAGGCAGACAGTCTCTTCAGATTCCAACCACTTCCTACCAAAAACTAAAAGAAAGAAGGGAGATTCTGGAAAAGAATGTTTACAACAGAACATTCAACAACTATGGCAAAATACAACACGAACTGTTCTTTATAGGAAAGACCCTGCCTGTGTGTATCAACTTTAACTTCTTCAAATCCTGCCTCCCCCTTCCTAGACAGCTACCCTGGGAAAAAATTTAAAACCCTGGAAATTCTGATACCCTCCTCCAAGTCCCCAGGGAAACCAGTTTATGACATTACTCGGGTTCCTCTGCATATGAAAGTTTTACATGGCCTTTTATCTAAACAAAATTGTAGAAATTGTCTGAACTACTCCAAAAGAAGAGGAAGAAAGGAGAGGGCAGAGAAAAGCTACTGGTGATTCCGAAACAGCAACCTCAAACTCCTGATTTTCTCCTACACACTCACTTCTCGTTTCTCAGAGCTCCTAATCTTTGTTCTTCTTGTAGGCATACTTTAAAGAGAGCCCTGCAGAAAGAGACAACAGAAACAAATCTAAAATTCATCTTCAGAATCATAACACAGAAAACATTACGGTTTATAAATGGCAGAATAGATGCCTAAAGGAACATGAATATAGAACTTGTAGAGAGGGGAATAACCATAGTGAAAATAAAAATCAAAGCATCTCCTTAGTCTATTTTTAAGGATGCTCCATTGCCAACCCCCGAGAAATGGAATTCCTGCTGGTCTTGCTTCCAGATAGAACATAAACTGCATGATCCCCGAAGTTCCTCTCAGGGAAGCTCCGGCATGAGTTTTTAACTACTCACACAGCTGAGCACCCACACTGATGCAAGCAGAAAATTGGGCAAATTTCAGGGGCTTCTGTTTAACCTTTTCAGCCTAAATCCTCACTACTTTAATAGCTGTAGAAAGAGCAGTGAGGTGCTTACCTACAATGCCCAAGCCCCCGGGGCTGCTCCTCTACATTGGCAAGGGAGGAGGGGGAGGGAATAGAGAAAAAGAGCTGACTTGAATTGTTTGCTTTATGTGTGCTGCAGCATCTGTACGACTTTTTGCAGAAAGACAAAAATCTCACAACAAAAATATAATCAAATGCCAGGCATTGGTGGTGCATGCCTTTAAACCAGCACTTGGGAAGCAGAGGCAGGTGGATCTCTGTGAGTTCAAGGCCAGCTTGGTCTACAGAGCTAGTTCCAGGACAGGCTCCAAAACAATACAGAAAAATCCTGTCTTGAAAAACCAATAAATAAATAAATAAATAAATAAATAAATAAATAAATAAATAAATAAATAAAACACTACTTTGAAGGTGACAGAAGTTTCATTGTTTTTGTCCTGTTCGCAGTGGTCAGGTAAGGGAGATATATGTAAATCACATAGTTTATTGTCATTTTGATGTTCAGTTATGCAAGATCTTTAAGTCCATTGTCTTGAGAGTGTTGATCTTATGCAGCAGAGCAGTCAGTTCTTGCAAAACTTTTCTCCCTACCCAGGAGATGGTATGTAGGAAACATTAGCATCATCTCTGATTCATTACAACACCCAGAAGGTCAAGGCCATCTGTTTCAGAAGTTGACCTTCATAGTGGCAGAATAGAACCTTCAGATTTGAAAATGTGTACAGGGACTAGAGAGGTAGCTCAGCACATAAGAACCTTACAGAAGACCAGAGTTCAGTTCTCAGCATCCAATTTGGGGCAGTTCACAATGACTTCTAACTCCACCTTGAGGGGGGGGTCTGTCTGACACCCTTTTTTTGTGCATTGCAGGCACTGTACTCACATACAATATCAGCTTATAAACATAATTAGAAATATAAATAAGTTCTTAAAGTATTTTAAAAGAAAATGTATATAAATAAATTTGGCTGAGATCAAATTAGTCCTAATTACTTTACCAAATATGGTTAGAAAGTTATAATTAGTTAATTACTGTATGTTACTCTATGGTGAAAGTCTGTCCTGGGTATGGGATTATTCATCCCAATTGCTCCCTCTCTGTAATGATCTTGGCCAACAGAATCATGTCCCCATGACACCTACCTTGTTCCTACTCATGTTTATACATACTCATTTGCATTTTTCAGTCATGGTGAGTGCTGATTTCTCTCCTTTCTGGTGATGTCATTAATGTGTCACATTAAGATCTCAGTCTTATTATAAGCAATTGGTTCAAGTTTAGGCACTAGACTGAAAGCTTTTAGCTTGAGAAACCTTGCTGCAGTGTAGAAATTGCAAGGGTGGTGGCTTTGGGGCTTCTCAAGGGAAAGTGACAGAGATTGTATCCAAGAGACCATCACTTCACAGATAATCTGCCTACTATGTGATCTTATATCCTGGGTGGAAGCCTGGGATTGGGCAGTCTGGGGCTGTGACTGGCAAGCAACACTCATGGAATAATGGCCACTTTTATATTTCTCTACAATGTCCTCTCACACAGAGGCAGAAAAAACTTAATGGAAATGTATAGATTTTGTTTGAAAATAAATATTGCCTGGCTTAATTTTTGCCTAAAGGATTGTCTATTACCTCAAATACTTTTTCTGAATAGTTTTCTGTCTCCAACCAAAATAGCTTCTGGGCAAAGGAAAAAAAAATAAATGATATTCAATGGATTACATGATAACATATTTGTCTCATAAAAAGTGGGATTTTTTTCACAAAGAAAATATGACCAGGTAGTAAATATAAATACAGCCATAAGGTTGTAGGTATGTAACTAGGTCAATGACCAATCAATGAAGTTCATTTAGGTAATTTACTTAGGTCCTCAGGACTTTATAGATAAAGGCACCAGAACCAGGCAAATGGATACTGCCGGTTACAGTTGGGCAACAGACTCTCTGTTGCAGCAGAGAGTAATTTGAAATGCATTCTGAACTTTACTGGAAAGGTTTATGTCTAAGACATTGACAAGTCTACTAAACAAACAAGAGAAAAAAAGAAAATGACTGTCAGATAGCATAGCCCTACACATGGAATGGGGGTGGGGGGATGGGAGGGAGGGTGGTCAGGATGCTTGTGAGTTGGGGAAAGAGAGTAAAAGGGAGGGAGGGAGGAAGGGAGGGAGAGAGGGAGGGACGGAGGGAGGGAGGGAAGAAGGAAGGGAGGGAGGGAGAAAGGGAGGGAGGGACGGAGGGAAGGAGGGAAGAAGGGAGGGAGGGAAAGAAGGAGGGAGGGACGGAGGGAAGGAGGGAGGGAGGGAAAGAAGGAGGGAGGGACGGAGGGAAGGAGGGAGGGAGAGAGGGAGGGAGGGACAGAGGGAAGGAGGGAGGGAAGGAGGGAAGGAGGGAGGGAGAGGAAAATGGGATGGACATGTAAAATTTTTAAATTATATTATTAATAAAAAAACTAGAACACTCGGTGAAATAGAGGATAAAGAACACTTAATAAAGGGTTATTAAAGCATAAAATGTGAGCATAACTAGGCTAAAGAGTAGCGTTCAGACCAGAGTTGGGGAGTTGGGACTAGATATGATCATATTCATATTCATTCTACCTGCATGAAATTCTCAAAAACAAAGAAAAAATTTAGATATAGTGAGAGAAAGGTCTTACTGGTTAGAAGCATACCCTGAAGTATTGGGTATGAAACAATAAATGCTTTAAAATATTTTAGGAAAAGGCCTGAGAAATGACAAGTGATTAGCATTATTATTAACAATTGAAGAGGTCGAGTAAATAACATTTTTATTATATTATGCAATTTATAGTTAGCATTTGAAAGCGTCCACTTAAAACAATTGCAAAGTTCACTGCCACATTACCTATATAAAGCAATTGATTGCAAAGATCTTAAATTCTGCTTATTTATAAAATAACATAGATAAAATTATAACTAAAATGCAGACAATTGGTCTCTAATTGTGTGATTCAATAGTCTAACTTTGGTGACAGGAAAATACCATGTTCTGGTGGCTCCTTGGCCTAACTGATCTATTCACTGATAAAGAATGCTTATAACCATCCTCTCTTGAAATGTCAAAGTGAACCTTTCTAATCGCTCAATGATGAATGCACTTATTGTGTCCAAGTGACTTTATGACAAGATGAAGAGACTCTGGGAAAATGAACTGGTTTTGTCACTAACATGCTATGATAAATTGGGAGCATTTCAGATGCCATCTGAAAAGGTATGTCTTCAGAAAGGAGGTATTTCCAGTATTATTTGTCTCCATATTATCCCTGAATACCAGTGAATAATTAGACTTGGCTGTTGTATTCAGTTCAATGTGTTCAATACAAAAGAGCATATGAGACACTAAGAAAAACGAATCCCTGAAAAAATATAAGAACACGTGCACCATCTAAATCGGTACCTGAAAAGAAAAAGAGATAGAAGGTGGGAAATGACTATAGTGAGGATATGAAATTTCTGTTTATCTCTTTCCTGTTACTAGAACAAAATACCAGAAGCTAGGTAACTTCCAAGGAAAATTGATTATTTAGCTCACAGTTTGACAGCTGAAAATCCAAACATCAAGATGCAGGTTCTAACAAGGACTTCCCTTGGCTGTGTCTTGTCATAGCAGTGGTATCATGAAAGGAGAAGTGAGAATCTAGGATAGCTCTCTTGTCATAGTTACTAACTGGTAACTCACAAAAGCTACTTCTATCTATAAAACAGTATCTCCAATGACCCATGGTCCTCTCACTAGATCCACCCCCTTATTTTAATGTTAACACATGGGCGCTGAGCTTCTAACACATGAATCCTTAACAAACTCATACTTTATCCAAACCAAAACACTTGGAACACATCTCCAGTAAAAAGCATTAAGACACAATGACATGATGCCAAGAGAAAGATGTTCCTAGTTGATGTAGACAAATGGTGACTGCTGAGACAAAGGTGAAATGATATGCTGACATTTCCTAACCAAAGCAATGGAGGAAAAGAGTACATGTGCCTTAAGTGCCTCAAAGGATTCTTTAAACACAGATTGTGTGGAGGGTATTGAACATAACCTAACTAACAGCAAACGATCCCAACAGCATTTTTCATGTCCTTAGAAATCCTACCCTCTAACTCAATCTAATGGAATAAGTCTATCATAGGCTCTGTGTTAAGGAAGGTGTAACAACTGAATTTCTAGAACATTCTGCCAATGTTAGACCTCCTATTAAGTGGGCATCCATAGTTGATAGAAAAGAGATGTCACCACCCATAGCCTAAGCCACATAAGGTGATACAGAAGCTGTCACAGAGTGACTTAGAGCATCTACTCCAATATTTTGTACCTATGAGACACAATTATTTTTATGGAGAATTAATTTCTAATTTTTCTCTAAAAGCATGTATATTCTTGGAAGCACATATGAGGTTTGTGCTATTTCTATTTCTATTGACTATTTCTCATGACTTATGTCAAATACCCCAAACTTTGCCTTCTGTCAACCAAAACAACCTCATAAAAGCAGAGGGTCACAGTCACTGTGGTATATGTAGCATTTCCTCAGAATTGAAGCATCTCATCCCAGATGGAAGCTCATTAAATACTGAGGAAGTAAATAATTCACAAGTCTTAAGAAGTTCCTAAACCTTAAAGAATTCACAAAACATATCCCACCACAAGCTTATATAAAGAGTAGGGATTATTGGGGGAAAATGTATTTATTTTCAATGGCTGAGCTGCCTGGAAGAGTCTCTAACTTGTTGGGCTACCTAAGTCATGCATAGAGTTTTCAGTATACAGTTGTTGGTGGTTAGTACCCATACTGAGGAGGACTTTTTGATGGTACAGCCATAACTCCTAGCCTAGACTTCCAAAAAAAAAAAAAAAAAAAAGAAAGCAAACCAATACAATTGCTGGCTTATCAAGTTAGACCTTGGTGAAATCATTACTTTGATCTAGCATTGGGAAACTGTCTCTGCTAAGTAGATATTAGTTCATAGATCCCCAGGAAGTTCTCATCAAGGTCATTCTGAGAATCTCTTGAGCATTTATTAGGTTCAAGTACTATCTTATGTTCAAAGAGGTTTTGATATGAAATGAAATGAAGTATGTGTCCTTCTATCTGAGAAATTCAGTCGCTTCCTAAATGGTAAAAGTATCATGTCTTGTCAAATTTTAACAGAACTGGCCTTTCATTTATAATTATCTTCCAACGGTATATTTTGGAGCCCTGTCTTCATTGCATTGGTGAGAACATTCATTGGTGGCATCTGTCACTTGGAACTTTTCCCTTAATAAAATTTATTGTAAACACATAAAACAAGGCTATTGCTTCAGGACATCTGGCATATGCAATCAATGTCTTTGCAAAGAACTGAGGGGAGGGGTGTGAAAGCACACATACAAGTTTTGTGCTAGATCAAGATCATTTTTCCCTTTGTCTAAAGTAAAGTTAGCCACATACAGTCCATAGGCCAACAATATTTTGCGGGAAAATTACATCCCTGAAGAGCAGCTGAATATTTATTCTGACACAGATTCCAGAGATTGAACAACAACCTCATGTGAAGGAAATTTCTCAGTCTGTTCCATTAGGAATAATTGTGTTGGAACACTGCCCCTTGCTTTAAAGAGGGCACATCCATTTACAGAGACAAAGGAGTCCCTGATCTGACCTAGCTGTTTTGTGGGTTTGTCTACTGCTGAGTGAGCCAATGGTATTTCAAGTTGGCGCTATTTTGGACAGAGTCAGGTTCCTGGGTGCAGATTTTCCTCTGCAAGCCAATCATGACTACAAAAATGAGATTAGCATCAATTATGTGGAGTGGTAACTTGTTTTGACTGCACTGACCTAATGAATATCTGTCATTAGATTGTTCAAATATCTTCCACAATTAAATATCTGACTTTAAAAGAAATGGCTGAACCATCTCCTGCATTTCACTGGCATTCATCTGTAGCAATCTGTGGTGTTTGTCTATATTTTAAATTCTAAAAGAAAAGAAAAATCACTTCAATATTTCATACAATGCTGCTTCTAGAACAAAATTAATAATGACTACAATTTTCAGAACTGTGCTCTCATGCAGTATAGACTAAATCTGACTAATTTAATTCCCTTGCACTGGTGGCTGGAAATATTGTAGGAGAAATACTCAAATTGTCATGACTGTGGAAGAACTCTGTTTACCAATCTCTTTTACAGGATGCTCACCAAGATTATTCTTGGCTCAATGATGTATTTGTCTTCCTCCATAAATCTAATGCTGTTTTCCTGGATTCATCCTTTTTCATTTTTGGTAAATTCTAATTGGCTCCCACTGAGGCTTGGCAGCCACCAATCTGATCATATGCCTGTTTAATTGACCCTGGGGATATTTAACAAAGTGTTCACTATTTCATTGTGCACTGGAGGGTAACTCTATCTATTCCTTTTTCCTGTCATAGCTGTTGCGCTATTATGACAATCCTCACTTGATTGATTTTGTAGCATAGTTGTTTTGTGTGCTGGAAAGCAATAATGCTTCACCAACTTCATATCTTCTGCTAATGAAAATATGATATGATCTAAGATAGACTCATGCTTATACACAGAAAGGAATGCTTGCCAGCCTATCCATTTGTGGAGCAAATTGCTTATAACACTGGACACATAGAGATATACTCACTTAAATTATTGTGTGATAATTTCTTCCATCCTTCCAAAATGAGCTTTTAATCAGCCTTAAAAATCTGTAATGGACCCTTTCTTCCGATGTGAATTTTAAATAACTTGGATTCTCAGGAAACTTCTTTAAGACATTTGAATACAACCTTTGTTTTGTAAAAATAAATTCATTAAGGAAAAAAATGCATTCCATCACACTATTCACATGACTACAAAGAACTAACTTCCTGGCAATATTTTGTAAAAAGATAAAATACATAGTTTCAAGATGCATTTAACCTACAAAAAGTTTCCTTGCTTAAATATATTGTCTCTTTAATAATGTCCTTCAGAGTTAATGCCGAGCACTGTAGCTTTATCACATTGTAGTGTGAACCTGTGGGTTCTAGAACTGGGCAAATGCACAAACAGGGAGGACAGATGGGGGAGCAGCATGAGTAGAGCCTCTGCTTAAGCCAGAGGAAGCCACAGGCAGATGGGAGGATATATCTTCAGCTGACCAAGAAGAGCACAGCATACTGTGACCATGACATTGTGAATGAGCCCAAAGGCCAAACGGCAGAAGGTGTCAATAGCCTAATCTGCTTTTCTCTGACAAGAGTGTGGAGTTTTAAGTGACATTGTCCTGCAGAGAGCACAGAAGGGCTCATTCCAAGCATCTCAGAACCATTTGTTTATTTTCCATTCTTTTTTTTTCCCTTTTCCTGCCATTTATCAACTTTCTACCTCACATTTCTTCTATCTTTAGTGTTCAAACTGCTGGAGACCTGGCTAACTGGTTGGCTGATGTATTGCTGGAATACAGCAACTTTGTTGCCAGCTGCTCCAACAGTAACAGTAGGGCCAATAAAACATCCTGTGGGGTGTCTCCAGTAGCTCTAGTCTCCACCAATTTGTCCTTCAATAGAAAAAAAAAACTACTTAGCAAGCTCCTCCTGTATGTCAACGGATTTAACTGGCAAGGCCTCATAAGAAGAAAGGTGGTTACCCTCTGCCCCATACAAGCTAGTACAATGTTTTCCCTGCTGGCAATTATTCTTGGGGACTGGAACCCTCTCCTGGCTGGGCATGCTCTCCTACAGAGCCATATCCCTAGCCTAAGTGGTTCCAATGGGAAGTCTTTGCAGAGAAAGGTACCCTGGGATGCTTACCTGATGCTCAGCCAGTGCCACCTTTCTACATGAAGGCTGAAAGAGACTTGAAATTTTTTTCCTGTCTCCATGTTTAATTCAAGTCATCTGTTCTCTATGAAACTCAAGAACCTTATGTTCACTGGTTTTTCAACAGAGAAAGTTGTCACTTTTGCTGATCTACCTAGCCCACCCTCATCCCCACCTACACCCCCAACTACTCCTGGGAAATTGAACAGAGGCACAGCCTGCACATCTCCCTTATATTAGCCTCCAGCTTATATTGTCAAAAAGGTAACTATGGGTTCAATTGTTTGTCTCATTGCCCTATCTTACCTGATATCTGGTAGCTTTCTATAGGCCTTTCTGAAGCTCTGCCATTTGGGATTAAAAATTAAAGGTTGTTCAGTGGTTAAGAATGTGTACTGCTCTTGTAAAGAACCTTAGTTCAATTCTTAGCACCCATATTGGATAGCTCACAACTCCAGCTCCAGAGGGATCCAATACTTGTGTCTTTCTTTCACAGGCAGTTGTCCTCATATACCCATGCAAAGAGACATGTGGACATATAATTAAGAGTTATTAAAGGCTGTCTGAAAGTAAATGTTATGGGTACAGAGATGCAGTACTTGACCAGTATGCAATGCTCTAAGTTGAATCCCTAATTCATGTAAATGAGTCCTCAATAATTAGTAACCTGATTGCTTTTGTTTTAAGGACAACCAGAAGGTAGAGAAGAAACACAATGTATAGGGTTAGGGGTATAGTTCCATGTCATAGTGCTTGGCTGCCATGTGCTGAGGCCATGGATCATATCTCCATTGCTATGAATAAAAGATAAAGAAATACACCATGCTGCCTATGCCATGGGTTTGTATAAGCATTTCTTCAAAGATCTCTCTATACAAGACCAGGACTTTAATATAAGCATCTAATCTATCTTGGTTTAGTTTTGGTTTTATCTTTGTCTACTCAACCCATTTGCCTTTAGAAACCACTTCCTCTTGTATCACCCATCAGTGATACAAGAATTGGGCAGAGTTAAGATCACAGTCCCCAAGACTGCTAGTCTTCTAATTCCAACTATAAAGATATACTCAACTTCAAAGTCTAAGGGAGCAATGCCCATATTGAGACTGAGTTTGGAAGGGGGAACTAAGATCCCTATCAAGTCAGACCTGCTGGCTACCAATTCAGAGATTCTAGTGTCATAATACAACCATTAATAATGTTTCTACTATAGCAAAGTATACAAATTAGAGCCAGAGAAGCACAGGGTGGGGACTTAGAGGTCTTCCATCATCCTCAGCATCCAAATGTGACAATATTCAGAGGTCTTACAACTAGAAAGATTGCCCTAACTTTGGTACCCAGGATCTTATTAGACTGACTGAATTACATTTCATATACTTGAACCCACTATCTAGAGACTCTCTGTTCTTCTTCTTCTTCTTCTTGGCATCCAGGCTGATATCCTGTGGTCCAAAGTCCCAGCTTTCCAATCACATCATTAACCTTTCTGAAATGATCTACTACCACCCTAAGTTACCTAATCAGCTCAGATGATCAGAGGTGGGTCTGAGGATTCATGGTGAACAACAAAGAGAGTCTTATCACATAGAAAACCACAGGTTTAGAGCCCTGCCCACCTCCACCCTTCCCAAGATCTGGGCAAGCACCAAATCTATTTGAGGGTTGTGGCTAGTATTTGAATCTGCAATGGCCCTCAAAGTATGATGAGTAAAAGATTTGGTCTCTGGCCTGGTTGACAAGTAGTGGCATCTGTAAGAGTTAGAGCTGAGTGGAAAGAAGCCACAGAGGAGTGGCTTTGCATGGGTGGAGCCTTATGTCTTTCCTCTGGGGTCTTTCTTCCTACCTGCCTATGAGTAAGCATCTTTACTACCAGCCACTCCACATCATTTCACAAGGCCTCACCACAGGCCCAGATACAAGGCCAACCAGCTTTTCACTGAAACCTCCAAAACCATAAGTTCAAATAAGCCACTCCTCAGCTATCTTGGACCAGTGCAAAAATGTTAGCATAGTAGCCAGTCAGCAATTTAAGCTGATCAATTTCCTACCCTCTGACCATGTTCATGACTGGCACAGAGCTGGGCATATCAGCAATGATCCAGAAGGCTCTCCCTGAGTATCCTTCACTAGACCTGCCAAGTAAGACTGCTTGGAGGCACCACAGGCTCCCAGACTCCTGTTTGGGGTGTGTGTGTGTGTGTGTGTGTGTGTGTGTGTGTGTATGCACGCACGCTCGCGCACTTATGAGACACACAGAAAACTGAGAATCTGAACTTATCCATGTGGGCCATCTCCTTATAAACTTTTGGTTACAAAAGTTCATGGTCTCCTCTTTGAATCGTACCTCCCTCAAGTCGTTTGCTGTCAAGCTAAAAGGTCTTTTCTAATACCTGCAGGGTGCTTGTTGATGTTTACAAGGAGATACAGGGTAGATATCAACAACCTTCAGTTTCTTTCCAAGTCTCCCATGTTATTTCCACTCTCTGGTTTTCTGAGATTATTATTTGGCTTGTCTTATTTCACAAGACAGTCATGGTGATAGAAAATCAATGACTTGATACTACTAAATTAGGGCTCACTTTTGCAGCCAGGATCTACAATACCAGCTTTGGGGATAGCTGAGGGAGGAGGATTGCAAGTTTAAGAACAGTCTGGGTTACACAATGAGTTCAAGGCCAAACTAGGAGACCTCATGAGACCCTGTCTCAGATATTTTTAAAAATCCAAAAGAGGGATCAGGATGGAGCTCAGTGGATGAGTGCTTGCCTAGTACACACATAGCCTTAGGTTCAATTCCCATTACTTACTAAAAATATAAAGGATTATTTCAAGCCCTGAGAGAATGATAGTAAGCAAATTTAACCATTTATTACCTAGATACTCCCTATGAAATAACTGAACCAATCCCATCACTATAATTTGTGGTTAAAAAACATTTAGAATGTTCTAAATGTTAGGTGGCACTGACCCCATATTATAAGCAAGTATGGTAAATAATTATATGTGGCCATATAAAATTGGACTAGTAAAGTAAGAACATTGACACACCATTGAACTTTTAAAGGAACTGTCAGTATTTCCCATCATCTATATCACAACTCATTGTGGCTCACGTGGATCCTGACAATAGCAGGGGAGGGGGCATTAAAATTTTTTTCATACAACATATTTTTGTTATGGGTTGCTTGTTTTCTTTTTTGTCTTTTGGGGTTTTGGTTTATTTTTCTTATAATAGTTTTGAATTAGAAAGCAGTACATGTTACTTTAGACAGCTGAAGTTGAACACAATCAACAGCCCAGCCTTTGCAGTGCCCTGTGTCATAGAGTATTTATTTATTGTCACCTGTCTCAGGTAGGAACTCAGAATGGAAGTCACTAAGAGCTGCTCAGTGACAACAATGAATCTGTAAAGACCTTTAGCCTTGACATTAAACCCTTTAAAAATGTCAAGCAACTGAGACTACCCTCCTCTCTTTTTAATCCTCTCTTTTTAATTCTAGTGTGTTTTTGCAAAGATCATGTTAGGGATAAGTGTATGAGCAGTCTGCAAAACAAAGAGAAATTTTTATAAACTCATATTTTCAGTAATCAAATGATCCCAGAAACTTCATTAACTTAGAGCCAAGCATTATTATTGTCACTTAGCCATCTTTGAAGTTATTCTGCAACAAAGCATTTCTATCTGGTAATTTGTTTCCCCTTAAATTCAAAGGACTAAAAAAAAAAAAAAAAAAAAAAAAAAAAGCTAACACATTACCATAATCATTTAACACTTGATAGTTCTTGGAAGTATTAAGCCTCCTTGCTCAATAAAAAAACAAGCCTTTTGAGGTCTTTCAGCACAGTTTTGAAATATTTTCTTTCCAAACCTGAAAGTCCCATTATGCAATAAATCTTTGGACATATGCTATGTTTCATTGGCCTGCTCAAATTCTCTGATATGCTTGCCTCCTTCCTGCTACGGCTAATGGCCAACCAAACAATTGTTCCAGGCATGCTGGTTTTCTGTTGTCTCCTACCATATGTCTGAAGCAGTTATTATCGAGGCTAGATGATGGAAACCAGAAATGCAGAGAGTTAAAACTTGCTACCCAGTCCAGATTTAGCTATGGAAAGAGGGCAGGTAGGGAAGTTAATAGCAGGTAAATTCTAAAACCCACAACCTATGGGGATATGTCTGTGAGGTTTGGGTGGTGGAAAAAATTAGTCTGCCACATGATAGCTGGCACACATTATAGATCAATGGCTCTTCTATTGGAAGCAACATCTGCTTAACTGTCTACTATACCAGCCTACCTTTAGTTTCTATGGGACTATCCTATATGTGGAGATCATAGGCAACAAGAACACACATAGGCCAGATCATCTTTGTGGCCTCTAGTCTGTTCATGAACTTGTCTTTAAAACCACCCTTCCTGTGGGCTTGAAGTACTTACATCAGATCATAGGGACATCTTTTAGAGACAGTTAATCAGCTTCCAATTACATAAGCTACTTCCTTAAACGAGATTACATAACTGTGTATCATATATAACTGATATACCCAGGGCCATCTTTATTAGTGGGAGATGGTAAATGAGAAGGAGGAAAGCAATGAATCACCCTCCACTTTACTTCTTTGTATGGACTGATCCAAGATTTGATGCTTCATTACAGCTCATAGAGGGAAGTCCCCATGGAGATTTCTGTAACCTGCTGAGCTTCTTCCTGCCCACCACAAGGTGGTGGCGAAGTGATTGGCTACAAAATCCCTTCTCACACTTTTGCCTCACTGTTTTCACATGAATATTTAAGTCTGGCCTCAGAATGTTTATCTTGAGAAACTGTCCTAAGAAATTAGACAGAAAAAAAATGGCTCTGAAATGAGATTAGCAAAATAAGGTGTGCAACAAAATGACCCATTTATCTCAGCCATCTCGTTCTCCTTTGTCCTCTTGTCATCTAGCTAGAATTTAATACTGGTCTCTTTTCATGCTCTTTATATTTTTCACAAGTAACTTCATCTAGTCTGATGGCTTCAAAGGCTAGCTGTATAATGACAGTTCCAATTTTTTCTCTTTAGTCCCAATGTTTCTCCTGGGTTATGAGCCTATGCATTCAAATAACTTCAACAAAACCAACATGTCTTGAACCTTCTCTTACTCAGCAAAACATACATTGGAGTGTGTGTGTGTGTGTGTGTGTGTGTGTGTGTGTGTGTGTGTGTGCATGTTGGTATGTTTGTGGGGGTGTGGTTGTGGAAGCTATAGCTCCACCTTTATGTGTTGAGGCAAGGGTTTCTTACATGAACTCAGAGCTTGCCAGTTTGACTAGTCTCAATACCAGACTTGTTTGGGATGTCCTCTGTCCCCTGAGATCTGTGATTACAGCTCAATAGCCATACCTGCTTTTACATAAACTCTGGGGATCCAAGCTTTGACTCTCACTCTGATGCAGATGCTGCACCCACTGAGTAATCTCTCTAGTCCTGGAATCTTTTTTTACCCCCTATCATCTCCACCTCATACTCTCATCTAAGCATCAGTTCTGTCTATTCTTTTTCATATATGCATGCAAAGTATCATTTTTTCTTCATCTCCCCTGCTGTTACCCATGATCCAATCTACTTGTTTGAAATGTCATGGTCCTTTACTTTTTATAATCTCCTTATACCACCCTTAAATCTCTTACCCATGTTACAAACAAGCATGACCATGCTGAACTGTAAAGCTTGTTGAAGCTCAGTAGTACATAGAACCCATGATTAATATGTGTAAGTTCTATTTGTTGAAGATGCTTTCTTTTTTCCATTGTATAATTTTAGATTCTTTGTCAAAAATCAGTGTGTGGGTTAATATCAGGATTTTCAATTCAATTCCATTGGTCTTCCTGTCTGTTTTTGCATTAATACCAAGCTATTTTCAGGACCATAGCTCTGTTATAGAGTTTGAAGTCAGGGATGGTGATGCCCCCAGAAGTTCCTTTATTGTACAGGGTTGTTTTGGCTATCCTAGGTCTTTTATTTTTTCATATAAAGTTGAGTATTGTTCTTGCAAGGTCTGTGAAGAATTGTGCTGGGATTTCTATAGGTATTGCATTAATCTGTAGGTTGTTTTTGGCAAGATTGCCATTTTTACTATGTTTATCCTACCTATCCAAGAGCATGGGAAAACTTTCCATTTTCTGGTATCTTCTTTAATTGCTTTCTTTAAAGACTCAATATTCTTATTGTATAGGTCTTTCACTTGTTTGGTTAGTGTTGCCTGAAGATATTTTATGTTGTTTGTGGCTCTTGTAAAGGGTAATGTTTTTCTGATTTCTTTCTCATCCCCTTTATCATCTGTATATAGTAGGGCTACTGATTTTTTTTGTTAATCTTGTATCATGCCACTTTGCTGAAGGTATTTATCAGCTGTAGGAGTTCCCTGGTAGAGTTTTTCACTTATGTAAACTATCATATCATCTACAAATAGTGAAAGTTTGACTTCTTCCTTTCCAATTTGTATATAACTAGATGCTGATTTGTAGAAAACTGCAGATAGACCCATATCTATCGCCATGCACAAAACTTAAGTGGATCAAAGACCTCAACATAAATACAGCCACACTGAACATCCTAGAAGAGAAAGTGGGAGGTACCATTGAACTAATTGGTACAGGAGACTGCTTCTTGAACAAAACAACAGTAGCACAGACATTGAGTTCAATAACTAATAAATGAGACTTCCTGAAACTGAAAAGCTTCTGTAAGGCCAAGGGCACAGTCAACAAGACAAAGTCACAGCCCACAGAATGGGAAAAGATCTTCACCAACCTCACATCTAACAGAGGGCTGATTTCCAAAATATACAAAGAACTGAAAAAGCTAGTTACCAAAGCACCAAATAATCCAATTAGAAAGTGGGGTATAGAAGTAAATAGAGAATCCTCAATGGAGGAGTCTAAAATGGCTGAAATACACTTAAGAAAGTGCTCAATATCCTTAGCTATCAGGGAAATGCAAATCAAAACAACTCTGAGATACCATCTTACTCCTGTCAGAATGGCTAAAATCAAAAACACCAAAGACAGTTTATGCTGGAGAGGATATGAACAGAGGGAAACATTCCTCCACTGCTGGTGGGAGTGCAAACTCTTACAGCCACTTTGGAAATCAGTATGGTGGTTCCTCACGAAAATAGAAATCAGTCTATCTCAAGATCCAGCAATTCCACTCTTAGGCATATAAACAAAAGATGCACAACCACTCAACAAAGACATATGTTCAACCATGTTCATAGCAGCATTATTTGTAATAGCCAGAACCTGGAAGCAACCTAGATGCCCCTCAACTGAAGAACGGATAAAGAAGATGTGGCACATTTATACAATGGAGCACTATTCAGTGGGGAAAAAAACCAGAATCTTGAAATTCAAAGAAAAATGGATGGAACAAGAAAGAAATCACCCTGTGAGTGAGGTAACCCAGTCACAAAAAGACAAACATGGTATGTACTCATTCATATATAAATTTTAGACAGAGAGCAAAAGATTACCAGCCTACAATTCATACTGCCAGAAAATCTAGGAAACAAGCCAGACCCTAAGAGAAACATACATGGATCCCCTGGAGAAGGGGAAAGAGACAAGATCTTCCGAGGAAATTGGCGAGGGGCGAGGAGAGAGGGAGTTAGGAGAAAGAGAAAGGGAGAAGAGGAGGGGAGAGGAGGGCATGAGGGAGCAGGAAAATTGAGTCAGGGAAAGAATAGAGGAGAACAAGAGAAGAAATACTATAATACAGGGAGCCATTATAGCTATAAAGAGAAATGGGGCACTAGGGCAATGTCTAGAGACCTACAAGGATGATCCCAACTACGAATCTAAACAATAGTAGAGAGGCTACCTTAAATGCCCTTCCCCTATAATGAGATTGGTGACTACCTTATATGCCATCCTAGAGCCTTCATCTAGTAGCTGATGGAAGCAGAAGCAGATACCCACAACTAAACACTGAGCCAAACTCCTGGAATTCAGTTGCAGAGAGGGAGGAGTGATGAGCAAAGGGGTCAAAATCAGGCTGGAGAAAACCACAAAAATAGCTGACATGAACAAGGGGAGTTCATGGACTCCAGTCTGACAGCTGGGAAAGCAACATAGGACTGACCCAGACTCCCTGAATATGTGTCTCAGGTTGGAGACCTGGGAAGTCTGTGATACCTCTGACAATGTATCCCTAGTGCACAAAAGTACTTCAGGAGCACATTCCCCATGGAGGGATACTCCCTTAGCCTAGAGACAAGAGGGAGGGCCTAGGCCCTACCCCAAATGATTGGACATACTTTGATGATCCCTCATGGAAGGCCTCACCTTCCCTGGCAGTGGATGGGGGGAGGGGTTTTTGGGGGGCATGGGAGGATGGGGGAAAGATTAATATGTAAAATAAGAAAAAATATTTTAAAAAATTATGTTTAAGACCCTGGGTTCCATCCCCAACACTGCAAAAACAATTAAAATCAATCAATCATTAGTTTAAAATCATCAAAATCCACCCCATTGTTTGAAGAAAAGAGTCTTAATTTATCAAGTAGGCATGGTAGGAGCCTACAGGATCTGGTCCTTGCTAAGTTCACCAGACATTATCACCTGTACTTTCTATCACAGTGCTTGTCAAACCCTTCAGTGCCTTGAGGACAGGTCCTGCTCTCTCCTCTGGGACTTCACACAGGATGTTTCCACTATGAAGAACATCCTATCCATGTCTACCATTCCTTACTCCTTTCATATCTCAAATCTGCATCTCTTTCACAGAAGACCTCCTGGGCTCCCAAGACTAGGGATGATGTGGCCAGTACTGCTTGTGCTTTTCACTCTTGGCCACTGTCACCTATTGCTGCAATTGCTTGTTTAATTATGATTTCACCCATCAGACCCTATATAACTTATTTATCTTCCTGCTGCACACCCCATGCAGGGTTCGGAGCCGATCAAATGGAAGATACTCATAAATTTTTGATGAATGATGACCATCATTTTAAAGAGACAGAATGGCTCCCAGGCCGGGAGAATTTCACCATGAAATGATTAAATGTATTGGCATGTCTAAATAAAGAAGGCACCAGTCACTAAAGAAGCTGGTCAGTTTGAAAACTCAGAGTAAGATGAGTCACTGGAGTGGAGCTGAATGCCTATTAAGCATATCCAAATAAGATGGTCCTATTAGGGAGAAGACCCCTTTCTGAAGGCAATACATCCACCTCTCCAACTAAATGCCATTAATTCCCATTTTTAACCTCCCATACTCATGTAGCAGCTGTGTAATTCTAATTGAGCTCATCATGAAAGTGTATGTACAGGGAGAAAGACATGCAGACTCAGTAATTCCAGCTTCTATGCCGGTGGCTCAATATAGCCAGCTAATAGATTGTTTGTGGGAGCAGTGGAAGGCACTGTCTGAACTGGTCCGGCACTGTCCATATGTGGTTTAGACACAACAACTTATTTATATATTTAATGTTTGAGTGTTTTACCTGAATATATATATGAGAATGTATTACAGTGTCCATAGAGAACAGAGGAAGATGTCAGAGCCCTTGGAAATGGAGGAACAGGTGTTTATGAGCCACCATGTGGGTCCTCGAAACTGAACCTAGGTCCTCAGTAAAAGCAGCAAGTGCTCTTAACCTCTGAGCCATCTTGCCAGCCACTCTTTTGAAAAGACTTTCAATTTACAAACAGTAATTGTGTATGCTTGTGGGATAAAATATAATGTTCTAATCTCTGTAGCATTATATATAAAAATATATATATATATAAAAATTCAGTGAAGCTAACAGATAATATCTAACTCATCAATTTATCTTTTTGTGTATATGGTGAAAACTTTAAAGATGTGTTAGCAATTATAAAATATGTATTATTATTCACTGTGGTACAATAGATCACTAAACTGAAATCCTACAGTATAAATGAAACATTGCATCTTTTAAACAATAAGTTTCTTTACCTCGATCCTCTCTTCCTACCCCTATCCTCTAGTAACCACAAGTTCTCTTTCCATGGGATTCACATTTTAAAATTTACAAATATGAGAGCATTAACAAATATGAAAGCATTTATCTTTTGATGCCTGACTTGTTTCACTTAGCATGATTTCTTCTCATTCTGTGTTGTTACAAGTTTCCTTCCTCTTAAGTTTGTATGTTACTTTTAGTACACATACCATGCTTCTTCCTCTGTCCTTCCTTCCTTCTCTCCTTTCTTTTCCTTCAATCCTTCTTTTCCTTGCTTCCTTTCTTTCTTCTTTCCTCCCTTCTCTCGTTAGATTTTGCTTTAGTTTTTGTTTATTTTGGAGCAAAGTCTTGTTAGTCCTAGGCTATCGTTGGACTAAGCATCGTAACATCTGAGATTGCAGATGTACACCATCTCACCTGGCTTATACCATCTTTGCATTATCTGTTTTTACTTTGCTTCCAAGATCCATACACTAATGTTGACCCAGAAACCCAAAGCAGGAGTTCTGACCAATGGGAGAACCGTGATTCATAACTAACTCTTAATTCTTTCACCCCCCCCATGGGTTCCTGGCTACTTCATAACACACACAGCATTTTTCTAGCATTTTGCTTCAATTCTTGGTGAGAGTTATAATTTAACAACTGTGACAATTTCTAAACCACAGCAACCCAAGGAACATGAGAATATGATTTTTTTAAGAAACCAAATAAAGATAGCTAGGAAGATAAACTCTTGGACCTGATGCTATGGGGGGAAGGCTTTAGCTACATATAAACCCTCAGCAACAGAAATGTATATCCAAATGAAATAATTATCTTCCCTTGTTAATAGAATTAAAAAGCAGAAGAAAACTCCAAGGGCTCTTATTCCCCATTCTTACAATATCTCATAAATGTAATTGATAAGTAAAATATAGTTTAAAAGGTTTCCATATATTCAAGAAAATGCTCATAATTTCATAGTGCTTTATAAATAAATGAAGTGACCACTATCTATTTAACAAATGTACTGGCACAAAGTAGAGATGGTATAATTCATGCAGGCATCTTGTAGAAGTATGTATCATACCTCATGTAGACAATTTAGCAGCATGTAAAAATGGCAGCAATTAATGTTCTGATTTGTACAGAAAGGTACAATTCCTAATTTAGAGCCTTGTCCTTTAAAACTAAAAAGGACATGAGATAATTGGAAGCAATCTTGGAACAGGGCTACTGATGAATTTTTCTAAGAATGGATGTTAGTCTTTGGCCTTGTTTTTGTCCTTTATCAGAGAAGGGGTCCACTTTAAATTTATGCAAAACATGAGCATGTCCAGTTTTAGATGATACCTTTCATTTCTCCAGTGACTCAAGCAAAACACGACTTTTTCTTTAATTGAAATATGCTGGGAAAATGGTAATGAAAAAAACTGTCAATGTTTCAACACCTTTTGATAGCAAACCAACAAACTGAAGAAGACGGGAAGCAAAAGGAAAGGAGGGGCTGGAAAGATACTCAGTGGCCAAGAGCACTTGCTGCTGTTGCAGATGACCTGGGTTTGGTGTTTCTAGCATGTAAATAGTACTCACAACCACCTGTGACTCCGGTTCCATAGGAACTCAGGCATCAGATGCATACATGCAGGCAAAACATGAAATAGAGGTTTTTTTGGTTTTTTGTTTGTTTTTTCATTAAGAAGAAAGAACAAAAGACTTAAATATGAAAAAATGTTGAATTTGTCAATTTCTTGACATTTGTTTACTACCTGGAAACTGTAGCTCAGCTATTTGAGAGAACACAGTGGCATAAAGATGTTTTACTTGTTAATACATCTGTTAATAAAAATAGAATGAAAGCTTATACTACAAGAATCTGAGGAACCAAGAAAAGCAATGCACCCTTTATGCTACTTAGTTTGTTTTGTTTTTGAGACAGAGTTTCACTGTTGTAGTTCTTACTGGCTTCAAACATAGTGCGTAGGTCAGGCTGGCCTCAACCTCATAGAGATCTATCTGACTTGCCTCTTGAGTGCTGAGATTAAAGGCATACTACCATACCTAGCCATTAATTCAGCTTTGAATCAAATATGAGGCATTACTTACTTGAGCCAAACACAAAGGTGCAATTCTTTTTTTATTTTCTATGTTATTTTTATCATTACATTTTTATTAACTAAAAATAATGTTCTTTGACAGTTTCATACATGTAATTCATTCTTAACCATACTCACCCCACATCCTCCCCTATCTCTCTTCCATCCCCCTACCTCCTTCTAAAACCCTTTCCCACAGTGGTGGTTTGAATGAGAATGGCTTCCATATGCTTATATAATTAAATGGCTAGTTCCCACTTAGTGGAACTGTTCCAGAAGAATTAGGTGTATCTCAGTTGGAGTGGGTGTGGCTTTGTTGTAGAAAGTGTCACTGGGAAATGGCTTTGAGTTTTCAAAAGCCTATTCCAGGCCCAGTCTCCTGATGCCTTCTGGAACTTATGAACCAGATGTGAGCTCTTATTACTGTTCCAGAGTCTGCTGCTATGATCCCACCATGATGACCACGGACTAACCCTCTGAAATTGTAAGCAAGCACCCAATTACTTTTCCTTTTTTGAGTTTCCTTGGTCATGGTGTTCCATCACAACAATAGAAAACTAACTAAGATGCCTACACTAATGAAGTTTCCTTTTGTTTTGCAACTCACTAAGTTTAAGCAGGGTCAACTGGGATTATGGGCTTATGCATTCAAATAACTTCAAAACCAACATGTCTTGGACTGATTCATCACATTCTCTCCATGCCCAGCCCTCTCCTGGTATGCTCTTGCTCAGCAAAACATACAGTCATTGTGTGTGTGTGTGTGTGTGTGTGTGTGTGTGTGTGTGTGTGTGTGTGTGTGTGTTCACATGGGAGTGCACATGAGTGTTTGGAGATGTCCATTGGTGCTTGGTGGGCTTAGCAGTGGACATGAAACTAAAGACACTGACTCCCTTCTCCCTGAATAGAAACAGTGAGTCCCTCTTCTACCCATGATTAACTTTTGATACCCATAGCTACTGTATGTTATGATTACAATAGCTATGTTGTGCCCAGAGGATGGCACTTCACAGCCCTTCTCTCTACCTTCTGGCTCTTACATTCTTTCTTCTCTCTATACCTCAATGTCCTTTGGACCTTAGTGGGAAGTTATAAATGTCTTATTAGGGTAAGCATTCAAACATCCCTTGAGCTGCCATGAATCCTGTGCATCCACTGCTATTTACTGCAAAGAGGGGCTTTCTTCTTTGACTAAGGCTAAGAGCAACATTTGTCTGTGAGCATAAACATACATTTTTCGAGGGTATCTGTTAATTTAGCTAACAATAACTCTACGTATACTCCAGGTCTAAGACTTTCTCAGCCATGTATCAGACATGGATCCCCTCCTGCAGATTGGACTTCAAATGTAATCAGAAGGTGATTGGTTATGTCCCCCAACAGTTATGCCACTATTGCATAGGTAGGTATGTCTTGCTTGGCAAATTGGTACTGTAGTTCATAGAAATAAATTACTGGATAATATTATTGGTGCCTTTTGTACGCTAGCATGCTGCATTAGCATGTTCTAGTACAGTGAATGCTAGCCAGCAAGGCGGAAGCTTCCAGTTCAGCTCAAACTTGATTTCTCTATATCTTAAAATCAAACTGTTTGCTATATTTAGTAACAGGGTCTTATTGTCTAGTTCTGGGGCAGAGTGGAAAAAGCTGGTATTGTTTGGGGGTGGGGCTTGGGTACTCCTTATTTAACAACTCCTGAGAACCTATCCCAACCTGGCACTGGATCTCTGTTTAATAAGGCATAGCTTCTGGCAGCAGCATTTTCTAGCTATGTAGAATATCTCACTCTGCCTCATGCTTGTGGATCAAGATGTAAGCTCTCCCCTACTACTCCAGATTCATACCTTCCTGCCTATTGCCATGCTCTCTGATATGATGGTCAGGGACTCTACTACTTTCTGGAAATGTGATTCCCCCAATTAAATGCTTTCTTTTTTTTTTTAATTTTCCCTGAGAATTCATTCTCTTCACTGTAGTGGAAAAGTTACTAAGATAATGACTGTAGATGCAATGTGACCAGATGCCCTTGACTCCTGTTGCCAAGCCTTTCCACCATGACAGACTTTAATTCCTTGATCTGCAAGGCAAAATAAAACCTTCTCCCTTAAAGTTGCTTCTTGTCAAGTATTTTGTCACAGCAACAAGAAAAGTAGCAAGTAAATTAGAAGTTTCAGTATGTGAACTTCAGAGAGGACTCAAGATATTCAGACTTCAGTGCCACCTGACCAGATGCTCACCCTTATTCTTTGAACAAGCCAAGGCACCACTCCCTATTCCTTTAGGATACTAGATGTCTGCCTAACTCATCTATGATTACCTACCAAGTCTACCTGCTTGAACATAGAACTAGTGACTCCCACAAAAAGACCTGAGGCTCTTAAAGATGTCGGTAATAGTTATACTACTTTCATTTTGCAGGTAAAAACTCAAGAAACCAGAAAGTACACAAAAAGCACTCCCTATGGCACAGGAGTGTGGCAGGTGTGTAACACTGATGCTCCAAACTGCCAGATTCAATGCTTTCCCCAGCACACGAGTTCCTCCATCCCTCGTGGGTAGTGTGGAAATAATACCCAGATCCATATCTCTGTTCCTTGACAACCTTTGTTGATAATCCGATACATGATTACAAGTAAAGCCAGATGGCCTTAACCAGCTAATTGTTATAATTTCAAACAAGGATTGAATTTAACGTTCTTTGGGTTCACTTCCACTCCTAAATTAATCTGAAATGATGGCTATCCTTCCATCTGAGAGTAAGCATCTATTTCCTCCTTCCTTTACCCCCTCTTAATGAAATTTAAATTGGATTTATATAATAGCCGAAGCTTCTGGTTTGCTGAGAGACAATCATTTCCACCACTGCTGCTCATCAGTGACCATTACTCCTTGGGTGGGCCCTGCCAGGAGCTGAAGAAGACTCATTCATAACTGTGCCTCTGAACTTAATGAGACACAACATTCCCCTAGGAAATCTTTCCTAAATACCCTCCAAAAAGGCAGGACCTAGTCTGCGATGGAGAGAACTGGGGCAGACTTGAATGCTAAAGGAAAAGTTGAATTTTGTTATCATTTTCCAGAGATGGTTCAGAACTTGTGACTTAAGCTTGTCTTTGTCTGAACTTAACTCTCAGTAGCTGCTGTCCCAGCTTTCAGAGGAGCCCCTGTATCCAGTCCTCCTGTGGAAGTTTCCCAGGGGGCTGAGTTTATCTCACCCAGGTTATCAGGAAGAATTATATGGTTCGTTCCTATATCATATTAATCAAGACATGAAATGTCAGAAGTAAATTCCAAGAGGTTCCCAATATTAACTATAGAAAAATTTTAAGCATATTAATAAATACATAGTGTAGATAATCCCACTGATCACCAATGGTTACTATTTTACATGGAATAGTTGTTATCAATCATTAAATACACTTTGTAAGTCCTGAGTGAAAGGCTAGGGATGAACACTTCATTGTATTTTTAGTAATATTTTATTTATTCTTTGAATTTTATATATTTAGACAGTTTATTTTTAACATATTCATCCACTATTACCTCCCTCCAACTCTCCATACTGTACCCCACCTACCTACCTCCTGACTTCATGTCCTCTTTTTTGTTATTAATAACCTCCTGAGTTTAATTAGTGCTGCCCATAAACACATGGGTGTGAGGCTATCTTCTGGTATTAAACAACCTGCAAGTGGCCATATTACCCCAGATGGAATGATTCTCTGTCCTGAATAGTTCCTCTACCAAGGGTCC
This sequence comes from Cricetiscus sungorus, assembly GCA_030556225.1. Lineage (NCBI taxonomy): Eukaryota > Metazoa > Chordata > Mammalia > Rodentia > Cricetidae > Cricetiscus > Cricetiscus sungorus. Next base: position 8,043,383 of record JANBXA010000103.1, read on the forward strand.
CCATGCATTCTGGAATTTCAACTGGCCTGATTTCATGCAAGTTCTGTGCAGTAGCTGTAGGTGCTGTGAGTTACTTTGTACAGCAGCCATACCATGTCAGAAAGTCAGCATCTCACAGCCCTCCATCCCATCTGTCAACTCTTCCAAAATGTGCCCTGAGCCTCAGAAAGGGAGGTTCATGTAGATGACTCATCCACAGCTGAGCACTCACAGTTGCTTATACTTGACATTTTGACCAGATCTGAGTCTCTGCATTAACCACTATTCACTGACCAAAGTTGAGAGCATCACAAAGCTATAAAATCTGTCATTTTAACCATTCCTTCACAGTGATATATTAAATTCTTTCCATTTAGACTATATAAGAAATTCCATTCCTTGTAAATATATCCTTGTTCCCCGTTTCCTCTAAAGAAAATTTTGGAAGTAGAATGAGCAAATCAAAAGCATGAACTTAAGTAAGACATTCACATGTCAAATGTTTATTCTAAATGGTTTTACCAGTTCATACTCCCCAACAGGGATGAGGAGTCTAGCTTTTATTAACAATTATCACAGTTTTAACAGCAGGACATTTGCTATGAGACAGATAATATGTTCAACATTTTAGGATCATTATTTCACTTAATCCTCTTAAAAATCCTGGGAGATGGTTACTAATATGATCTGCATTTTCAACTGAGAAAAATAATCTCAGAGAAATTAAATGGTATGCCAACTTCCCTCACAGAAAGAAAACAAGGATGTCATCATTTGACTTACCAGGATCCCAGTAGAGGTAGATCACTATGGGAGGGTCCCTGGTCCTGATTCTGGTCCAGTTCTCCCATGGGAGACACAACATATATATGATATAATATTCCCATGGGAGGGGGAGGGTTTCCACCTCACAGGAGTTAGATATGAGGGAAACTGCCAACACATCTTAGTAGCTGTGTTCTCTAGTGGTCAGAGTGTTCCTTTGCTATTAAACATGCTTAAGCTGCTGCTAGGGTGTTCTCCACCATATCAGAAGCTAAGATGTCAGGGCATCTTCCCACCCATGCACATTAACAAAAAATCTGTATCCTCAACAGACTTGACCTTATTTTACCACTTAAACTGTTGCCTTGACAACCCCTCCCCACCTTTTATGGTCTTTTTCTAGAGGATCATGGATAGTTATACCCAAATAGGAAAATCTGGTCCACCATGATTTAGGAGGGATCCTTGATGATGGACATTTCTGTCCCTCTGGTTCCCGCTGCCATTTAGTCCCAAACAAACACATTGAGGCTTATATTAATTATCAATTGTTTGGCTGGTAGCTCAGGCTTCTTATTGGCTAGCTCTCTCTTAATTATTAATCCATTTCTATTAAAGTATGTATTGCCAATGAGGCTGCAGCTTACCTGTAATGCTCTGACATGTTACTCCTTTAGCAGCTACATGGCATCTCCCCCTATGATTCATCTCTTCTTCCCTCTTCCCAGCATTCTTCTAGTCTGGTAGTCATGCCTATTCTTCCTGCCTGGCTACTGGCCAATCAGCATTTATTCATCAACCAATAAGAGAAACATATTCACAACATACAGAAGGACATCCCCATCAGATTCTCTTACCACATAAACATGCCACAGATTTCATAAATGTTCATGAAATCTTCTTTAAAAATCTACAACATAGTGCCATGGGATAGTAGCCCACTCTATAATCCCAACACTCGGGAGGCAGGGGCAGGTGGATCTCTGTAAGTTCAAGGCCAGCCTTGTCTACAGAGTGAGTTACAGTATAAGCTCCATACACAGAACCCTTGTATAAAAATCAAAAAAGAAAAAGAAAAAGAAAAAGAAAAAGAAAAAGAAAAATCTACAACATAGAATCCACTGGCCCCTGCTTGGGCTCCCACTTCTCCCACTTCAGACCTTCTTTGTAATTTCTGCTTCGTTTAGTTTATGAACCTTCTGCTCAGACATTGTCTTTGGACTGAATTCCGGCCTTCAAGAAGATGAGAACAGAGACATGACAGAAGGCCTGCTTGGCCACAATGTCTGCCCTGTCCTGTGCCCTGAACCTTATGAAATCATGAGTCAGAAAAAAATTAATCCGTTAAAAATAAAATGAAATAGAGATCTTTCCTCCCTTCAGTTGTGCCTGCACAAATTTGCCACAATGCTCAGAAAAAGTAGCAAAAGCTCTAAACAGTTTGTGGAAAGAAAGGAAAGACATAGGCAATAAACATTTCCTCAGGTTACCTTGACAGGGTCGCCAAAGTTAAAAACGGGTGCGGCAGCAAGCCTCAAGAACAGGCGGTAAGCAGGGATCCCCTGACTGTCAGCGGTGACAGCAGGCAGCAGGGGAGGGCTTGTTTATGTGCTGGGAGTCAGCAGTTTACCTGGCTTCTGTGTGTGGGATGGATAATTCCATGTTGAGAAGCTTAATTTAGGACAAAAGAGGCCACATACCCACACAAACACACAATGCAGGACTAGAGGCCACATACCCACACAAACACACAATGCAGGACTAGAGGCCACATACCCACACAGACACACAATGCAGGACTAGAGGCCACATACCCACACAAACACACAATGCAGGACTAGAGGCCACATACCCACACAGACACACAATGCAGGACTAGAGGCCACATACCCACACAGACACACAATGCAGGGCTAGAGGCCACATACCCACACAGACACCGCACTGCAGAGCAGGGCTCTGAGCTGCTGGTCTACCGAGCTTCGCAGGATGGTGCAGCTGCATGGTTTTATCCCGCTTAGTGGAGATCACATCAGTAGAGAAACTGCTGAGCAGAAACCTGCAGAGTAACTAAGAGCTGGTTTCCTCCTTCAGGTTTTGAAGTTTAAATTTTCGAAAAAGAATATAAGGAAAATCCATCAGCCTCCCCAGCACCCGCTCTGCTATTTGTGTGTTTGCGCTAAAGGAGCAGTCCCTGTTCCAGCCACTGAGAGACAAATGTTTGGGTTCACCCTGCACACACACTCAAGAGAATGTGCATGAAAAGCCATGTTGATCCTTAAACAGTCAATACCTTCCCTGAATTGTTGACTTTCAGCCCCACTCAGTTTATCAGCAGTCCCAGTCTGCAGACTGTGGGAGAGGAGCACAACTGTTAACACAGAAATGTTAGGGCTGACTTTGATGGAGCCCCCTGGTGGCAGCTTCTTTGCCTCATTATAAAGTTCCACTCACCAGAGCCAGGTAACAGATCAAGCACATGCTCCTGTAGGACTGATGTGGGGTCCTTCCTGGCTCTTTAATGGAATCCTGTCACAGCGAGATATGTTTGGATCACTCAATGTCCACTATTAAACCATATGAAAATTTTGGTGTGGCTGCTTTCATCAAATTCCAAATGGAACGTTATTGATAGGAAAATATGAGTAAAGGAATGTGCAGTTCAAGTCTTTCAAAGGCTCTATAACTAAAAGAAAGGCATAGCCAATTAGGATGATCTGTGGAAGCTGGAGAAAGCAGTTTATAGGACAATGGACCGAAGAAATTTGCTAACAGAATGCCAAAAGCTGTTTCTATCTATTGGCCTTATTGGCCCTGCAGGGAAGGAATCATACTTTCCTACAAACCATCCTAACTTGGGCACCTGGTACTTCTGCCTTTCTTAATGAGGACCTAGGAGCTTCGGGACTCGAGGGTGGACCAGCTAAAGCCCTGCTCAGCTCTGGCTCTGCGCTGACCTGAATAAATTCAGATAACCACTTCATTTCCCCTAAGGGGATAAAGGCAGGCCTTCCCAGCTAGTCTCTGGCTGTCATATCCCAGAAATACAGTGTTTTCCTGAGGACCATGAACAGAGGCAGATGAGGATAACCAGGCTGTTTTTCCAGACACCAGATATGGTATAATTGGGATTCAAAAAAATAGACAAATCTAATACAGTAATTCAAGAGGCCAGCCCATTCAAGTCTCTCTGAAGAAAGGGTTACTGTTCCCATATTAATATCCATTTTATCCTGCAAATAATTTGTCAGGACATGTGATTTTTAAAAGCATAATCAATTTGTGTTATCTGTTATCTTATATGGACCATATCTACTTCTGTTTTTAAAACAAATCATTTTTTTCCTGTCAGAATTGCTATAGGTTTTGATAAATTGTTCTATAATTGCTTGGAAATTATAAATATATCTGAATTTAATTATGGTAATCTTTATCCAAAATTATATCAAGTATGAATACTGTGCCTAAATTCTAATTACCAAGAGAAGATAATTACATGCAAAACAAATAGAGCTAATCAAAATCATTAGCAGAACTTGTTAATCAATCACTTAAATCCCATTTTGCCATCCAGAAAGTCTAAGAGTATATGGAGTAGAGGAGAAGGGCATTAATTAAAAGGACACCTCTGAGAATCCCAGAGAGTGATAAAGGGGTGACAATTTCCATGGCAGAATATTTGCCAAAGAGAAATTAGTGATGAACTCTGTTGCTGGCATGCTAATTTCCAAAACACTATAAACAAAGCAGTCATTTCCTGATGTTTCTCTAAGATGCTTCTAGCAAAGTTGACCTATTTATAGCTCCTGGTTGCCATCACACCAACCAAGTGGCTGAGGCAGAGAAATTGGATCTAAATGCTTTTGCACTATTTCCTCTCCTTGGAGGAAATGGATCTTATTATTAAAAATCAGCTCTTCAGCAAGTTCCTTATTGATCCCTTCCCAGTAAACTTCACACACACACACACACACACACACACACACACACACACACACACACACACACACGGGAATGTCACAGGAAGAAACTTTAATCTCAAAATGCAGACTTGCTTGCCTGTACTGTAACTTAATCCTATTGGGCTGGTTTTGAAAAGTGAAATTTTGTGGAAAAAGTAAATAGAATGCAGTGCATAGTCCAAGAGTAAAAAAAAAAAATGTGAATTGAAGTACACAGTAGGTGAGTTATGGTAAACAGTAGGAGGAATAGAGAAAAGAGAGGAAAGCTAGAAGAAAGTGTAGCTGCAGCTGTGAAAATCTGTCATGGAGGAAGAACACGGAGGCCACCTGTCCGTTGGAAATGATGAAATAATTAGCCCACGGAGAAGAAGCTATAAGTGCAAAGAAAGAAGTTCATCAAGGAAGGCTAAGGAATTCCATTTCCTAGATATAGAGATGACTTTTAGATGTGACGTACAATCTCACCACTTGGGAGGCTGGGTCAAGAGGATTCTGATACCAAAACTGCATAACAAGGCTTTGCGTCGAAAATAAATAAATAACCAACCAAACATTTGTTCCTCCAAATACACTGCAGTGAGTTAACGGTAACATCAGAAGATACCAAGGAGATGGAGAGTTAAAAATCTCCCCAGGACAGTGTAGGAAAGAGGCTGGCCCCGCTGCACTTTCACAGCTGCCACTCTCTCCCCTGTCCTACCAGAACAAGGAGTGTCTCCTGCAGGTGTCAACAGAAGGCAAACAGCCAACCCCACTCCACCTGACAGACAGTTCAATCCAGTAAGTTCTCTCTCTCTGCCAGCACAGTCTCAAAAACTGCCAGCAAAAACAGAACAGTTCAATCAAACACAGTACCTCCTAAGGCAATTTGACCATCCCATATTTCAGCAGAAAACACTGCCTAGTTCGCCAAATAGCAAGCAAGTCTCAAACTGAAGGCCAAATGCAATAGGAAACAACACATGAGACAGATGCTGGAATTACCAGCACATATGCACCACCACACCTGCCTACTGTCAGATGTTTAAGGCAGCTAAAATAGAAGAGCCTTCAGGAATAGATTCTAAAAACATAAATGCAATTAAAAATGCAGAAAACTTTAACAAGAAAAGCAAAGGATTTGTACAAAAACTGGATGATACAAGAAGTCAAATAAAAAGCCCAAGTGGGGTGCTGACTCATCGGCATAGGGAAGGGGCACACAAACAGAAAATGGTAAGACAGAACTGCCCAGTTTGTAGAACAAACTCCAGGAACCAGAAGGACTATAAGAAAGCACAGAGCATGACATCAGCCTTCCAGAGGAAGAGAGAGAACTTAGGGGACAAAACGTACTGGAAGAATTTGAAAGGGAGCATAAACTTCAAATTTGAGGGGCTGAGTGGACCAGAATATAGCATGATTTCCTGAAAAGTTCTGAAAATGAGTCTGGAAAGCATCCCAAGGGGGAAAATGGTAGAAAATAATTCTGATGATAGCAGACTTTATATTAGATACCACGGAAGCTTGGATGATGTGTTTTTAATTGCTTAAAGAGAAGAATTGGCAATTTATAATCTTATATTCAAGGAAAACATTCATTGGGAACAAAGAAAATCAAGACCTTCTCAGATGACAGAGAGAGAGAGAGAGAGAGAGAGAGAGAGAGAGAGAGAGAGAGAGAGAGAGAGAGAGAGATTCTTACCAAACTGATGAGAAGATGAGCACTGTGTCCTAGCAGTTCAAATAGTGATTGCCCCTCACTAGCAGCTGTTTCATGCATCTGCACCACCTGATTTGTTTGTTTGTTTGTTTTTTGTTTGTCTTCTGAAAGACCTTAAGGCTCTGGGATCATCACAGGAGAGGGGCCAGAAACATTATAAGATCCAAGGGAGATGTGTAGCTAACCAGTATTTGCTGCCATGAATAACAGTATAATACAAAAACTCACTGCAGCAGGGACTGTTTGCACAAGACCTCCACAAGATAAACCCGGGAAAATCCCAGCATGCACGGGGGAGAGTTCATGAAGTCCCAACAGAAGCTGAGAGGTCCTGACAACTGACAGTGCCGGAGGGAGAGTTTTCTTCAGAGATGTGGGTGCCCTAAGAGTCTACTAATGCTCAGGTGGATGGCCCCACAGTAGACTCGTTGGATTTGGGTGATGGGGAAAGGATGGAGGGTGCAAAGAATGAGAAGGGAAGGGAAGGAATCGGGGAAGAAGGGAAAGAGAGAAAGAATGAGGGAGAGAAGGGAAGGCAAAGTGATGAATAGGGCTTAGGGAAGCAATTGAGTGGGTGTATTTGATCCAAATACATTGAATGTATGTATGTATGTATGTATGTATGTATGTATGTATGTATGTATGCATGTATGTATGAATGTATGAATTAAATCAAATATTTAAAAGACCCCTCTGGGAGCTCCAACCTGGCTCCTTCTTCCCTAGTACCATTCACCTCAGGAGCCCTTGCTCAGCTAAGCAATCAGATAAGCTAATACCATCTTAATCAACAATTCTCCCAGACACCTTAATGTATCAAAAAGACCAATGGAGCTTCAACAGAGGAGGGGGAGCAGCAGAGTTTGAGAACTGGGAGGTGAGACATGTCACCTGCCCTGAAGCTGCACCTCAGAGCTGACTGCTCAAAAAGCAATTGCTCAGAACTCGTCTCCAGGGAGGATGACCTTACCTCTGAGAGGGAACTTTGGGTAAAGTCCAATTTGCTGGAAGATACTTTGAATTTGATGTTGTTATTGTACAAACATTATTAAATCAGCTTGAGCTAAGAAGCAGAACATTTTCATTTGTCATTATCTTGAGCCATTTGTATAAAGTGACTCATCCATCTCTTTCACTGAAGTCAGATTAGGTTGCAAATAATTGCACCTCCTGAATCTCAGCCTACCTGGCCTGGAACTCAGGTTCTACAGAATTTCTCCATTATAACAAATTCTTTCTTGGCTGATGTCACTTTTACCTGCTAAATGAGCAGCAGGATTGATATAAAAAATGACAGACTCAAGGAATTTGTGAAAATGACCCACAGGGCAAGAGCAATTGTTGAATGTACAGGTGTGTACTTATTATTTCATTTAATGCATAAAGTACTTGGGGGCTAGGCCTTACAGCTCCACTTCAACCCTGAAGGAAAAAGAATTCAGATTTGGTAAACAGTAAAACCAGGATTTATGTTCAGGTCTTTCTGACACCATATACTTTCCATGTCTAATTGGAGGCTAGAACTAAATGAGAACACAGATTAGTGAATTTTGTTTTGAAAACAGAAAAGTGTTCTCAAATCATGGAGCGAGGTGATGCCTTTGAGATGTATCAAAATGCCTCAGGTGATTATGGAAGACCTGTCTGAAAGCGGGAACGGATTAGGGCAGCATGCTTCTAAGGTCCACCTCTGTCTGCTATTGTAAGCCCCCTGGAAACCATCACCATGGGAAGGCTCACTTCTTCCTGTTCCCAAAGGCTTACATCAGCCACATCCAAGAACTGTAATGAGCATCAAGGGCAGTACACCCAGAGATCTTGGCAGATTGAGGACACCAAATTCTTCATCATTTTTCCGTACAGACTATATGGGACAAGTGTTAACAGCACTCTGCTTGATGGGAACACAACCAGCTAGGTAGGCATTGTTCTCGGATAGCTTCGCTCCACTCCCAATCCAAAGAAGAAAGAAAGAAAAAAGAAGGAAGGGAAAAAACCAGATGAGCTCAGAAATAATTTTTATTTTGTCTGTGGCCACACTATTCTGCATACACCATCCATTCTTCATCTTGTATCTATCTCATTAGCTGGGTATCAAAGGAGAAATATAACTTTAGACAGTATTTCTCTGTGTGTTCAGTTACAAGGCATCTATAACTCCTTAATCTTAAACAATGTGCCATTTCCATCATCAAGAAAAGACAATCAGGCTTAATAGCAAAAGCCATATGCCCAAAACCACAATTTGTTTCTTTCCTCACCAAGTCTGAGCAGATGGCCACAGGCCTACTGAGATGATTCAGATTGAGTGTGTGATTCTGAGTCATTTCCTAAGATGAGCAGAAGGGGTTACAGCTAGTTATCTTAAGATCCAGATATTCTCATGGGATTTGAAAGGTCCCAGGAATTGAATTCATGGGACCAAAACTAGAGACCAGGATTCAGGTTCACTGGCTCTTTTCAAGATTGTGACTATTCATTGCTTGACAGTTGGAAAGGAAGGATGGTATTGAAAACATTATCTCCCATATCCTGCTTCCTGGTGCCTTGCAAACATGTGTTTGTTGAGAGCCCAAGGCAGCAGTGTTCTGCCTAGCTGAGAGGAATGCAGGATTCAGGGACACAGAGGAAAGACAGTCCTTCACCTCAGTAAAGAACACAGCAGGGCTTCTACATATCTGTTATTGCATCTTTGACATGTGAAAACTCTAGTAGTGACCATGTGGATTGACTGAGAGGTGACAATCCTCTGTGCTGGAATGAAGTGGGACATGGCCACAGGTCACCTGTGTGAGGCCTCTGGGCATCAAAGAACATAAGTGCATTGGGTCACAAGTGGGAGCCTCAGCAGACAAGGAAAGGTTTCCATGAGGACCCCGAGAGGTGTGCTAGAATAGAAACCCACTGTGCTTCCACTGGGGCCCCCTGTGATATTTAAGGAACATGTCAAACTGCGAAATTAAGAATCCTAGAAGAGTTTGTCTGAGCAGAGGAGAGAAATATCACTGGGTACTGTTGTTATCACTTTGATTTTAACCACTGAGGTTGCCTAGGAAACCCAGATTACAGCCTGCTGTGCTGAAACCTGAGATAATGGGAAGATTCAGCTACAAGCAGACCTTGGAGAAAGGGGAGGTGGCAGACAGCATAGCCAGCTATGAAGTCCAGTATTATTTATCCTAGTACCTTTTCGACATGAGGTGATATAATTAAACAGTTCATTGTGGTTTTACTCTCCTCAAGGAAAAAGAAATCTACCTTCCCAGAGGCTCTGCTGTTTTCAAATCTAAGAATGTTATATCCTTTCCCCTTTAAAAGACACTGTGGACCATCCACTTTCTTACTGCCCCTCTGAAAGGTAAACAAAATTAATAGCACAATATTAGGTATGCACACCTCCAGCTTTTTCACTAACACCTCGGGCGCCACTTGTCTAACCACACATTTCGTTTCTCTTTCCTTCTCTATCCCACTTCCTTTTCTTTTCTCCTCTCACACTCTTCCTTTTTCCTGCTAGGATCAGAGACCAGAGCCCAGCACATGGTGTGCAAGCGCTGAACAACATCTTCAACACTCTATCTTTTTATTAAAAATCTACTCCTCCCTCCACAGTTTTCAGTGAACTCCATTCTTATAGATAAATAATATTCAAGAAGCCAGTTTCTGTTATTGGTAATCTTGGTCGTTAATTTGACTATATCTTGTATCAGCTACAACCCAAGAAGCTGGGCATGCCTGTGAGGAATTTTATTGACTGGGATCACTTGATGTATGGTGACCCACCCTAATCTGGTCCACACCCTCTTGTTGCTACCCCCATAAAAGGATGTGGAAGAAGGAAACTTTGACTTTTTGCCTACTTGCCCTCATTCTTGCTGGCAAGTTCATCTATCCTGTTGCTGAGGCCTTCCTCCACTGGCAGTAAAATGACTTCTTTGGTATTCCAATATAGACTGAAGACCAGCAGCTCTCTAAGAATCCCTTGGGACTCCAGCTCCAGATTGTTTGATTAGTCTTGTGGACTAAACAACTAGGCCCTTGGCCTTTTTGTAGATAGACAGTCATTGTTTGACTACTTTGACCACAGCCTGTAAGCCACTCTAATAAACCCTACACATACACTTTTTTTCATTCTATTGGTTCTGTTCCTTTAGAGAACCCTAACCATCTTCTTCTAATGAATAAAATAAATATCTGTGATATTACGAGTTCAGAAAAATGCAAGGGCATAAAAACTGCAGTGCTTAAAAGGTATATCTGTAATTTCAAGGAAGCACCAACAAAACCAGAATATTTTAATGAAACAAGAGTATCCTATTTTAAAATCAAAATGGAAAAGAAAATATAAAAGCTGAGCTAAGAAGACTTTAGCAAAGGAAACTGGGGAAGAGACTGGGACTACTACTCAGTCATCATAAAAGCTGAGTTCAATCCTCAGAACAGCTAAACAATGAGGGAAGACTCGAACCTTTCTGATTTCAAAGCTATTCTCTGAAGTTATGTTCTTTGCGTCTGTGTTTGGATTACTTTTTTAATTGCTGCAACAAAATCCCTGACAGAAGAAACTTAGCAGAGGAAGAGTTCATTTTGGCACACAATTTGAATGTTCAGTCCATCCCAATGGGGAAGGGGGTGGTAGAAGGAACATGAAATGCCTTGTTACATTGTATCCTCTTTCAGGAAGTGGGGAGAGATGAAAGCTGATATTTCTTTGGATTCCAATCCATTAAGTTCAGATAATTACCATCTCCAGCCCCTTTGTGCACACTCATGCATGTGCCAAGAACACAATCTATTCCCCGTGCAAATTTCAAGTATACAACATGGCTTTTTAAACTATGAACACATGGTACAGGATACGGGGTTCTATAGTGTAATTCCCCCTGTACTTCACATAGTTGCTCACAGATAATTTAATGGTTCCTGTGGAGACAGACAAGCTTGGAGTCTTCGTCCTTGTTTCTTTTGCCATTTCTCAATGACTCTTATATCAATGAGATGTTTCCCTGCCTCTTTTCTACCCTGTAATGAGATAGACACAGAGGAAAGAAACAATATGACTATGCCAGTTGCAAAGAATCACAACAAGTTCTCATCCTAGATGGCATTTGTGTACCTACTATGTTAGTTACAATTAACCCATTCAAGACATGACATAGATATGAAAGCAGAAAGGAAGTAATTGGGAAGAGAGAAGGAATCTATAGGAATGGGGGCATGTATGAGAGTGTAATGAAGGAAAATATGTTCATAATATGTTGTATGCATACATGAAATTGTCAAAAATTATTTTTGAAGTCAAAATAATCAGAATGACACAAAACTAATAAAAGCAGATACCAAAACATGCATTATCAAAATATAAATTATACTACATTAACACTGTCTTCTAAAAGGAAATAAAGCAAAATTAACCATCACAGCATCTACCCTGTAATGTGTCGTCAACCTCATCTGAAAGCAAGGCCATTGCATTCCAGCTCAGTCTCACATACAAGGTCAAACTTGTAAAGAACAGATTGAGAGTCCTCTCCTAGGCCATCCAGTACCACAACCCAGGCTATTTTTGCACTATAGCACTATTGCCTAGGGAGGTCAACTTTCCTGCCTTCAGATGCTTCAGTGTCTAACTAGTGGGTATATCCTATACCACCACAGAGATGCTAAAGCCAATCACTGGAGTCCATCTGACAAAATTTTTGATTGAGAAAAATTAAAAGAATGAACATATCAGCTTCTCAGTATTGGTTCCTAAAAATCTGATTCTAGGAATCAGTTGTGATTATTTTGCACTAGTTATTTTCTTTTCTGAATTAAAAAAAAAAAAAACGTATTTTAGGGATCAGAAAATAATTATGTAATAAAATGCCTCAAGGGCCCAAGGACCATATTCTAGGGTTCAGTACCTGCATCTTCCCTCAGAGTATATATGCTCAATTCTCTCATACCCTCCCTGGAAAGCTCTAGGAACTGATCTAGTCCTAACTCATTGATGAGGAACCTCTTGCCCAATATCCATGAACCCTGTCTTAGGGTTTCTATCGCTGTGACAAAACATCATGAACAAAAGCAACTTGTTCAAGAAAGGGTTTATTTCTGTTTACAACTACCCAGTACAGTCCACCTCTTGGGGGGAAGTCAGGACGGGAACACAAACAGAACAGGAACCTGGAGGCAGAAGCTGACGCAGATGCTATAGAGGAGTTCTGCTTAGAGGCTGTTCCTCCTGGCTTGCTCAGTTTGCTTTCTAATAGCACCCAGGACCACCAGCCAAGGGTTGGTATTCCCCACAGTGAGCTGTACTCTCCCACATAATCCATCAAGAAAACAGCCTACCAGCCAATCTGGTAGGGCATTTTCTCATTTGAGGTTCCCTCTTCCAAAATGAGTCTAGTGGTGTTGACATAAAACTAGCCAGCACAACCCCTGTAAAAATTGGTGCCATTATGACCCTGATAAAGATAAAGGAGCACCAGAAATCAAGAAAGCCCCAAGATTTAACATGAGAATATCTCATTCACTGATGGGAGATAGGTCCTTTCCTCTGTTATATCCCATGACATCTGTGGTACTTGTGCTATGGGTGTGCCGTTAGCAGTGCCTGGAAATAGGCACACAGTCATTTCATTGATCCGTAGAGTCTATCTCTGCTGGCCAGGAGGGAAAGCCAGCAGGGAATGATAGAACAAGTGGGGTCCATGCTTTCCAAAGGGCTGCTGCTGAGAGAAAAAGAGCAGCTGATGGCAATCATGTATTTCAAAGTGAGGCTACTGGGAAATGCATCTTTTTTTATTTTAAAGATAGCATCATTTGTCTTGTCTGCATTGGGAAAGTCTCTATCAGAAAACATGATTCCAGCAGACACTATGCTTCTAATGTCAGAAAAAGACGAATGAAACAAGTTTCACAAATATCTTAACAACGAAGTCACTGTGTGCCACTATGCAGATACTGAAAGTTCAGCAATATATATATATATATATATATATATATATATATATATATATATAATACCTAGCTCTCTTATCTTAATCATGGGCAGACAGCTACCAAAAGTATGACAATTCTGTCTGCACAACAGTTAAAAATCTGGACAAATGGGGTTGGGGGAGAGCATGGAGGAATAATGCAAAAAAAAAAATACTTTTAAAAACCAACATTGCGACCAGTATTCCTGAAACACCTGGAAAGATAATCTGTTTATAAAACAAGAACAGAATCCTCTTCAAAGGTGCAGATAGAGGTGCAAAAATCTTCTTAAACATTAAAAACATTATGACTGAATTGAAAAACAGTATGTGTTCAAAATCCCACCCCCCAAGATCTAGGGCAAGGCTAAATTGGACAACTGAAACAAAAAGGAAATCAGGAGCAAAACTACAGGAAGCTCAACATCATAGTTATACAGGACACCAGAGTGGCCATCTGCTATGTGACGGTCTCAGAAAATGTTTCTATTTACTATAAATAGATGACAAACCAAAACCAAAAGAGTTCCATCCAGGTTTAGCGTGGTTAAGAAATGAGTTAAATTGGGGTTACCACAAGAACATGCGTGAGATACTAGTTACAGGAATGTGGCCAGCTTGTAGACAACAACATCAAGGAACAGTTCCCCACCAGCAATTCTAAACAGCTTTCATAACCTCAGGGAGGAGAGGAATCCCATGAGCCTTGGGAGCCTCCCTCCCCTTCAACAAGAGAATGTTAGAAAATCTATCCTTGGAAGAGTGTCACACAAGTAGTCACAGCTCCTCTGATATCAAGACTGCAACAGCCAAGCACATCCATGCCTCAAGGACATGTTCACACTACCATATATATTTCACCAAAATTGTAATGAAGACTGGAGGGATGGCTCCGTGCACTAAGGGCTTGTTATGTGGTATGAGCATGAGGAACTGAGTTAGATTCCCAGGCTTGTGCCTGTAACCTCAGTCAGTGCTAACTCTAGAGTGTAGAATGAGACAGGCTAATGGGAGATGGCATTCTATAAATATGCTTGTCTTATTGGTTAATGAGTAAAACCCTGTTAGCCAATAGGAAAGCAAGATAGGTGAGACTAGGAACCAAGGAGGATTCTGGGAGTTGTAGTAGAGGAGAGTCAAGATGTAGGGACTTGAGAGAAGAGGTCTGGACTCTCTCTCCAGTAAGATAAGACCACATGGAAACACTTAGATTGATAGAAATAAGTTATTTAAGACAGAAACAAGCCAACAGCTTTATATCCAATACAGCATCTCTGTGTGTTATTTGGGGCTGACCTGGCTGTGGGACCAGGCTGGCGAGGAAAGTGCTCATAAAAACAAGCAGATCCTATAGACTTGCTAGTCAGACAATATAGGCAATATAGCAAGCTCTGGGTTTAGGGAGAAACCCTGCCTCAAAATTTAAAGTGGAGAGCCACAGAGGAAAACACCCTAAGTTGACTTCTAGCATCTACAACACACATACACACACACACATTAAATATTAGATAAATAAATTTGAATAGAACTACATTGGAAAGATGAGAAAGGAGATGCCCACTGGAAGCAATATAAAGTGCTAGCTGGAATCTTTCATGGCAAGAGTCTAATACTCATTGTCTAGGATGGGAGGATCAAGACAGCAACTGCATAGCTTTAGAATATTAGAGATCTGTAAATGCCAAAAGGAATTTGAGTGTTGAAAGTAGTTGCTTTGGAGGTTAGAGGAAGAGATGAGAAAAGACAAATTGGGAGAATGCTACATCTGATATTACATATTTAATAATATTTTCACTTGTGACCTTCATGCATGACAATTTTTTAAAAATGTACTTTAGGATCTTAGGATGTAGCTCAATGGTAGAGTACATGCCCATGCATATACAGATCTGGGTTATAGCCACTGTTTTGCATGCACACGCACGCGCGCACACACACACACACACACACACACAATATAAAAACAAAAACAAGTTAGACTTCTAAATACAAGCCAATAAGGCCTCGGGTGACTAATTTTAATTTTGTTTTGTTTTGTTTTTAGTGTTCGAGTTTCATTTTTATTTTATTTTTGAGACAGGGTCTTTTGGTAAAGACAGTGCCTGCCAAATCTTTAAAAAAAAAGATTCATTTTATATATATATATATATACATATATATATATACACGTATATGTATATACATGTATATATATATATACATATATACATATATATATATATATTGTGTTATGCTTGCATGTACATATGCAGGCCAGAAGAGGGCACCAGATCTCATTACAGATGGTTGTGAGCCACCATGTGGTTGCTGGGAATTAAACTCAGGACCTTTTGCAGAGCAGGCAGTGCTCTTAACAACTGAGCCATCTCTTCAGCCCCCTAATTTTAATATTTTAAAAACGACTTGATATTTGAATTGCTGGCTGGGGAGAGGTATGATGTGAACTATAGCTGTAAAACCTGGGTCTTTTTCCCTTAAACATTTTTACTTTAATTTATATAGTTAATTGTCTTACTAGTCAGTGATCTAATCTCTAAACTCCAGAATTTTATGTAGCAGGACTAACTCACTCCCATTATTTCTCTGAATCAGAATGGTACAGCCAGCAACTACCCTCCCCCGAGGAATAAGAAGACATTACATCATCTGGGAGATTGGTCAGTAGGTAAGAGCTCTTGCTGTGCATTCAAGAAGCTAAATCCCCAGTACCCATGTGTAAGCCACACATCCCTATAGCTCCAACACATGGGCTGGGAGAGGCTGGCAAAGACAGACAGACAGACAGGAGTCACTGTAACTTGCTCCCTTGGGTCAGTGATATATCCTGACTCAAAGGAATGAGGTAGAGTAGGATAGGTTAGGACACCAACCTCCTCCTTTGTCATCCACAAGTGCACTCCACCCCACACAGATATTATCCGCATATATACATAATGTGTTTATGTATACAACACATAGAGCCACTATCACTATGGATAATTTAAGAGAGCTGTGGGTGCATTGTACCAGCAGAGGCCCAGAGAGCTTAAGTCAGTTCCCAAAGGCCATCAGCCAGAAGAGCAGAGCCATGAGGAAACTCTCCTGTCATGCTGTGCAGCAGGCTTGTTTTCAAATTTCATCTAGTCTCCGTTTACTTAATAGCTCCAATTGTTGGCAGCAGAACAAACAGATGGCACAGAAAGAAATGGTGTGTGGGAATGAACTTCTGTAAATCCCAGCCACTGTGCCCAGAACCAGCCTGGGAGCAAGATGCCCTCCCTATGCCCAGATCAGCCCCAGAAGTGGTCACACAAACAGCCAAAATTAGAAGTCCTGGGACTTTTCACTTTTCAAGGGTCTCTTTCACAAGTAGAAATACCCACGGGAAATGGAGCTTATTAACACTTATCAATTAATACCAGACGGGAATGTGGTTGATGGATGGCTAAAAATAAGCCTGGAATACTGGAAGATGTTTAAAGAAGAAGAAAAATGCAGATGATTTATCCTAATTTGGATTCTTTTTCCTGATTTAATCCTAAAAATTCTGGTCAGTTTGATGATGCCCCGTGGAAGGCCTCACCCTTTCTATGGAGCAGAAGAGGGATGGGATGGGGGCCATTCGGTGGGTGGCATGGGAGGATGGGAGGGAGAGGGATTGATATATAAAATAAGATTGTTTCTAATTGAAATTTTAAAAAAGGAAAAATTCCTGATCAGAATTTTTTATTTTATTTTTTAATGTATAGGTGTTTTGTTATGTTTCATTTTGTTTTAACACATGTACCATAAACATGCAGTGCCCAGAGAGGCCAAAGAAGGCACCAGATACCCTGGAACAGGAGTTTCAGACTGTTGTAAACAGCCATGCAGTTGCTAGAAATCCACCCAGGTCCTCTGGAAGCTGTCAGCACTCAGTCTCTGTATCATCTCTCCAGCCCTTTGGCCACAATTATTTCAAGAGATCCCTTTTGCAAGAATATCCAGCTCTCATTTTTGTCTACTGGTAGTTATCTAGTGAGTGGAAAAATGGCTACCACCAAAACATTACAATGTTTTGTCCCAAGTCTAGGGCATTGAGAAGTATTTTAGACAAACCCCACAATATCCTATCAGTCACTTCTGCATCCCTTTAAGAGCAGTTGGGCATTCATTCCATCATGTACCTTGGAACTTTCTCAAGTTGTAAGTTGGGCATATTCAGCCTTTGCCAAACAGAGTCTAATGGAGCTTTCTTGGGGCTCCTCAGTGTGTGGTGTGTGGGAGTTTGTCATAAGACTCTGAGAAGGGCAAGACCAAAAAACAAGCTGTGATGATCCCTCTGAAGTAACCAACAGTGTGTCCATGGCCACCATGGCTCTTGACTCATTATTATTATTCTCCTTTTTCACTTTTAATGGATATTACACATACATTTATATTCATGGCCTGTTCAAAGCCACTCGTGCTAGCTCTGTGTATAATGAATATTGAACTCTCTGCAGATTTAAATATAGAATAAAGGATAATTGTAAGATATCTCAATCAGGCTTTCTGCTAGTCTCCACATATTTTAAAGGCATACCACACAAGGGTTACATAACTGCCTTCATGGGAAGCCCTGCATTCAGGGCTGTTTCCGAAGCCTGTGTGCAGCTGAGTGTTTGCTAAACCAAGCGCTAAAAACGAGATTTACACTGGTTGTTTGAAGCCGAAAGCCAGCTGCAGCTGCCATTAAAGCAATTCAATTTCTTTTTTATAAAGCACAAGTAAGGCTCAATTTACTAAAGTTTTATTTCCTTTTTATGCACCCCATATGCTAGGGGGAGAAATTAAGTTTATGAGATTAAAAATGAGTTTTATGCTAAATGTTTACTAAGTTTCAGCTGGCTTGCACTTGCAGGTCCTTCAACCTACCAAGTTCAAGTTCTGGCTTTTTTTCTCCTCTTTGTCATTTCAAGGGAAGGAAAGTTTTTGTTTTCAAAATGAAGTTGCCCAGATCTCTGGCTTCCTCATTTTCATCATATGATATTCCATCAGGTGAGGCAGACAGATAAATAAATTCCTTCTTGATCTCAAAAGCCTCAGAGAGAATCCTCATGGGGAAACAAGAACTTTTTCAGGTGGCTCTTTGACCCCCACCTCCAAATCTAGTTGAATAATCTCTTCACTAATCACAAATAATATTGAGTTTATTAGAGTAAAAACTGGAGTAGGTAAGAGTGTGTGCTGTTCATCCAAATGACCCAAGTTCAGTTCCCAGCACCCACATCAGCTCCAGGGTGCTCAGTGCCATTTTTTGACCTCCGAGTGCAACTGCACTCACCACATACATACACACATATGCAAACACACATATACAACTCACCACACACACACACACACACACACACACACAATTTTTACAATAAAAGTGAAATCGCATCCCCTTGTTCCAAAACTGACAAGGACCAAGGATTATTATTAACCGGTCTAATTTGGAGGCTTTCTTGACATCCATATTTATTGTAGTCATTAGCAAGTTTTTCCTTCCTCTGGAGTACTTTGGCCTTTCTATAAATGATTTATCTATTTACATCCTAACCTCTGTTTCTCCTCCCTCCTTTCCTCCCATTGCCCCTCTCCCTGCTTCTCCCATTTACTCCTCCTCCATCACTTATATTCAGAAAATGGCAGGCCTCTCATGGATATCAACCAAACAGGCCATGCCAAGTTGTAGCAAGACTAGGCACCTTCCTATGTTCTAAGGCTTGGTAAGGTGACCCAGTGTGAGGAGTAGGGTCCCAAAAGCCAGCAAAAGAGTCAGAGACAGCATCTGCTCCCACTTTTAGGAGTCCCATAAAAAGCCCAAGCTACACAACTGTAACATATATGCAGAGATCAGTCCCATAAAGGCTCCCTGGTTGTTGGTTCAGTCTCTGTGAGTCCCTATGAGCTCAGATTAGTTGTTTCTGTAGGCTTTCTTGTGGTGTCCTTGACCCCTCTGGCTTCCTCCCTCTCTTCCACTGGATTTTCCAAGGTCAACTAATGTTTGGCTGTGGGTCTCAACATCTGTTTCCATTGGTTCCTTTAGCCTTTCTTAGTACTGTTTTTCAATGCCTCTAGTTACAACTAAACTATTAGAAAATGTATCATTTTGAGGTGGGTTTGCTTTTAAAAGGCAAGCTACAACAGTACATGAAGATGAGAAAGATACAAGGGCAGAGAACCCATCCAAATGGACCACTGTGGACAACTGAGTCACTCTCTCCTGTTTCCTTGTCACTGCCTCTGGATCCTTTCTGAATGGGCCATCTGTGCTTGTGTAGATACAGGGTGCCACAGATGCCAGAAACAATTTTAAAGAAAAGAAGTTATGTATTGAACAGAAAGAAGCAGAAAAGTTGAAGTACATTGTTTTTAAGCGTTAGGAAATAAGAAAACAACATGCAGAAATACAGAGTGTGGATTAGATGCAAAGGCTCTGCTGCCACACTACCAGCCCTGCCACAGTGTAGCCATGGGGCAGCAGCTGTAGGGATAGTAGTTGACATGTAAAAACTGCAGTGTCCTCATTTGTTGAGTAAGGTTAATAAGTCTTCTAAGGAAAAGTGAATTAATCCATGCAAGCTACTTAGAATGGAGACAAGTTGCCTAAGTATTTTCTATCATCATCATCATCATTATCATCATCCATTTGGGAAATATTAGCTAACTTTGAGTTTAATGGTGGCATTAAAAATACAAAGTAGAAATTTCTATGAAGTCCTGGGGCTTAAAATAAATGCTGGCTTGGGGTAAGGAAAGTACTCAAGTAGAGATAGATGTAAGTAGCCTCTTTGAATGGGTGTGGGTGAGGATTTGAAAATGGGTGAGTCTTTCAAAAGGACGATGGTATAAAAGAATAGCAAAGCTCTAAGACATAAGCACTGGAGATGAGACACTCGGGGAAGGGGGGGGGAGAAGATGAGAGGTTTGAAAAGGAAGAAGAAGAGTCAAGAAGCTGAATTTCAGGATAAAAGAATAAGATGCAATAGAAATGCAAATGGATCTGAACTTCACAAAGACTTGACTTGGGCCTTCAGGAGAACAGAAGTGGTGAAATGGAAGGAGAAACCAGGTCTTTCTAGAAACTTTGGTAACTTTCTGAAAGTGGAGACAGGAAAGGATAAGAAACCAAAATAGAGGATGGAAGGTTATAAATGGGGATGGGAAACATAGAAATGGGAGAGATCAGGGGGTGAGTGGGGTCAACCAAACTACATCAGTCAGAAAATGCCTGCTACTTTGTAAGCCAATTAAAATGAAAAATGAAAAAATTGTGAAGTAAAATAAAACAAAAATGAACAACAAAAAGAAAAAAGACAAAAAAAAAGAGAGGAAGAAAGAGAGAGACAGGAAGGAAGGAAGGAAAGAAGGAAGGAAGGAAGGAAGGAAGGAAAGAAGAAAAGAAACCTGTTGAGAATTTATGTAAAGGAAAAAAAAAAGGCACCCAAGAAAAGTCAGTGAGGATTGAAAATTAAATCAAAATTTCTTTTTAAGTAAATCAAAATTCCAAGTGTCTTCCAAGGTTTTCCTACCGTAATTGTGTTCTTTTCATTTAAACTAAGTGAGTCATTAAGATTTGATTATTATAGTCCAGCTGTGAATTTGAGCCAATTTATAAACAAGATTTTTAGAAACAATTGCTAACCCATACCCATTTATCTCCAAATACCACATGGTTAGGGTCAGAAACCCTAGAAGAGGATTGGCTGAGTTCATGGCCTTAACTTCATCACTTAGCTGCTACAGCTCTTGATCTAATTATCTTTCAATATCTAAAAGTCCACATCACTATAAATAGGAGATATGAATAATAAAGTGCCCGTTGGACTGCTGTGAGAATTAAGAGATCATGCACATGAATTGCTTCCAGAAGTGTGAGGTTACAGTAAAGATTCCATTCCATAAACCTTAAATAACACAGATCTACCTTGTACAATTAAATCTTCATTCTCTCTCCTCTGAGAAGAACTCTAAAATTACAGTCAAATCCCAGAGAATCTCAGCCTGCAATCAAATAAATTCAACTTCAACACAGCTCTCATCTTCTCCTTTGCCCAATTGTACTTCTCAAATGGGACAGAGTAGGCAATTGTCATATTTGCTACAGGAGAGATGCATTTGGTAAGATGAGGTAGAGAGAAGGAACAGCAAGAAAATCATGTAAAAAGCAGCAAAGCCAAGAAAGATACCCGAGGCTGGGAAAGCCAAGACTCTCTGAAGAAACACGCACAAACACACACACACACACACACACACACACACACACACACACACACACACACACACACACACGCTCCTTGGAAGTCCATTTTAGCTGATGACCTATGATAGCCCTGCTGATATTTAACCAGAGGACACCATGGACATAAAGAAGTGTTGTGCTGGCCTACTTTCCCTCACTATAGTAAAATACTCAAGATAATGAACCTATAAAGAGAAACAGTTTGATTTTGTTCTCCATATTGAAGGACTCCATTTATGATCAGTTGGCCTTATTACTATGGGCTTATGGTGAGGTAAGCACATCATAGCAGAGCAAAATCACTCACCCAGTGGCTGGGAAGCCCAAAAAAGGGGATGTCCTTTCAGCACACTTCTGGTGGTGTAAGAATGACTTTCCAGAACCCATCTCTTCAAGGTCTCACTACATCCCAATAGGATGAACCGAGAGACCATATCTTTATCACATGGGCCTTTGACAGACATTCAAAATCCAAATGACAACAGGTGCAAATTATATCTGGGACCAGGAAAGATTCAAATGATGTGGTCAGACCTACAACACAGGTCAGCCAGCTCACTGGGGTTTTATTTATCCTGTAGTAATACTGACTATATTTACACTATTGAAAACCTTTAGACCATCATTTATCAAGTTATAATAGACTTTTCCTGTACTTCAACTATCCTCAGCAAATGGCTCTAAGTTGATTAGCAATCTCTTAAACCTGTGTTGAAGTTGTTTTTCTCTGTCCCCTCCAGCTGGATTCTAATTTTTCTGAGGGCAGATGCTGTATGACTTTTCCTGGAAAGACATGACCAAATATCTATTTACCCAAAATGGGCACCAACAGCAGAGAAAGAATTCGATTCGAGTCTAGATTGGTGAAATCAGTGAGGTTTGGGGTGTTGCTTATCCAGTTGACTCAGAGGCAGCTCCCTCCCCAAAGCTACCTGCCTCAAGAGTAAGCAGCTGAGAAGACCAGAGCTCCTCCCCCACAATTATCACTGCTGGTATAATCTGTGTGGTGTGGGTGTGGGTGTGTGGGTCTGGGTGTGGGTGTGGTGTGTGTGTTCACGCATGCTGGGGCTGCTTATAAATCTTGAACATTTCAGGGTTCTCTGGACCTTACACATTTGATTTTCTTCCTGAAGTTTATGAACCTTCCCATTTTGCCTTCTGGAAGGAATATTTCAATTTAGAGGAAATAGCTACCCTACAGCGGGACTTAATTTAGTTGAGCTAAAGAAGAACATTTTCCACTGTACCTAACACAATATAGTTAGAAATATAAGAAGGGCTAAAGGGCATGGTGTCCCATGCCTTTACTCCCAGCACTAGGGAGGCAGAGGCAGGTGGGTTGATATGAGTTTGAAACCAGCCTGGGCTACAGAGTGAGTTCCAGGCCAGCCAGGGCTACACAGTGAAACCCTGCCTCAAAAAAAGAGAAGAAAACAGAAGCCAGGACAATACAAGAAGGGGACTCAGTTGGAAGGGATTTAGCTTCACATACTATACAATCTTCCACACCTCCATCAGATCCTCGCTCATTCAACTAAAGCACTGTGCCCTTAACATCTTTAATAGAATTTTTTTTTAGCAATATATGACTTAGTGCCAAATACATGTTGTTTTAAGCTTTAGATAAGGACAGGATAGGTGTGGTTTTTGTCCCCTCCCACCTCTGTGAAGGATAAATGCCAGGGTATCTCCAATGGGTAGCTCAGTTAGGGAGGAAGCCCCTAGAGAATAGCAGCAGAAGAGTCCTCAAGACTAACTTACTTCACCTACAAAAAGTCAAATGCTATTTTATTAGCTGCCTAGTGTGTGTGTGTATATATGTTGAAGGATAACAAGACTAACCAGACAACATCCAAGAATAGCCCGAAAGCAGCTACATTTCAGGTGGAAATATAAAGCTCAAACGACACCCACTGTCTGTTGGGTCCTCACACATGCCCACACTCCTCTTCCCTTTTTCTCCTAGACAAACCTTTTCCAGTTCTTTTGATCATGAGAAAGCTTTCAAGATTATTCATTCAGACACATGCTGACATTTGTTACAGCTGCCTAAAGGCTAACAACTGAGGGAAATCTCCACCCAGGTTTGACACCTTAAAAGTGAAGTGGTTGCTTCCCTCCCTCCCACAGGACCTTGTGCCAGGTTGCTGCCATATTCATTTCTCTCAGCAAGCCATCTGTTGAGCCAGAATGGGCTGAGGATGGCAGGAGGTACCTCCTCTGCAGCATCTTTCCTCCACACCAACACTGATCTCTTCATCTTTCTCATTTGTTTTAGAATGGAGGCTGCCCAGACTGGGAGCTGTGAGCCTTGTGAACAGTGAAGGTTTCTTGTGGTTTCATTCATCCTGAAACTTAGCAGTTGAGTAAAGGGTTACCTTTGGTTATTTACTGAATATCCAGGTGCCAGCTTTGAGCTACAATGAGTCTACAGTGTTGGGGGAAGAAACGGTGATAAATACCTAGTGGTAAGACAGTGTGAGAACTGCTGTGTGGAAGGTGAAGGACAGAGCTTCTGGGTTAAGGTGTGGAGCCAGCCTGAGAGAGGACACAGAGAAAACCTGCCCACAGAGGTAAGGTGGAGGACAGCTGGCTTGTCTAGAGTGCAGGATGGTAGAAAGAACAACTAAAGTTTCTGTTGAGAAGGGTGACAAAAAGGAGCATGTGTCTAAAAATCTTACAGGTCCTTCCCAATGGAGTAGTCATGAAAGATGTTTTTAATAAGATCTTTAAAAGATGCAGTTATTTTCATGTAGGTATATGAGTGTTTTGCCTACATGTATGTCTGCACACCATATGCATGCCTGGTACCCACAAAGGCCAGAAGATAATATCAGAGTCCCTGGAACTGGAGTTACAGTTGGTGGTGAGCTGCCATATGAATGGTGGGAACTGAATACAGGTTCTCTGCCAGAGTACCAAGTATTGAGCCACCTCTTCAGCCCCTAAATTATATCATTTTTAAAAGGTATCTTCACAAAAGAGAGACATAAATGAGAGGTGACTACCTCGAAACTGGGGAAGAATTCAGCAGCTGTTACAATAAGCCCCACAAAGAAATAGTATTTCTTTATGGATCACGACAAAGAACATAATAGTGGAATAAGAAAGAAAGGTGAGGTTAGGAAATAATAGAGACAATATGGACAGAGCACAGTGACTAGGAAGATGGAAGAACAAAAATGTAGCCACCAGTGATGACAGGCTACAAGCCTAGCATGGTGAAGTCACTCTCTGACACAGGGAATGTGGAGAATCAGGAAGGGATTAGTTGTTGAGAACAATTAGGGTTTCCAGAAGATGTTCCAAGGATATTTAATATGCAATTATACACACAGGCCTTGAATTCAAGAGAGTTAGATACTAGATATGTAAATTTTTAGGAACCCTGAGCACAGAAATTGAAACCACATGACTTTATAATCTCTCTTTCCTCTCTCTCTCTCTCTCTCTCTCTCTCTCTCTCTCTCTCTCAAGCTCTCCCTCTCTCTCTCAAGCTCTCCTCTCTCTCTCTCTCTCTTTCTCTCAAGCTCTCCCTCTCTCTCTCTCTCAAGCTCTCCCCCTCTCTCTCTCTCAAGTCTTGGAATAATGAAAGTCAAAATCAGATTCAGATTCAACCTAGCTCTGGCTGACATATAACACTCTACTATAGAACACAACCAGAACAAAAAGAGCCCTGCTAATTTTTATTTTGAACTGATATAATGAGCTATGTATATGGTGACATTTAGGATGGAAATATACAGGTCACCTTGATACCAAATATGGCTGTGTAGGATTACCAGGAGAGGGTATTTTTTACCAGCTTTGCTCAAATGGGGCCATGGGCTAGCAGGCACCACTACTGACAGGGTTAACTCAACTCCACAGCTGTTACCATGCATCCTGGTTCTTCCCACTTGTAGAATTTAGATGCTATAATATATTCATGTAAATGATCATAATGGAAAGGACACTTAAAATTCATGGATGGCCTAAAATGAACATTTTGGAGTCAATGAGAAACCCAGATGGTTAAGTCTCTTCTTGGATCTTAGGATTCCACAAGGCCACTTACCTTCATTTGATCAAAGTGGAGCCTTCGCAGGTGTTCTCAGTCATTATCTTCCTGATGCTCAGAACTCTGGAACCCAATTCTTTTCCGGAGTGTTTCTGAACAAGTCTCTTAGCCATGTTCAAGCAGCATCTACCAGATTTAATCAGGACTCTTTAGGTTGCAAGTGATAGGTTTCAGTTCAAACCATGTGAGTTTAATTCAAACCATATGTAAGAATCCTCAGAAGCTCTGTGTCCCAGGGTCCACCCTTATCTGCTCTTGGCTTCCTTATTGCGCCCTTTGGATTGGTTGCCTCCACAGAGCAGGGGCTGTCTACAATTTACATCTCTCGGATTTGACCTCAGACTTTGTTTTCTCCAAGTTCAAAATGCTCAAGAAAATTATTAGATTGGTTCAGCTTAGGAAGAAACTTTTCTTCCCACAAGCACACATTCTGTGGGGAAAGAAATGGCATTCCCCACTCTGAACCTTTTTAAGCAAGAAAAATAGACATGCATCCTATGTCCACAGCAGTTTTCCCTCTGATGCATGGTCCCCATGAGTCTGCAGGTTTTCTATGAGAGGAACTTGTGTTTCAGAGCTTCGTGCATAGTTATTCTGCTCGGGTGAACCTCCAGTGCAACCAATTCACTGAACACCGCTGGCTTCACTTCACAGGTTAGAATGCACCTTCACCCCCATCTTCTTGACACGCTGTTGTTGCAAGGTTTTGTGTCTCTCAGGCTGGTGCTGCCTGCAACTTCTCAAGAACACCGCTGTTTCAGCAACTCCTGTGAAAGCTCCTTGACGACTGCTGACCTAGAAAAACCACTGATGAGCTAGGGAAAGGTCAGAGTTCAGGTAAGTGGCAGCATCAAACGGAATAACCGTTTCCATGGCTGGTTTACAAGACTTACAAAAAGAGGGGTTGGTGGATCCACAGAAGACAGATTCACCACGTTTTTGTGCTAATTCTGACTTTCAGAAAACCTATATAGAGACATATGGCAATTTAAGAAAGCAGGAAACCACAGAACCTGACATTCTTTGAGCAACAAATAAAAGCTCCTTAAAAGTTAACAAGGCAGAGGTGTGTGTGTCTCGTGACACCAGAAGTTAGCAGTGATTCATGATTTGGTCCAGCTGGATGTTATTACGCCAGAATGGAGCCAACGTGGAGCTTTGTTTCATCTACGGTTCCCAGTTAACAGAATCTAAGACAGCAATGGTGTAATCTAGTTAGAGAGTATTCAACATAGATTGGTGGTTAGTTTTTGTCTCTCAATTAAGGTATGGGACTGATAAAGAAATTCAGAAAATATAACCATACCCAAGACCATATGTCAAAGGCTGCATTCATAAATAACTGTGTTATATGTGTTAATTATTTCAGTTCATTAAAAGTTTTATAGCTGGGGGTGGTGAGATGGTTCATGGGAACAGGAGTCTGTCATCAAACCTGAGGACCTGGGTTAGTTCCCTGGATGTACTTGGTATAAATAGAGAGCCGACTCCATAAGTTGTCCTCTGACCCACATGCCCAGTGTTGGCACCCCCCTCATTGCCTTCTCAAATAAAATAAATGTCTTTAAAAGCTATTTCTTCATTGTACACATCAAAACATCCGTTTCAGTTATAATTTTTTTTCATTGTTATGTGGATTCTCTACTAGATGGAAAAAAATAAAAAACTGTTTTGTAACTTATTTTCTACTGATAAACCTTGTACTAGTAAATATTCATTCATAAATTGAACATGCATAGTGGTTACGCTTCCCTTAAACTAGGAACTCTTAGATTTCTATTTTTCAGCATGAGAAATCATATTTTATGTATATTGCCACTAGGTGGCTCAAATAGCTAAAGTACCAGTTCCATGTAATAGCAAGGGGGGAGGACCTTAAATGTTGAAAGATTTATCTTTTTCTATTGTCATACATTTTGTACTTTAATTTTCTACAAACTTATATTATTTATAGATTATCGCTATAATACTACACACGGCGACAATTACTTTAATGTAGGTCATCATGTGTGCCATTTTTATGAAGGAGAGGAGATTAATGGAGACAATGAATGAGTTATGTTACAATTTGTCATAAAAATGCAATGGTAAAATAAATTAAAATTTTACCGGCTGACTGCAAACAGTATTCAATGAAGTCTAAAGAGTTGGAGCCTTTGGCTGTTTTTCATTCTAATGTATCCAGGCATTTCTAGAGATTGCCTGCTTTATTCTTAGGCTGTTAAGATTATTTATGTCTCTCAGAGGCAAGCAGTTCCCAGCTTGAAGTGGAGGGACCTTGAAAATCTCAGCATTCCTCTTTCAAGAAACTTGCTGGGAGGTGGGACTCTCAGCATACAGTGCCCGTCACAGCAGAAGACTTGGGGCTTCCACTCTTGTCACAAATTAAAGGCAAGAAATGTTGGGAAATTTAAGTACTTGTCCCTAACAGCTCTCTTCCTCCCCACTCAGCTGTAGAACTCCTGTGCTCTCAAGGTTGATCAAACAAGGTTGATCTCATAACTTTCCCTGCGCAGTGCTCATGCCTTGACCCCAGATGTGGGTGGAGCATGACTTCCTCCTATGCTTAGCCCATTTCCTAGCTTGGGAATATAAACCCATTACTCTCTGTAACAAAAGGCAGCAGCTTCCTCTTAACTTCTCGTGGTGGTATGTTAAGTGTTCAATCACGACACCCTCCAAGAAGTTCGGTACTCTGGCCGCTTGGGCGCGGCAAGAAATGATGGTTTACTTCTTGGAGAAGTATCTTAGAATTTGTTCAAGATAGTGTCAAGGGTTGAAAGAAATGAAGGAAAGTGATAAGCCTTTAAGTTCTGTCAAAATCAAGAAAACACATTGAAGTAGGAATGTCTGAAGGTCTCAGACATTTCCAACGCACGAAGAGCCTGATATCGTGAGGTTGTTTTTGTTGTCAACAGAAGCTCTGCCCTTTAAAGTTTTTGATGGTGAAATCTTACCTTCAAGGTGGTACTTTTAACCTCTATTGTCTGTCTTTGTCACCACCAACATTCCAATTTTCCATGCTGACAGTTACTTTATTGGCTACAACCTGGGAAAGAGTAAGAGCTCAAATAGGGAAGAGCTTTAAGAGGTGATTTTCCCAACCACTGCAATGGACATTTAAAGCACATATGTAGAATTTCTCTCCTTTGCATATGGTTTTAAAATTTCTTAAAATATTTTGTCGATAACTATTTGTCATTGGGGAAAGCATTTAGGAATCTGGGTTTGGCTTAAGAAAAAAGTATTGCTTCTCCCTAAAGGAGCCATGATTAGGTGTAAGTTGCAGTAGCCACAATGCTGATATTTTTATATTCATGCTCAGGTCCCCGACATTTAGATTTTATTTGACTGCAGCCCTTAAATGCTGGTACCTAATTAGTTCTCTGCAAGCCTAACAGATATACTTGGCCATTGCTCTAACCAATTACCTTTGAGAAAGGAATATGATCTGCTCATCCCAAACTCTACCCATGACAGCTTCCACTTAACAACCAGACAACTTTTAAATTCTCAGTGATTTAAACAATAGTTTATCCCTCACTGTGTGTGTGTGTGTGGGGGGGTGATTTCAGGCCAACTGCTTGTTAACCTTGTACATTACTATTGTGTCTACCTGCCCTGATAACTAAGGTCATGAAACCATGGTGACAGCCCCACTTCTCCTATTTTGGCAGCCCATAGCTGCTTGGCTTCTACATTGACTCATGTGAAAGGGTATAGAAAGAAACTGACTTCTCAAATTTTTGTCTTTTATAAAAAAGGAGAGGATGTTTACTTCCCAAAATTATTCAACAAGCACAATCCCCAGGTCCACTGCCCTTTCCTTGTACTGTAACTCTGGCCAGGGAATGAGCACATTGGTGCCTACACCATCTAAGCAAGAGGTAATGGTATTCACCCACCCCCATCAGCGACAGTACAGGAGGTAGAGAGGGCTGTGTAAAAAAAAAAAAAAAAAATGATCCTAAAAAGAAATGGACGTCAGCTGGGGTGTGGGAATCACTACTCTCCATACTACTGACTGTGGATGAAGAATGCTGGAAACAACCTGGCTGATGAAGAATCCAAGTCCTGTCAGATATTAGCTACATGATCATGAGCAAAGTACTTCATCTCTTATCAAGCAGCAATGGAGTTCAACAACTTGCTGAATTTCTTCCATCACAGGACTTTTTCTAAAAGTCCTGGTCATTAAATATTTATTATACTCTTCCCTGGTGTTTGGCACGTGGAAACGGTTGAAGGGAACACAGATGTGAGCAAAATAATGTCCTGTTTTGAAATCCGAGGGAATTCAGAAGAGCAAATGAAAGCTCGGTGGTGGTGAGAGACAGGTGCAGTGAGTTTTGTAAATGTGTTTCCACAAGGCCTGCACAACAGGGGACGTCCACATGTCATCTGGAAGAGAGAAGAGTCCAGGAGGCCACACGCCTCCTAAAGGACCACTGATAGCAATAGTGGCTAGAGAACGGAGTGTCACTTTCTTTAGAGTTGCCCAAGTTCTGATAACTTCCCAACCAGACTCATGCAAGTATCCCTGATGAAACTCAATACACACACACACACACACACACACACACAGAGAGAGAGAGAGAGAGAGAGAGAGAGAGAGAGAGAGAGAGAGAGAGAGACAGGAAGAAACACAGACAGACATACAAACACACGCTCACAGACACACACACAGAAGAACAGAGAGAGAGAGAGAGAGAGACAATGAATGTAGGAATGGGTCTTGCTAGAAAGAAGGGTCTCAGTGAGAGGGAGAGGGACATGAAAGGATAATGGAGGTAAAATGACTAAATTCATTATAAACATGTATGAAACTGTCAAAGAATAAAAAATTATTTTTAAAAAAGGTATGCTCCTAAAATAATAATTTACCTAATGAAATATTCTTTAGTAAGGAACACATACATTGTGTAAGACTATTCACATCCAAATGAGGTTGCCATAATTTTTTCTGGGCAATTACTCACTAGTGATAAATGACAAAAGTAAATAACAATATAAACAATAAAACTACCTAAGAAAATAAGAAAAAAATCATTAACCACATCTTTACTACCGAAAGTGTGAAATGTAATTGATTCTGATGCACTGCTATGAGGGCCAAAATGTAGATCACTGACAGCATCAATTGCTCATTGTCTTAGTTAAGGTTTCTACTGCTGTGATGGAACACCATGGCCAAATGCAAGTTGGGGAGGAAAGGGTTTCTTTGGCTTACATATTCTGAATCATACTTCTTTGGGGTACGGCAAGGCAGGAACTCACACTGGGAACTGGATAAGAAGTTGGATGCAGGAGCTGATGCAGACTACCCCAGACATCCCTGCAGTCCTGCTTGTCCGTTTGGTGATTGCAGTGAAGCCATGGAGGAGTGCTGTTTACTGGCTTGCTCTTTGTGGCTTATTCCTGGTAGCTTGCTCATGCTTTCTTGTAGCACTACCAGCACCACCCACAATGGGCTGTGCCATCCTACATCAATCACCAATTAAGAAAACACCCTTCTGGCTTGCCTATGGCGAAATTGTATGGAGGTAAGTTCCCAGTTGAGGGTCCCTCCCCTGAGCTTGTGTCAAATTGACATAAAACCAGCCAGCACACTGGTGTAAAAGCAAAGAAGAGCTCTCCTTAGAGACTGAGAGAGTGCAAATGGCAAAGTCCCTTTGAGTGAAAGTTGGCAGTTTCCTACAAAACTAATCCAGCCGGGTGATGGCGCTCATGCCTTTAGTCCCAGCACTCAGGAGTTGAGGCAGGCAGAACTCTGTAAGTTCAAGGACAATCTGGTCTATAGATTGAGTTTCAGGACAGCCAGGAGTACACAGAGAAACTTTGACTTAAAAAAAAAAATTAACAACAATAACAAAAAAACTCAAACAAACAAACAAAAAACCCACTAAACCAGTTCTTACCATATTCTTTAAGCAAGAACCTTCCTTGGTATTTGCT